>OZ024719.1:74270912-74815912 GCA_964016875.1 Fallopia convolvulus
TGAGTAAAAAACGAGCAAAATCAGCTATTTAAAAAGTACAAAATCCTCAAAAAAAAAAAAAGGATTTATTTGGGATCAGGGTTAAAGCAAGAACATCATTTTGTTTGAAAACTATATAAATAAATGTAAAATTTGACACTATTATACAAAATAATATATTTTTGGGCTTAATCCAAACATGCTCTAAATAGTTTAGGATTTTTCACACAAAAATGAATTAAATAGTTTAGAGAATTTGGTGTGAGCAAACTACCTAGGAAGGTAAGGTAGGTAGTTCATGAAATGAAACAAATGGGGTTAAAACTTAAAAGTATCCTACAACTACTCATCTACTTCAATTTTAACCGTCAAATATTTAACACAACATTGTGAAATGGGGCCTATGAACAAAATGTTGGCGATGGCACCATTGATATAACTCAGAAAGAGTATGGCCCCTTTGCAACTTTTGGTTCACAAATTTTGAAGTTATCTTTGACTACATTTATTGTTGAACACATCACATTGGTTTGCTACATTGTCCTTCAACTTGATCACAATGATAAAAACAACATTTACTCAATAGAGTTTCTGTCTATCGATATTTCGAGAGTTAAGATGGGAGCATTTCTATCGTGACATGTCAGAAGGATGCGCTATAATGATCTAAGAGTACCGAAGATGAACTTATGATCAAAATGTAAGAGGCAATAACGGATTTTGGAGCACTTACCGTTTATATATGTTTCATTATCAATTCTTTAGATATGTGACAATTTATATTGACCTGAAAATTTGATACAAATATAATTATACGAAAATATTTTTTAACCCTATTAATAAACAAGTAAAACAATCTTCGGACATCTAGTTCGGCGGCTAAAACTTCATGATAGTATTGTGATAACTTCGTTTCGATTTCCATAGCAATACACTTGATAAAAAAGATACAGGTAAAAATACCGCAAGTAGTCTAACTAAGTAGTTATTTCTCTATCTCGGACCTTAGTTGAGCGAGCATGCTAGCGTCAGGGACGGGCCCATGATTTCAAATTATGTTGAGCTAATTATCATTAAAATTTCCGGACTGGGCTAAATTATCTTAATTTTAACTAGTTTACTACTAAATTTACCTTATTTTTTATTTTATTATTATTTAACTTACCCTATTTTATTTTTTTTCTAAATTTTTTAGGGTCCCCAGCCCACTCGGTCCGTCCGTGGCTAACGCTCTAACTTGAACTTCTACTCACTTGACTAGGGTCTTTTACAAAATATTTTGATTTCAAGTCATCTAGAGCAATCTAAATTTGGGGCGCATCTTCATACTCATTGACTTTTATACAATGTCTTTGATATAATGATATGGATATAATCCCTATATCAATTTTAGTGTATTCTAACTTAGATTTAGTTATCATTGTTAAATAGTTGAAATTTATATTATTTGAGCCTTTTTCATACATCCTCTGGACAAAGGATGTGTATATCATATCCATTATATAGATCTCGTCTTAGGCAGATTTATAATACTAGGTTGATGTTGTTGTTGTTGAGCAATTCAAATATATATTTGTCATTCTTGTAATTCAAATGAAATTATCCAAAACACAACTTACGGAGTCAAAAAATACAAGCTTAGATAGCGACAAAGACAATATCATCACGCCTTGAAGAATGACCAGGTCCCCTCCATTGTTGTTAAAAAGCGGCTCCTCTATGTTTAAAGAGCTGTAAATCATGCATGCTAAAAGTCTTTGGCATGTAATGTCAACTTCATAAATCACTTTCTTCTACAACTCAAAGAAGTACATTAAATTATGAAAAATTACCATGATTCCCTTCTACTTTATGAAAGTTTACAATCCATAACATCTAATTCAAGATACCAATCATAGTATAAATGTGCACATGAGATAGATTTGAACTTGTGTGAGTTGTGATCTTTTGTGAGCATTTAAAGGATGTGTTGAAATTGTCACATTTAATGCATTAAGTTACATTGCATTAAATTGGCCATTTGAATCAAACAATGTGTTGAAATTGTCACATCCTTTAAATTGACCATTTAAAGGATGTGTTGAATCAACTTGATGCAATAACAACACACCCAAAGAATAAATGTATTTCTTCGACAAAAAAAAAAAGAATAAATGTATTTTGAGTAATTTTTGTGCAAGTTAATGTATTAAATGTAGTAATCCAAGCGCTATGGTTGTAACCGAATCGAACCAAGCCGAGCTTTGAGTTGCTCAAGCTCGACTCGGTTAAAAATAGGTGAGCTCGAACGCGAGCTTAGTTCGAGCTCAAAATCTTGTTTGAGTTTGATTCATTTAAATGCTCATTGAGCTCGAGCTTAACTTAGGAGCCTCTCATTTAGTTTCTTCATTAGATAAATTCGTGAACAAATCGTTTATTTCATCAATTATAGAAGCAAATGATACTAAAATTTAAATTACGTAGTTAAAAGACCACAAAAACTATATAATCTGAGTTTGCTCATGAACAAACGAGCCGAGTTATCTTGTACTCATGATCAGTTCATTTATCTTTCGAGCCTTGAAATTGTGCTTAAGCTCGGCTCATTTACAAATCGAGCCAAACATGAACAAAATTTAACCAAGCCGAGCACCGAGTTTCTCACAAACGGACCTATCCATTTACTACAGCCCTACCAAGCGCACCCAAAGTCTAAATGATAAAAGAGTGCTCAAATCAATATAACATATATAGATAGATAAATGTCTATCAATCAATATATATAGGAATCTGATGGATGCACAAAGGGTCAAAATCTTACAAGAGTGTAGTTAGAATTTTGTACTAGTACTTTTGTGGGGGGGGGGGGGGGGGGGGGGGGGGGGGGGGGGGGGGGTTGCCTATTTTTTCATTGTTTCACAAGGATTTGGATATTCTAAAATCATGCAGTGCTTTCAAAAGAAACCTTGACTTGAAGATGATGTCTGGGCTTGGGATTTGAAGCATTAGCTAGCCCTTCAAGCAATCTCAAAACATCAATTGTATCATCCAGATAGTATTTGGCCTTGCTAGGCTTTTGTCCAACTGTGCAAGCAAAGATCTCGGTGTTGATAGGCCGCGATTCACCAGAAACCGCTTTCAATAAGCTCTCATACATGTCTTCATCAGATCTATCATCTCCAATGCACATAAGGAAATCTGGTGATTTCCCTGTTTCAAGCATTTTAGAAAGAACCTTCTCCACAGCAAGTCCTTTGCTTACTCCCTGAATTTTATGATGTTCATATATGCATCAGAAATATGTTTGTAATGTTTTGATCATATAACTTAGGTTACATTTGATCTTATGATTTAGAGCATAATGTAAAGGCATACCTGTGGTTTGACCTCAACAATCTGATGGCCTCTCTTAACAACAACAGGCTCGTTTGCCAGCACGTTTTCAAGATGAAGTATCAATTCTGTGGCTTGCCAAGAACCAAAATCAGGATCCGCGTCTTGGTAATGCCAGACCAAAGCACTTTCTTTAGGCTCTATGTTGGATCCATCTGTTGCCTCCACATACGATTTCATCACAGGCTCTACAATCTCTTTCCAATCAAGATCACAAGTCACTGAACTTGGTTCCCATTCTGACCCTTTATTCCACCTGCAATGAAACAAGCAAAAAATCCAGTTTAAGACACGGGCAACGTAAAAGAAGATCCAAAGTGAGCAACTATAATACATTATTTTACCTTATAAAGTAACCATGCTCAGCAGCAATGCCCAACATCTTACAAGGAGAAAGCCACTCGCCCAGTGAATTTCTCCCTCTCCCACTAACAATAAACACGGTATTCTTGGGATCACTGCAGAGAGCATTCAGAACAGAGAGGACCTCATTGCTGGGCCACTTATTAATAGCAGACTGAGGAACAACAGTGCCATCATAATCCAAGAATATAACTCTCCTATCTGTCCTCCTATAAGCTGCAACAATGGGGTCGACTGACAACTTTCTGAAACTTGGAGAGAGAGAGACAACTCTAAAACCGAGGCCCAAACCGAAACCCCAACACCTTTTGTTATAGTGATCTTTGCATGATCTCTCCAAATCTTGAAAGAAGCTACGAGCCCAATAGGCCACGTCATGTGAGCTGACATAACGGTAATGTTTCTCATGACGAAGTTGCTTCTCAACAGTGGGCATAGTAAGAGCCATATTTATGGCTTCTGCCACAGCGTCAACGTCCCATGGATTAACCCTAATAGCACCACTTAGTGAAGGTGAACACCCGACAAACTCAGAGACAACAAGTGCACTTGTATGAGGAGAGTCTTCTTCAACACCCACAGCATTATCAAGATATGGAGTCCCTTGCCTGCAGACAATATATTTATATGGGACTAAATTCATTCCATCTCTAACAGCATTTACTAGGCAACAATCTGCCACGGCATAATATGCTGATTTCTCGAACCGAGCTACGGGTCGGTCTATGAGAATGACTGGCTGATAATCATTGGAACCGTATTTCTCATTGAGTCTTCTTGCTATTAGATAGGTCTCTCTCTTTGCTTCCTGCACGTCTTTTCCTGAGCTTCTAGCAGGATTGATTATTTGTATCAGAACTAGCTTACCCTGGAATTCTGGATTCTGCTGCAAGAGATGCTCTAAAGCCAGTAATTTAAGACTGATACCTTTGAAAAGGTCCATATCATCAATCCCAATAATCAACTTCTTATCCATGAACTGTTCCTTTAGTTCTTTAACTTTTGCTGATGTGGAATGAAGATTAAGTACGTTTTTAAGTCGGCCTACATGAATTCCTACTGGTAGGATTTTAATGTAAACAGTACGACCAAAGTAATCCAAACCAATGTGTCCTCTTTTTGAAGCATAGTCCAAGCCTAGCATTCTGCTACAGCAAGACAAAAAATGGCGAGCATAATCAAATGTATGAAAGCCGACCAAATCACAGTTAAGGAGACCTCTTAGCGTTTCATCCCGTACAGGTAGAGTTCTGTAGATTTCAGAGGAAGGGAACGGACTGTGAAGAAAGAATCCCATTTTGACTCTGCAAAAGCGTTTCCTTAAAAACGTAGGCAGAACCATTAAATGATAATCATGAATCCATACATAGTCTTCTTCTGGATTAATTACTTCCATAACCTTATCAGCAAATTTCTTATTGGCAGATACATATGCTTGCCATAGTGAACGTTCAAAACGCTCTCCATGTTCAGGACACATAGGAAGCATGTAATGAAACAGTGGCCACAGATATTGCTTACAGAACCCATGATAGTATTTCTTCTGAAGATCCAAGGGTAAAAATGTAGGAACACAATTGAAATCTTCTAGAAGCTTCTGTGCAACATCATCCTGCTCGCTCATATCTACATCAGCCTTGAGAGACCCGACATATATAACCTCAGTATCCGGAGATAATCCATCTCTTAACTGTAACAAAATTGAATCTTCATCCAAACTGAATTTCCAACTGGATGTTTCGGCATCTCGGTAAGCATTCAGAGGAAGCATATTTGCAACAATAATTTTCCGCTCACGGCGAATAGGAATGCCCTCCTCTCCATCATAATCAGATATTATTCCAGGAACAGTCATCACCCTTGGTAGTTTTCTAGGGGTGTGTGGAACATAAAGTAAATCACCAGAGTCCAAGCCTAATAAGTTTGCACATGATCTTGATGCCATGATTAGAGTTTCTCCAAGAGAACAAAATCATACAGTTAAGGAGCAATATTCACCTAGTGAAGTGGAAAAAGAATCCTGAAAGACAGATACAGAGGGAAAACTGTCATCATATATATTTCATACATCAATAGTCTCACAAACATACTATTTTGTTTTCTTGACCAAACATAAACCCAGATGTAAGTGGACATGAGCAACATGAAGCATCAAAGAGAACAATGTTGCATTGCATTAAAGAGCTTGCTGACAAGAAAAAGTTAACTACCAAAATGGAAATAGTAGGCAGGCCATGATAAACTCGACCAGATAAAATGATTTAACATCAACCACCAAAGCTCATCTGTTAAATGCTTTAATGCCAAAATATAGTGACACCTAATATTCTATTGGGAATGAAGTGGATTCCAGCCACTTCACACAATCCAAATTTTAAGTCAACCTCCTATAAATAATATATACAAGCTTTTCCATCATAACCATAAGCCATGGTACAAGATCAGAATGCACATCACACTTCACTATTCTCTTAAGTCCCTCTTATTTTGGTCCTTTTTATTCCCAAGCAAGCATCTTTAGAATCATCATATCAGAAGCAGCTACAATCTATCAATATCCGCAAAGAAGATAAAATACTATGCACAATTCTGTATAGGAAATGAAGTATATAGGATCTATGTGAAATTTAATTCAAACAATGGTATGGGACAACGACTCCATCAATTTCAATCGTATATCATACGCACAAATAATATATACCATATATGGCATCTGCAAAGCCATTCAATCACATCTATCAGATTGTATAAACATTTCAACATATTGAAAACTTAAGCTAATCCAAACAGGCATAAACATAGGGAAAAAAAAAAAGGATACTTCGATGAACAGCAACTCAAAGCTTAAAAGAACATCAGTTATGTGTTTGTTTTTTTAGGTAAAACTAAGAGACTCTTCACTTCGGCTAAAAACAATTGTTCATCCGAGAACGGAACAGACCTAACTATTCCCTAAAAAGCCAAAAAAATGTCAGATCACCGGGCAAGAAGACGAAGAGCCTCCCACTAATTTCATCAATACTGTCCAAAACATGAATCAGATCACAATTTCACCTCAATCTCGACTCTAATTTCTCAACAACCAAATAAAACCACAGATGAAAAGCAACAAATTTCTACAACCAAAATTGGAAACCAGATTGTGTAAACTCCGAATCGGATTGTGAAAACTCTGAATCGAAGTGATGCTCACCGGTAAAACTCACCGGAGACAGTTGCCGAGATCGGAGATGCGTTGCGTTGGTCGATGAATCCGGATTGAGAAGTGAAATGGGAGAGGATTGAGGAAGACAAAGAGAGAGAAAGACGAAAGAGGCTTTACCGTGGTTTGCTTTTAACCTGGGTTTCGGATAACGTTTTTTCTGCTTCGAACTTTTCTCAATCCTATTCAATTACCCCCTTTGACTTGGTATTAATTACATAATTGCCCTTTGGAATAAAAAATTTGACACGATATTCATACGTTAATTAGTAACTAATCACTCATTAATTGCTTAGTAACAATTTTCATACTTGTATAAAAGGAATATGCTGAGCATTTAATGGTTTCTATCCCTGTGTAAAGATTTAAGCATCTCGTGATTAATTTGCTGTAAGAAAATATTACAAAATTAGTAAATAATCTTTCATTAATGGCTTATTAGCATTACCAAATCATATTTTTTCTAAGTGAATATTATATAACGTTCTAGTTAATGTGTGTCCATCAATAGTGGAAATGATTTTAAAACTATTCTCTATATTGAAATTAATTAATCCTTTAAAAAATTTAAAATTAACAAATAAGATCATCTTTACCAAAAAAAATATCTTTATTGTGTGTCCATGGACACTTATTAAAAATTCTCATTATTTAATACTCCCTACGTTAATTTTCGGTTGTCATTTTATATTTTTTCATATATTAATTTATTGAAAAGATAAAAAAAATTAATTTCCTACATTTAATAACTAAATAATTAATAATATTTTTAGAGCAATAATTGAGAGAAAAAATTCAATACAATAAAATTTCAATACATTAATTAAATAATTTTTTAAAAAATAGGTTTTAATGGACAAGATTTCGAGATTAAAAAGACAAGTAAAACTTAACAAAAAAATTATGTTTTTAAGCTTTAAATCCTTAAAACCTCACCATATGCTAGCTAGTATGAGCTCAAACAAATAATATATGTGAATCCAATAAAAATAATAAATGTGAACAAATATACCTTTTCAATTTGGCTCTAAACTCCATTATTGTGATAATTGAACTCAAAGTGATGATAATAAATAAACAAATATATTATATATGCCACCAAAAAATAAAATAAACAACTATATCGACACTAAGGGAGTAAGGGCAAAGAGAAAAAGTAAAGGTAAATTATCTTTGATTAAGTATATAAAAAACTTATTGTTTGTTGGCATATAGCCATATAGTGGCAATTAAGTAGATTAGGTTAAAAAAGGCAGATTAGTGCTAAAGGCATATCCTTCAGGATTCGTTTTTGAGTTATGATTATGACAACTTGACAAAGGACCACAATTTAAGTATTTAACATTGCTTTGCATGTTTTCCTCCATTTGTGCAAAATAGGCATCGGTCAAAGCCATTTTTTTTGTTTTAATTTTTAAATAGAGTAGTTTATATTATGTGATGGACTTCTAAGTATAAAATATACATGAAAGTTATCTAGTAATTGCCAATATTCTGACTGTATGTCTATTTTTTATTAAAAAAAGTGATAAGATTTGTAATAAAGTCTAATGGGTGTATAAGATGAGATTATACAAGTAATAGGTCTAGTATTTAAACTCAATAATATTTCAATCTAAAATCATATGATAATAAGTGGAGTAGTTTATGAGATTATACTAGGTAATTCTTATATTTTTTTACGTAGAAACTTTTAAAATGCCATGTCAATTAGTAACTGTCTCACCAGTTGTTGCTTGGACACAATCTTCAAAGCTCGCAAACTGTCACATTTGAATCGGCAGCTCCAGCACTGGACTAACTACTTGAATATGCTCATACGGCCGACAAGCCCGAAATAATTTCTCAAGGTTAGGAAACACATCCATACCTTTATTGGGAGGACTGCCTAAAAGGGTCCATGAAGCCGGCAAGCCTGAAGTCTCCAATAAATGGCCCAGATCGAAACATGCTTTTATACCATGTAAAAGTCCGATGGGAACACGAATGAAGGGGGTGACCATCCCAGTGCACATGCACGATAGGCCCAACACATAAGTCATTACCCAAGGGTGTATATATACACAAACTAGGCAATTCATTCCTCAATTTCCACATATAGGATAAATATTTTTACATGCCCCCTCAAGTGGCAACTGGCCTAACCTATAGTTGACACTTAACAACATCATGGCCTAGAGTCGATAAATCATCAACGAGTCCAACTAACTAGCCCAAACCGCACTATCTTGGCGGGCTTGCTCAATATAACAAGTGGGGAGCATTCCACCTGGCCTAACCCAAATAGCCAGGGACCAATGACCGAACAAACTCTAATATCATGTCAAAGTCCAATGGGTCATGGACAAAGAGGGTGACCGACCCAACATACATGCGTAATAGGCTGAACACATAAGCTCATAAAATTATGTCATAAAACTAATGAACAGTAGAATTGAAAGAGCAACCCAAAATTTTATATATATTTATTAGGGAGACGGAGATTCATTCTTAATTTACCGATATGTGATAACTATCTTCACAACTAGATATATTCACTAACTTTACTATTTCAAAATAATTGTTATTTAATTTGTAAGTATTAAAATTTGAAATAGCTAAAAATTTGTGTGGTTACTTTTATCATTTTTCCCCCTATGGAAGGGTTTTCAATAGGTGATGAGTAGGGTGCAAGTAAATGATAGTATGACAATGATAAGATTAACAAATCACAAAGGTGTATAGATGTTACTTGTCCAGATGAAATTGAAATGGTACACATGGAAATGGAATGTTGAGTGTGCACACACTAATAGGTCAGAATTAAAATGCCAATTGCACAATATATTCATTCATTCATTCATTCATTTATATTTTAGTAGAAAAAATTACGCGGGAGAAATCAACCTAGAACATTCTTACGAATAAGTGTACTAAGTTTTAAATGGGTCTGAATATGAACACAACATATAGCATACTTAGAGAGTTAGAGTATTATAAAAATGGGCAAGTTCGAACTCGAACAAAAAATGGCATAAATAGTGTTGTAATCGAATTGAGTCGAACATAATTTTGAATTGCTCAAGCTCGGTTAGAATAAAAATGGGCGAGATCAAACTCGAACGCGAGTTTCGTTTAAGCCCAGATTTTTATTTAAACTTGGTTTATTTAAATGCTCACCAAGTTTGTGCTTCGCTCACGAACTTCTAATTTAGTTTTCATGTGATATAAGCTTGTCAAACAACTCATTTACTTAATCATCTATATAATTATTTAAAATTTAGACCCAACAAATAAAATTAAACATTATATATAGTTTGAGATAACTCATTAAAATTATGTAATTTTATTTAACCTAGCACTATCATAGGTATATATAAGAACCGGCCATTAAAAAATTCTTAATAATAAGGCAAATTTTTATAGCTGATTTACAAATTACTACGGAGTATTATTTTTTTATAATTTAAAATTAATCCTTTTTCATAAAAAAAAATGGAGAAATGGGGATCCAGGGAAACAAGTGATGGCAAGCACGTAAAAATATGCAAAACCGAGCCCATTTTACATTTTATCGGATAAAATTTCATCCACGTCACATGCACATTTTCTTAGACCGGGGGAATTTCATTTTGCCTTTTCTTTTCAAATTCTTCCGTGTATGACTGGGACCGGTTCCAACGTCGGCCTGGTGATGTGCTGGAAGAAGCGAGGCATCCACGTATACAGCGACGGCCGTCTGACCATTGGGATCACGCCACGTGGAAGCTACATGTGAGTAGTCGCCTTTTAATTGGTGAACTGGCGGGCCCCGCTGTGCGTGTGAAAAGGAAAGAGCGTGAGGCGTGGCGCTGATTTTTATCCATTCGCCGCATTTATCGGGAAGAGAGGTTGGCGTGTGGTGTGCGACCGAATAATAAATAACAAAAAGCGAATAAAAAAAGAATATTTATTGTTTTATTTTGGTAATGTAATTTTAGGACACTTTATAATTATTTTCATTGAGAAATATTTTGTTTTTCTAAAATTTTAGGATTATTTAATATTTTTGATAAAAAAAATTAGAGTTTAGTTTTTAGGTTAAATATACTCATAATGTGATCGTTATTGATTTTTCCGAATATATGTAGTGAAAGAAGATGTGATTTTTTTCTTATAAAAGGTAAATATTTTTTTAGACAGGATGTAGATTAGCCCCGACTAATTGAACAGGGCGAAATACCTAAAAAAAGAAAAAAATAATACTCTGTATTGAAATAAATAATGAGTCGGATAATCCTTATTGAATACTACGTAGTACTCTATCCACTTGATTTTTTTTTATTTTACATTGGATATATTTAGAGTTGAAATCATTATGTGAAACATTAATATTAATAGTCAAAGGGTGGTTTGTCCATGAACAAGCATTGTGCATTTGTGCATAATTTTCCGACATAACGTTTCGAATATATGTGCACTTAAAGAAAATATGTTTTTTATCTCACCACGAATTTTAAATATCATTATTTTTAATGTATGTTTATAACACACATTAATAAATTAATTTAAAAAATAATATTTAAATTATGCCATATATTAAAATTAGTGAACACTATTAAAAAAATATTATTTTAACAAATAATTCAATATTTACCAAATTTGGTATTTTTAAGGTGTGTTCATTGATAGGGTAATTTTTATTTTTGAATATTTTTGTACGATTTAAGAAAATGTCTATTTAAGACTTTTGTTGGTGGATAGGCATAATATACAAAAGTAGTTGAGAATGGAGACTTGGAAAAACAATAAAAATACTCCGTAGGAGAGTGGGGTAAGTGGGCTCGTCTTTATCCAAAACCTCAAGTTGGGGTCCACACTAATCTTCTTCAATTGGGGAATGTCCCAAACGTCTTCTTCGAGCAATTTTTTTGGTCAAGATTTGTCGACTTTTCTAAATCGATTTATCTTTTCGGAGTAGTATCTACGGCGCCGAGATATATTTATATTTCTTGTTTTTTTAAATAGGGACCCATCTTTAGACTTGGGTCCGGTTCGAGTGGAACTGGCTGGAACCGAAAACGCCGATTTGGTCCAACTACAGTTCCAACCTCGGTTCTCCCATCTCAAAAATCGGCAAACCGGTAATTCCACCCGGTTTCAAATCGCTTGTTTTACCCGATTTCAAATTGTCGGTTCCCCGAAGCCAAACTGCGATTGCAGTTTGACAAGAGAAAGCCTATTTAAATATATATATATATATATATATATATATATATATATATATATATATATATATACATTGTCAGTTTTGGAACCAGCCTTTAGTCGGTTAAGGTTTCGGTTCTAACGAGAACCAAAGCCAGACACATTTCTACCCACCTTTGATGATAAATCTGAAACTCGTAACCTAGCCTACAAAGTACACGAACTAGTAAACTGACCATCCGACTCGACCTAATAATAAAAGAAATAGTGAGACTTAATTTTTTATGGGGCCATCTCATGTGGGCTGTTGGTTGTTACCTATATTTCTATTTCCTCTTTGTTTTAATTTTATTTTTGGCTATTTTTGTTTCACATTTCTTAGCTCATTCTATAGTAGTTTAAGCATTTAGTAGGGCTACTAGTGTAATCCCCGTGTCTTGCACGAGATTTTTGAAATTTTTATTTTTAAAAATATTACAGTATATGTCATTTTATTGTTTAAATATAGATCCAATATATATAAGAAATAGACAATAAAGTAGTTATTTTTAATATATATAAAATAATTAGTGATTCATAACTTTGATATTAGCATAATAAAGTAAGTATATAAATTAAAAAATTAAATATAAATAATTTTTTTAATGAATTTTTAGTTTGTTATAAATATGGCTCAATATCAAATATAAAATTCATGTTTATTGAATTCGGAATTTTGCTTGATTATAAATTTCTTCAATTTACTGATTTGTAGGAATAATAAAAGAAAAATTGCAAATAAATAAAACTATTTTAGCTTTGTTAAAAATCAAAGAAATATTCCTTTAAATGTTATAAAAATAAAAAATTATTAGTTAAATCTTATGTGATGTTAATATGTTATTGTTAAAATTATAACAATAATTTCACATATAAAATATCATAACAAATATATATTATTAGATAAATAGCTAGTTAAATCCTATCTAATGTAATTGCAAAAAATTGAAAACAATAATTTCAAACATAAAAATCATATATATATATATATATTGGATCTATATTGTAAGATAAAAAAATATGTATTATCAAAATACATATATTTTTTGATGTTTGCTAAAATATTCATAGTCAAATCTTATAAAATAAAAAAGGAAAATTCCTTTTGGTGCCCCTAAGTTTTTGCCTTTTCCTTTTAGTGTCCAAGAAAAAAAACTTATTCTTCTGGGTACCCCTGAGGTTTTGGCTTTTCCTATTGACACCCCTCTCCGGTTCAAATTAGCTAATTTCAAACTTACCATTATGTTCATCACCCTTAAATTAGTAGGATTTGACTATTAAAACATCAAAATTCATAACCAAACTACATCAATTTGAATTTTTAAACAATTTTGTAAACAACCCCTTAAAATAGAGAATTGTTTAAAAATTCAAATTGATGTAGTTTAGTTATGACTTTAAGTGCTTTAAGAGTTGAATCCTACTAATTTAAGGGTGATGAACATAATGGTAAGCTTGAAATTAGCTAATTTGAACCGGAGAAGGGTGTCAACGGGAAAAGCCAAAACCTCAAGGGTACCAAGAGGAATAAGTTTTTTTCTTGGGCACCAAAAGGAAAAGACAAAACCTTAAGGGCACCAAAAGGAATTTCCCAATAAAAAAATAGTTAAATCTTATCTAATGTCATTGTTAAAAAATCACAACAATAATTTCACATATAAAAAATCATAAAAAATGTATATTGTTAAATCTTATCTAATTTTATTGTACAAATTTGGAAAGAAAAAATTCATATCAAATATCATATATACTAATATACATATATATTAGAGCTTTATTGTTAGATAAAAAGCAAATACATATTGGCAATGTATGTATTATTATCTTGTTGATGATATATTCATTAAATTTTAACTAATGTTATTTTTAACAGATCATAACAGTAATTTCATGTATAAAAAACTCATAGAAATCATAAAGAATTTATAGAGGGATTAATTGAAATATATATTTTTCAAAAAATCTACCAAATTAATGATTAAATTTTAATATGAATATTTTTTAAAAATAATTTGTTGAATGAATTTAAGTAAATATATTTTATTAAATAAAATTCAATACATAAAAAAGTATATTTGATAAAATCTAATTAGATAACTTTTTTATTTATTAGAAAAAGATATCACAATTGTAATACATATTTTAAAAGTATTCTAATAAATTAAAGATTAAATCTTGATATCAATATTTTTAAGTAATTTTTGTTTGAGTAATTTTGGAAAAGATAATTACTCCTACGTACATACATTCCTTATCTAATAGCTACGTGAATATTTTTAAACTTAGGTGAAGTTGAAAGAGGAATAAGAGAAAAAATTTAATTGATTTTTGTATATAATGTGTAAATTATATGACTTAAAGAGAAAAAAAATAATGATTACATGGAACCACTTAAATTTGGATAAAAATTTACGGTGAACAATTATTTTTTTCTTTTACCATAAATGATTTTTTTTTAACCAAATCTTTCAAATCCAACTATGTAATCTTTTTTGTTATGATAAAAAAAAAATATGTAACCACTTAAATTTGGATAAAATCATAACAAATTTGGATACAATAACCTATCTATTTTTTATTTTTTTTGGAAATTTACATATATATCAGCCATTTCTTAATATAAAGATTATTGATAGAGGCTGAACATAATGTAAGAAGTTGCTCAAAATAAAACATGATGTAATTAGAATTGAAAGACACCATCACCGGCCACATAAAAAATTGATTCAACCAGCAAATAAAACCAATAAAATTATATCGTTAGCAAATTGAATATTATACTCCTTATTGAATTGAATAAAATAATGTGCTAATAAGAATAAAATAATAAATATGAATGTCTGACTTAATCAATTGATAGAGTATACGTTTGAAACACATTTCAATTAAAAAATATAACTTTCTTAATAGGTTTTATTTGATAAAATTATGAAACAAAAATCTACTATTAATTGATATAGAATATCAATGGAGGTGATGATTATTTTTTTAATTAATTAACAACTAAATCCATAAATTAATTTTGATTATTTAAGTTAATTTTTGTAATAAATTTTTAATGAAAAAATTAGTTATAAAATTGATCATAATATAAATTTGAAATCAATAGAACCCGTACACATAGTAAAAGATATGATATGATTTATATAATCTTTACATAAATAAAGAAAAAAGATCAACGAAAGTATAAAGTAGGAAAAAAAAAGATACGATCTAATTAGTTTGTAATTTTCTAAAACAATAATCCACTATGATTTACTTATAACTTTTATACTAATTTTGATTGAAGTTTATCTCTAACTCTCACGTATACAATTTACGATATAAGTGACGGAGGCGGCCATGCTAGCAGTGTAATGATGGATCCGCAAACACTACCAACAACTATTGTGTAATCGACGTGTTTGAGGGTAGCGGAGAAAGAAAGGGTGAAAAGGAATGAGTTATGAAGTGCTTTTATTGATGGAAAAGGCGAATAAAAAGGTGATGAAGAGCAATAACAAACCAATCAAAGGAAGATGACATGAATAGTAGTGACAACTCGATCAGTGAAGATTATAAAGAAATCGATAGATAGGCATTTCAATGTAGATCAACCAAAAATCAATTGCAAAAGTCGATCGTTTAGTAAGAATATATGAGTGGTAGATTCTTGATGGAGAAGGATAATGAAATCCTATGAACAAATAATGTTTTTATTAACGTATTTAGATTTAGATCATTTATTATTTATAATCATAGTTAAATATGACATGTAAATAACGCCGCATAATATAATATGATGTGGCTTATGACGTGTTATTAAACATATAAAAATATAATGACATGGCTTGATAATAAGATGACACGTGGTAAAATCCAAGTTGGCACATTCTTGAGGCGACATGTGGAAAATGATGAGGTGGCGCAATGTGGAGGTTCCAAACCTTATTGCTTTTATATATATAGTAGATTCTACCAAAAAAAAAAGCATTTAGTCGGGTTAGTGGGCCGGTTAGTCTCTTAAAGCGGCCCGTATACAATTTCAAAGTGGCCCACAAACAAATCATCCTCGAATCCGGCCCATACTTGCCTGAGGTCCAAAAGGCGATATCGACAAATCAAATGTTAAAATGTTTTTTAAGCTGTCCTAACCAAGGTTTCAACATATTTATCGTGAGGCCAATTAGCTGAGTTGGGCTATTGTTCGTTTGATTACTACTTAGCCAGGTAGCCCATTACTTTTGTTAGAGTTGGACTATTGTTCGTTTAATTACTACTTAGCCAGATAGCCCATTATATTTGTTAGAGTTGGGCTATTATTCGTTTGATTACTACTTAGCCCGTTAGCCCATTACTTTTGTTAGAGAGTGCCCCCTTTCTTTCTAGTAAAAAATGACATATCAAAAAATATTGCTTTGTTCAATTTTCGCTTTCATGATGGCAATATCAATAACCAAAGTATCATAATAATGTATGTATATCAAATGTAGATAACTAGAAATGCATTCAAAATTGAAGCTACAAAACTCTTGGAGACCATGGGAACTTGATCTGTCATTGTCTTGAGCTAACCAATGACCTTCTTGGCAAAGGTTGGCAAGCAAAACGCAGCAGAATGTATCTGGCAAAAGTGAGATAACAAAGTATGCATTAAAATCAAATATATGAACACCTAAAACCTCAAAGAAAGACAATGAGCTAGATTTAGCTTGAATTATGTGTATTTGTGTACCTCTCGGTTGTAGAATTTCAAGGGACGTTTCGAATCGCCTTGGCTCTCGGTTGCATCAATCGGGTTCACTGGGTTTTTGAAGTCGACTTCAGGACCCTCGGTCGAACAAAGCATGAAACCCATCGCGCCACTGCAAAAGGTAAAAGCATTGTAACAAAGTTGTTAGATCCATGCAAAAGCGGACTCGGGTTGGGTTTGGACCAGGCTCGGCTAAAATCTAGGCCTACGAGCACGGGTAGGGTTCACTGTTCTAAAAACCTCGTCTAGGCCCCGCCAAGGCGTTAGAAGGTCCCAACCCGTCTAGGCAAAAATCTCGTCTAGGCCCTGTCAAGGCGTTAGAAGGTCCCAACCCGCCTAGCCTTCCAACCGGTCTAGGCAACAGTTTAGGTTGTCTAGGCGCTAGGCGGCCACTCTTCGCCTAGCGGTTTTTAGGACACTGCTCTGGGTTTACCCAACCGGGGAAACGGGCCAGACCTTAGTGTTTACCATTTCTGTTTTATGTCGGAAACTCATTTCTAGGGCTATACAATTTCCCGTGTCCATGTCGTTTCCATTTCCTGTTTTCATGTGACATAGGGTCATAGAATCATAATCTAATTCTATATTGTTCTTAGGGTTGGTTTTGAGGAAGAGCACAAACCTTGGGTATGTAGGAACCGTAGTCCAAGCGTAGTGGACCGAGCCCTTGAAGATCTGGCGGCAATTCTTGACAATATCTTCGATTATGTTCATGTGAAGCCAAATGCTTTCGGCTTGAGTCGACATGACTCCACCTGGTTTAAGAGCCTTTGCAACTGACTCAAAGAAGGGCTTCTCAAATAGCTCTTGAGCAGGACCTGATCAAATTAACACAAAACCAGAACTTAAAAGCCTTTTATCCTTGTTTGATATGATTAAGAGAATTCATATATTATGCATGTCTTATGATTCTACGAAGAACTTACCAATGGGATCAGACGAATCGACTATGACTGCATCATAAATTCCTGCAGGAGTATCCTTCAAGAAAGCAACTCCTGCATATTTCAAATGGAAGAAGAAATTAGGCACATTGGAAATGACATAAAATTGAGAAAACAGAAGGAAATTTCAATTCATACCATCACCAATATGCAATCGGACCCGGGGATCTTCAAATCCAATAGCCACATCAGGGAAAAACTGCTTAGACACCTGCAAGGCGGATTTTTTTTTTGTAAGAACATATTACTCCTGATCCAAAGCACTGAAATTTAACAATAAGTGACAATTTTCACTTACATTTACAACCATCTCATCAATTTCACACATATCAATCTGCTCAACAGATGAATGACGGGCGATTTCACGCAAGACTCCACCATCTCCTCCTCCAATAACCAAAACCTAAACATAACACATATTATTACATTATAAGATGACAAGTTTTTTCAAGTTAAACCAATAGCTTTTGTTTCAAAACTAGTTTGGAAAAGATGATTAACCTTTTTCGGGTTCGGGATGGAGCAAAGGGGAAGATGAGTAATCATCTCCTGATAGGCAAACTCATCCCTCTCAGTCAATTGAATGACACCATCCAATACAAGTACCTTTCCATATGTTGATGACTGCAAAAATAAACAAGCAAATACATAATCTAAACTCCTAAAGACTAATGCTTGAAAAAGCATAGTACCAACACAAAATTAAATACCTGAAAAACCAAGACATCTTGGAACAATGATCTTTCTTTGAACAAAACCTTGTCTACCTTTAGTGAGTGAGCTTCACCTGCATGCATTAAGGTCAGCAGAAATTGTGAGATTATCCCATAGCACAATTGAGTTTGGTTCAAATGAAACAAACTCTTGTAATGCACTTTTCCTATTTTGGATCGGATTTGCACTTTTCGTACTTTGCAGTGCACTTTTCGTACTTTTTATATTTTGTAGTGCACTTTTGTATGAAAATTGCACTATGAATTAGGAAAAGTGCATTTCTTTCACCGTAGGAGTTCGTTTCATTTGAAACAAACTGAATCTTAGTACCTTACAAGCCCTAAATTATCACATAGTTCATATAGCAAAATTTCCAGTCAAATTTGTGAAGAAACATCAGATTGTTCAGCCTTTAAAGATCTATCAGCAAGCAAAATGCAAGCAAAATCCAGTAGATATGAAAACATAATCTGGCAATTAGAAAAGGAGCAGAAATTGAAATTCTGACAAACAGAAAATTGAGTTATTGCTTTACAAATTACAAATCAATCAGATTGACATGGATATATGATACAGCAATTCCACTCACCAGCAAGAGAAAAAAAAAAGGGGGAATTGAATCCCCTTTTTGATATACAGCAAAATCAAAATTGCTCAAATACCCAGAAGAGAAGAACACAGCACAAGCACAGAATAGCAAAATTGAAATCTAGAATGGGGAAAAGAAGTAATCTTTTATATTTGGGAGCAAGAGAAACTAACCAGGCCACATTGGGCTAATCTCAGAGAACCATCCAGGAATGATAGCAGAGATGGAATCGGAGCCATTCTCAATCTTTTTCTCCTCAGCCATGGAAACCCTTTTGATTGAAGTGAAGAGATGTGTGAAGATGGAAGATTGAAGGGAGAGAGGCGGGCGCCACACAGAAGAACTTTAGCGATGGTGTCAATCTGAGCCATTCTTTATATTGTATCAGGGTATTGTTATTATTTTATTTTATTTATTTATTAAAAAGCAAATGTGAAAAGAAAATTTCCAAAATATCTTATACTTCTTTTTTAAGATATTTTTTTCCACCGAAAAAAAGATATTTTTTTAAGAAATTTGATATCTTATTCAATTAGATTAGATGTAAACCATTTATTATAATTATACGATAACTTGAATATGATATGGAAGTATAATTGATTAAGAGAATTAATACATACGGAGTATAACGTTATCTCTTTTGGGAGATTGAATTGGAACTTGTGAGCCAATTATTCAACCAATTGAATTATTATCGAATCCAAAATCAAGGAAAGAAGACATGAGAGGATATGAATTCCATGTTCTTTTCCAATTGAAATTCATTTATAAAATCTATCAAAAATAGTTAAAGAAGTCAAAGAAAAAATGATCACAATCATCCCTTATTGCATAACTTGGAATTCCATAATGAAATATTATGTTATAGAAACTAATTTAAATTATTTTTGTAAAATTAATACTTTAAATTATAATACAATACATAATGAAAATAAGGATTTAAAATGTTTTCTTAAGTTTCATAGAATTGAATATACATTTTAAGAACTTCTCCTTACCAAAAATCTTTATTAATTAATGATAAAAGATCTTAGGTTTAATAGAGTGTAAAAATAAATGTACATGATATGTGAAAAAAATATTTACTAAAGTTTAGACCTGTACAAACTTAGGTTCGGGTCGGATTTGGGCCGGACTTTCAACAAAAATTATGTGGACTCAACTATAACCTGGGGAGGGGGGAAGTGGAGCTTATTAGAGACAAGCTAGTAAAATTTTACTGTCGGAAGTCGTTTTTTCTAGTCGACAAACTCAGTGTCAAACGAGGAAGAAGAAGCTTGACGTCTTTCACTCCGAACGAAGTACTCCAACTCCGAAATTTCCGCTAGTGCCAAAAAAACCCATAAGAAAATACCATATCAAACCTTGACATCAATGTTAAACAGTTCATCCACCATTAACACAAAATTATTATTAACCATCATCCATCTCATTTCCACGTCAACAAAACCCACTAATTTAATCCCATACCAAATTAATACGTATTTATTACGTCATATTCTTTCACCACCCTAGTCTACTAACAACCCGAAAATGCAAAAAAGGACAAATTGACACTTGACAGAAAACAGAGTGGGTTGTTCATGCAATTTGCACTCATTTCAAAGTTCAAAACCGATTCATCGTTCCTTCGTCATCCTCATCTGCAAAAAATCCAAAAATGGCGAGCGGAAGAATCCTCCGTCTCTTCTCTCGCTCTTCATCCGCTTCTCTTTCCTCTCGCTCTCCTGGTAATTGATCGTCTTCCTCTTCCTCCTCTCTGTTCAAGCTTAATTTTGAATTCGTCGCGAAATTTCGTAGTACTGAAATTCAACAATCGAATTTCATGATTACGAACTAGTTTAGTAGTTTCTAGATCTTTCTCGCAACTTCGTCGCTTCAAATTCGTTCGATTTTGCTCTCCGGAGTTCTTCGATCGGAGATTTTAAGCTATCAATTAACTGTTAACTGTTCATGATCACTAATGTCGGTTTTCTGTCTCAATCGGAAAAGGAAATTTTAAGCTGTTCGTCAACTTCGCCGCTTCAAAATTCGTTTGATTTTGCTCTCTGAAGTACTTCGATCGTAGATTTTGAGCTATCTATCAATCAACTGTTCATGATCACTAATGTCGGTTTTCTGTCTCAATCGGAAAAGGAATTTTAAGCTTTTCGTCAACTTCGCCGGTTCAAAATTCGCTTGATTTTGCTCTCCGGAGCTCTTCGATCGTAGATTTTAAGCTATCAATCAAGTGTTCGTGATCAATTGATCACTAATGTCGGTCGTCTGTCTCAATCGGAAAAGGAATTTTTAAGCTGTTCGTCAATTTCGATCTTCAATTTGTTCTAACTTTTGAGCTCAGTTGCTTAATTTTCAGTTTTGATCCTGAATTTTGAATTCTTTTCAGTTTTGATCCTGAATTTTGATTTCTGCATTTTGTAATTGGTTCTTGCTATCAATCAACTGTTCGTGATCACTAATGTCGGTCTTTTGTCTCAATCGGAGAAGGAATTTTTAAGCTGCTCGTCAACTTCAATCTTTAATCTGTTTAAACTTTTGAGCTCAGTTGCTTAATTTTGCAATTTTGATCCTGAATTTTGAGTTCTTTTCAGTTTTGATCCTGAATGTTTGATTTCTTCATTCAGTAATTGGTTCTTGCTTGAAAAGAGGAGTGAGGAGCTATAGCAATGAAGCTCTTATGGAGGAAAACGTTATCACTCCACCAATCAAAGTACATTATACACAACTGTTGATCAATGGCCAATTTGTAGACTCTGCTTCAGGTCAATTTAAAATTTCAATTTATCTATACTTGTCTTTTCCTTAATTAAACTCTTATAAGTTTTTTTTTCTTTTCTTCAGGGAATACTTTCAAGACATTTGATCCGAGGACGGGTAATTCGATTGCAGATGTAGCTGAAGGAGATACTGAAGACATTAATAGAGCTGTTTCTGCTGCTCGCAAGGCCTTTGATGAAGGCCCTTGGCCTAGATTGACTGCCTATGTAAAACAAGCTTTTGATAAATCTCTAATTTAAATTCAAATAAAGTAACATATCATGACATTGTTTGGTTTTTAACTCTCAGTTTACATATTTCAACTTTTTGGTCAACACATTTGTTTTTGAAGATGTTGGAAGCTGGTAATCAGTTTCATATCTATATTTGTGCAGGAAAGATCAAGAATCCTATTCCGATTCGCTGATCTTGTGGAGCAAAACAACGACGAGATTGCTGCCTTAGAAACTTGGGACAATGGGAAGCCATATGAGCAATCTGCTAAAATTGAAGTTCCAATGTTGGCTCGTCTCTTCAGATACTTTGCAGGTGAGTAAATAAAAAACTATGTTACCCGGAAACTCTAATAGGACAGCGTTAATGTATATCAATTTCTCAGGCTGGTCAGATAAGATCCACGGGCTCACGATCCCAGCGGACGGGCCCCACCATGTACAAACCCTCCATGAACCCATCGGTGTAGCTGGACAGATCATCCCATGGAACTTTCCACTTCTCATGTTTGCTTGGAAGGTTGCCCCTGCATTGGCTTGTGGTAATACTGTTGTTCTTAAGACGGCTCACCAAACACCACTCTCTGCCCTTTATGTGGCAAGCTTACTTCATGAGGTAGCTCATTAAACTACATTTTTGTTGTCAAATTGAAAATGTTTGATTTCTTGTATAAGGCTAAAGAATATTTGGTTATTGTTTGTAGGCTGGGCTTCCTCCAGGTGTTCTGAATGTGATATCAGGTTATGGTCCAACTGCTGGGGCTGCTCTTTGTTCTCACATGAATGTGGACAAGGTACTCTACTAGAGATTTTATAAACTACAAAACGGTAGATTGTTCTGTTTTATCACATAAAAATAAAAGGGACAGAAATCTGATTGCAAACATCTTCAGAGTTCAGACTGAGCTAGTTTTGAAGAGTCATTAGTCTGTATTCTCATTCAAAGTTCCACATCTGAATACATATAACAGTTGACCCTCTTTTTATAATAGAAAAGGAATAACTAGTTTCTAAGAATAAAAAAAAATCTAAGAATTCAGCAATTAACTACATACTGGAAATAATATGGAAATATCATAATTGAAAAAAAATAATCTGAAATTGAATAAAGTAAACTTGAATAAGGCAGTAACGTATCGCCTATGTTACACGGACACGAAAATGCTTTGTTTTCTTAAATTTACGCTAAGAAATGAGTTTTCGAGATTTTGACATGAAACTTAAACAGTCCTATTAGAGTTTCCGGGGGACATAGGTATATCACATATAAGCTATTTTGGTAACTGCCTTAATCAATTGGAGACCATTTGGATTAAACTGGGCAAGGAAGAGGTGAATTTGGTCACTCTTTTAGTAGTGATATTGAAGTTAAGTTTATGGCAGTGTATATTTAATTGTGCCTGTTTTTCTTTTTTCAGCTTGCTTTTACAGGCTCAACTCTTACAGGACAATACGTACTCCAGCAAGCATCAAAGAGCAATCTGAAGTCAGTGACTCTGGAGCTTGGAGGGAAATCCCCCTTCATTGTATGCGAAGATGCTGACGTGGACAAGGCGGTTGAGCTGGCACATCTGGCTCTATTCTTTAACCAAGGACAGTGTTGTTGTTCTGGCTCTAGAACATTTGTGCATGAAAGTGTGTATGATGAGTTCGTAGAGAAGGCAAAAGCACGCGCCGCTAAACGTGCTGTTGGAGATCCTTTCAAGCAAGGCATTGAACAAGGTCCTCAGGTAAAACCAAGAATTTTGTAAGAAAATGCACTTTCATATATTTTATGTTTGGACAATTTTTAGGTTCTTATTGTATTTTTTTTTTGTCACTCAGATTGATCCAGATCAATTCAAGAAGATCATGGGATACATAAAATCAGGCATTGATTGTGGAGCCAAACTTGAAACCGGAGGGGAAAGATTTGGGTCAAATGGATACTATATCCAGCCCACTGTCTTCTCAAATGTGGAGGTATATATAACATATCATCTAACACTGTCAACTGGAGCTGCAAAAACTTGGACCGGATTATGGTCCGGTCCACTACATTAGTGATTTACATGTTACGATCCGGTCCAAGATCATATTGGACCATAATATATATTGGACCATATTTCAAGGGTTTTTAAATACAAAAATATTAAAATTTTATAAATAAAATTGGTAAACCGGTCTTTACAGTTCTTGACCAGACCGGTAAATGTCCGGTCTGGTCCATAGTCTAAGCCTTTTCATATTTTCGTAAATTCCGGTCTGGACTATATGCACACCCCTATTATCAGCCTAACAATGCACTTAGTATGTACTTATAACTCATAATTCATTACTCTTTTTACCACAGGATGATATGGCAATAGCAAAGGAAGAGATTTTCGGCCCAGTGCAATCTATCCTCAAATTCAAGTGAGAAAAAACCCACTACAAAGAAATTTTAATTTCTGGACATCGTGATGGAAATTTATCATTAACATTTTTGAGTTAATAATGATGATTAGGAACTTGGATGAAGTGATCAAAAGGGCAAATTCTTCATCTTATGGGCTAGCGGCCGGAGTTTTCACTCAAGATCTTGACACTGCTAACACATTATCAAGAGCTCTAAGAGTTGGCACCGTTTGGATAAACTGTTACGACGTCTTTGACGCGGCTATTCCCTTTGGAGGGTACAAAATGAGTGGCCATGGAAGAGAGAAAGGTATTTATGGTCTCCAAGGCTATTTACAAGTCAAGGCTGTTGTAACTGCCCTCAAGAATCCAGCTTGGCTGTAGTAAGCTTAAGACTTGTAAGTTTTTAATTTTTGAATAAAGCTTGGTGTTCTTTTTTGCTGTTTTAGTTGTTGCAAGATAAAGTCCTTGTCACCTATCCTTAATTGATCAAGTTTCAAGTACTTATTTATTGAGTTTGTGATGAGATTAATAAGCACCAACTTTAGGTATAATAACTAGTTAGATCAAGGCTGTTGTGACTGCCCTCAAGAATCCAGCTTGGCTCTAGAAACTTGCAAGGTTTTAATTTTTGAATAAAACTTGGTGTTTTTTTTTTGCTGTTTTAGTTGTTGCAAAGATAAAGTTTAGTGATGGGTCCTTGTGACCTATCCTAATTAATCAAATTTCAAGTACTTATTTATTGAGTTTGTGATATATAGATATATGAGATTAATAAGCACCAACTTTAGGTATAACAACTAGTTAGATCAAGAAATTAAGTGATCTACTTTATGTGGATTAAAGTTAAAACTAGACTTCTATTCAAAAGTAAAAAAAACTTGACTTTCTTAGATCAAGGATTCATTTATTTGTTGCTTGAAAAAAGACTATTGTACTCCTACATTTAGCTTTGGAATGCTATGAATTAACTGAGGAAATGCTTCCAACCAACACAGCATCCAGACCCAGAAATTGATATCTATTTACTCTGTTAAGATTTGTGTCTTTAGTTTGGTTTGATCGGCTACAGTCACTCTATGTACAGATCAAGTTGATGAACCCTCTATAATAGGGCTGAACGAGGGTCGGTTAAAACCAAAATTTTAAGCCGAATTGACCGAAACTGATATTATTTGGTTTGGTTATCAAATTTTGGTTTCGGTTCGAATTTTCCAAAGAATAATCTTCTATCCATCTCAAATCGAAAAAACCGAACTCAACCAATTCAGTTTAGTTTTCAGTTCACCTTAATCCAGATTTCGATTTTCGGTTCAGTTCTACACTCTATATCAAAAGGGTTCATACTTAAACCTTTGAGCATGACATGAACACGAGAAAACGTGTAATTTTACACTAAGAAACAAGTTTCTAAAATCAACCCGAAACAGAAAACGTCATCTTATTAAAGTTTCCGGGTCACATAGAGGATGATTGGTTTAAGATACCTGAATTTCTGAGAACTCATGAATGCCAAATTTCAGGCTATCATTTATTGCCTTCATTGCAATGTAAATGTAAATCAACAAATTGGGTCCAACTTAGAACCCCACTTGGTACCTTACTTTAGTCTTTTTCAGCTAATTTCCCCATCGTTCTCATTGACTTTTCTTCACAAAGAGCTTTCCTTTCTTTGTTTCCCATAGGCAAATTGCACCCACAAAAAAAAGTTACTTTCTAAAAGGTTCTTGGAATCATTTGCTGAAACTCTAAAGCAATTAAATGTTGAGTGTAACCCAGCTCATATGGTTTAGTAGTTTCCTTGCACATGAGTTTATTTCATTAATTAAGATTATGTCTGTCTAATTGAACATTATCATGTGCACCTTTTCACTTTAGTTTCCGTGTTCTCCTCTTTTGGCCTAAAAGAAAACTACACAAGAAGACAACATATTCGTTACCTTTTCACATCATCTCAAAGAAGGGAAATGTTTGGAATCTATAAGGTTGGCGCGCAATTCATCTTAGCTTCTGTATTGAACTTACATATATACGATTCCTGATTCCAGTCAAATGGAAATCAAATAGAAGAAGGGTTCATCTTACATATATACGACTCCAGTCTATTGGAATATATAAAATTGGCGCGCAATATATCTAATCGGGCTCTGTATTGGACTTACATATATATATATATATATAATCCAATTCTATCAGAAATCAAGCAAAAGAAGAGTTCAAATGCAAAGAAACTATGTATATATACTTTTATATACCAAACAAAGAAAGAAATCTTTGGTTCTTGATACAAGAATATTTGTTTAAAAAAATGAGAAGAATAAAGAATCAATATGCTTGCAATTGAATCACTTGGAGTTGCACTCTGTTGGTAACACTTTGTACCTTGTTCTATCTTTACAATAAGAGTAAACCATGTACTTACTTCTTGCCCATTGAAGGCCTTGAATTTGCTCTTGTGAAAGCTTAACAAAGGGCTCTCCGTCCACTGGATCCAAGCTTGAAGGACTGCTACTGCTACTGCTACTACTAATGCTACTACTGGAGCTTCCCTTATAAGGGCATGTTTGGGAGGTGCTATTCAAATTGTATAAACAACCACTCATCTCCAACTTCCCAAGTGAAGTCACAAATGGTGCATACTTGTAATCAACTGGGTATTTTCCTCCACTTGTTGCCCAATCTGATGCATCCCAAATCGTCGCGTATAGCGACATTGGCTTTGATGGGTAAGCAGACATAGCCTTTGTGTTTAGAACTTCTCTTATGGGTATGTTGTCCACTAGAAACCTGCATTTTCAAGAAAACCAGCATTTTTTCATAAGAATTTACCATAGCGCGCAATAACATTTATCCAGTGAATTCGTATGATGTGGGGGTCGAGTTGTATGCATCCTGAGTATAGTCTAGATGATATTTTTCACACAACTAATTAACAACATCTACCCAGTGAATCCCACTCAAGCAGAGTTTAGGACATCGAGTTTTAGACACCCTTATTTCAATTACGTCGAGAGAGGATGTTTCCAATAAAACAACAATGCACCCTTACCGGCTTACCCTCTAATAAGTCTAACGGTTTATTTTCAGTTTATGATTCATTAATTAAAATGATCTAGTCTTCTCCCATTTTTCATGCAAAATTTAACCTAACTATTCTCATCTTTTTGACTTATTTTAACATGGGGTAACCATATTACCCAATCTCCTCTAACCGTATCCCTCCTCTCTCCTATAGATTCAAGAAAATAGAGAACCAATATCATTTTTTATACAAATTTGTTTCCTTTTCATACTTTTATACCAAACGGAACCTAAGACTTAATTTAAAGACCTTTACCCTAAACAAGCCATGAGGGTGTTTCCCATACAAATAACAATATCTTGTACACTCCCATTTCTTTATTCTTCTTTTATATATATAATAATTATGATAATTGATATGAAGACTTACACAACATGATGGCTGTTCCAAAGGATGCTATACTCATGAAATTGGCGTGTGGGGTCAAACCAAAGACGAAACTTCTCCTCTCTACCTGTCCTCACACTTCCATTGCCATAGATGTTGGTTTGTAAGATCCATTCCTTCCTATTTTCATGACCCAACAACTCAAAATCTATCTCATCATGGTTGTGAGGAAAAGCATCCGAATTCGAAAGCTGAAAAAAAAAAGTTAATCCCTTCTTAGTCTATGATCATAATTTATCAAAAAAAACGTTGCCACTATACAGAAAGAGAGAATCAAGGCTTACGTAGAAGGCTACAACTACACCAGAAGTATAACCAGGAGGAAGCTTCATAGCGGAACTAAAGAATCCATAGTAATACTTGTTGTTTGAAGCCAATCCCGAACCTATAAAAATATCATACGATTATAACAATTGATATATAATGTTATAAACGCTATTAAATCGCTATAGGATTATCTGTTTTTACCTGTTTTCTTGTCGAGGGAGATGCTAACAAAGGATCCATTGTTGAGGGTCTTCACATTTTCTGCTCCAAAGATGACATGAGCATCCTTGGCAAAGGAAAGGCGAGGAAATTGGTCCGTCAAGCGCGTACTAGAAGGAGCATTTTGCGCGTGTAACCCAATCGTCGAGATGAACAAAGAGAGTAAGAAGAGGAAGAGAGAATTTCCCATGTTTTGATGAATTGAAGAAGCTAAGGAAGAAGGAGAGAAAGAAAGAAAGGAATTAATTTGAATTGTTTGGGTGGCCAAAAATGGGGTATTTAAATGGACCCAAAAAGAATAGAGTTGGTAAAAATAGTAGTAGAACTAGTACAAGATCAACATCAAAATTTTGAGTTGCTTAGTTGTTGCAAGCTGGAAAATCTTATTGAGCAACCTGGGTTTGATTTTTGTATGTGATTGAATTTGACTTTGAAAAGCATGTGGGGTTTGAATTTGGTAGGTTTGGCAAATCTAATCAATGAATTGAATGCATGGTTTTGAAATGGCTCAATCTCTCCTGAAGATTTTGTATAGTAGTATAGTTTTTTTTTCATGCATGCGTCTAATTATTATTAGTATAGTTATGAACACTTTTTTAATTTTGGTTGTCTTGTCACTTTTTGTAGGCAAGGGCCCATATGCTGTTTGGTTGGCCTACCATTTTTCTATTCTATTTCCATGATTCTTCCTAAGTTGTATTATACGAGTTTTGATTTTGGAAGGAGTTGCATTACTTGCATGTATGCATGTATCAAAGTATTAGGGGTCGTTTGTTTGTATACCGTTGATATTAGAAATCGGGTTTGGAATCACCAAAATCGGTTTTAGTGTTTGCTTTCACAACAGGCTAACATAATACAATACTTCATGTTAAAAATTAAGGTATGAGTCATTACGAATCCAATCCGATTCCTTATCCCTATTGACGGACCTATGGAAGGGCATGAGGGGGAATCGTGTCCCTCCTTCGATGGGGTTTCTTACTAATGAGTGTTGTAAATTTCAAATTTAATATGAGTAAATTTAAAATTATTTCAAAATGAATTAGTCTAAATGGTTAATTTACTCAATGCTCTATGTAAATTTAGTAAAGTTCAATTCTCCATAGTTCCATATATAATTTTTTCATTCACATCTATCCCTAATTAAAATTTTATTGATATTATTAATAAATAAGTATCAATTTGTTTGTGTTTAAGAGTATTGACTAACGGGTGCGATCACACCAGCACTAATACACTGGATCTCATCATAACTCCGAAGTTAAGCATATGCTTGGACGAGAGTAGTACTAAGATGGGTGACCTCCTGAAAAGTCTTCGTGTTGCACTCCTCTTTTAAAGTCGGATAAAAAAATAAGGATATTGACTAACTAAACTCGTTAGCTATTCCCGACTTATAAAGTTTATAGTACAAGTTGTACCCTCCTTTTAATCCGTTCTGCTTCCGTCTTTGCTTATCTCTATCAGTTTCCAGGTATAGAAACAAACGGGTCTTAAATTATTTATTAGAAGAAGAAGATTTGGAATTGATTTTTGAAAAAAAAAAATTAGTTAACAAAATTGGGAGTATCATGATATTTAAATCCGTGATTTGATAGAATTTTTGACGTACTTTAATGTGATTATATGAAATAATTTTTTTGTACGCCTAACTTTAATTATTTTCATGAGATTGAATGATCCAAAATGCTAATTATGTTCAATTTGAACACGAAATTCTCCCACTTGCGTATAGAAAAGGAGGGGTTGCGAGCAAGCCATAAATTTGTTTAGATATACATTAGGCAATTTGGATTGTCCTTATTATAATGGGTTATTGTAGATGAGCTCATTGGATGTAAACGAGATTAGGATTAATGGATGATGTTAAAAAAAAACAGATGGTTTGATAGTTATGTTGAATTCAAACTAGAGTCCACAACAAGTCTTATCTTTATAAATTTAGAGAGATTAGTATATTATTTTTAAAAAGGTAAAAATTCGGTATATGAACTTCATTCATGCCTCGTTCTTGGAGCAGGGTATACGGGCTCACCTTTTCATTGTCTATGGCCCCCCGTCTGTTACGAGAAGGGAACTGTTTTGGAAAGAGCTTGAGAGGGAAGTTAGAAAGGTCTCGGGCCCGGTGATTGTAGGCGGTGACTTCAATTGTATCCTCTACAATCACGAGAGGAGTGGGGGGACTGGTGGTCTCCATGAAGATTCTCAAACTTTCAATAATTGGCAGAGTAACTTGAATATGGTTGATATGGAATTTATTGGCCCGAAGTTTACATGGTGTCGTCGGTTGTCCCCATCGACGGTAGTCCATAAAAGGCTTGATAGAGTTTTCTTGAACATTGAGGGGCGCACCCGTTGGCAAGAGGCTAGAGTCAAGCACCTTCCGAAGCTGTCGTCTGATCATTGCCCCTTATTGTTGAATTTCTATCCAAGGCTCGGTTTGGATAAAAAGAGAAGACCGTTCCGTTTTGAAGCGGCTTGGTTTACTCATCCGGGTTTTGACACGAAAGTCGAGGAGTCTTGGTGCAAGGATATTGCTACCCCTGATGCTCTTACCATTTTGAGGAAGGAGTTGTTAGTGTGGAATAAGAAGACTTTCGGGAATATCCATAGAAGGAAAAATCAGCTTATGGAATGTCTTGAGAGAGTTCAGTGCAACTTGTCTAGAGGGGTGAATCAGGCTTTGTTGGATCGGGAGTGTGAGATTCAACAAGAAATTGAACGTGTACTTGAACAGGAGGAATTACTTTGGTTCCAAAAATCACGTGAACTTTGGCTCAAGTGTGGCGACCGAAATACAGCCTTTTTTCATGCTACAACTGTTATACGTCGGAAGCACAACCGGATCGAGGGTTTAAAGGATGATTCGGGTAGATGGATTGAAAACAAAGCGGATCTTGAGGAGCTGGCTGTTGCTTTCTATAAGAATTTGTATGAGGTTGATCGTTCAGAGAGGAGTATATTACAGCGTTGTCAGTTACATTTCCTGGTATATGTAGGGAGCGTTTTAATGGGTTGATCAAACCGGTTAGTGCTGAGGAGATTTGGGATGCTGTCAGGGGTATGAGCGCTTTTAAATCGCCCGGCTTAGATGGTTTTCAGCCTTGTTTCTTCCAAAAATGCTGGAAAACAGTGGGTAGTTCGGTTATTGATTTTGTTCGTAATTTTTTTCGAGAGGCTAGGCTGCCGGAGGGAGTGAACGATACTTTAATTGTGTTGTTGGCCAAAGTATCGAAACCGGATCATATTAGCCAATTCCGTCCCATTAGTCTTTGCAACGTGCTTTACAAAGTGGTGACAAAGATCCTCACGAATAGGCTCCAACCCCTTATTTCTGACCTTATCGGGCCAACTCAAGGTAGTTTTGTCCCGGGTCGTATGATAACGGACAACATTGTGATTGCTCAGGAGGTGGTTCATTCGATGCGCCGTAAAACGGGTTCTAAAGGATGGATGATTCTCAAACTTGATCTTGAAAAAGCTTATGATAGGTTAAGTTGGGAGTTCATTGAGGATACTCTTCATACTGTGGGGTTTCCGGCTAATTGGGTTACGTGGATCATGGCGTGTGTGACTACTTCTAGAATGCAGGTTTTATGGAATGGAGAAGTTTCAACTCAATTCGTACCTTCCCGGGGAATTAGGCAAGGGGACCCGATTTCTCCGTATATCTTCCTTTTGTGTATCGAGAGATTGGGACATTTAATTTCAGATTCTGTTGAGCGAGGTAATTGGAAGCCCATTAATCTGACTAGGAGTGGCCCTCTCCTTTCTCACATTTTCTTCGCAGACGACATTATGTTATTCGCGGAAGCCTCGGTGGAACATATTTTGATAATTAAGGAATGCTTGGATATGTTTTGTGCGGCGTCGGGTCAGAAAGTTAGCCAACGAAAGTCCAAGATTTTTGTTTCCAAAAATGTCAGCAGAAGTACTTGTAGACGCATCAAGGAGGCTAGTGGTTTTGAGATTACTAAAGATTTGGGCAATTATCTTGGTATGTCGGTTCTTCATAAGTCCGTTAACAAGCGTACCTTCTCCTATCTCGTTGACAGGTTCAACGCTAAACTTACGGGTTGGAGGTCGAATATGCTTAGTCTTGCTGGGAGAGTTACCTTGGTTAATTCTGTTTTGACATCTCTTCCGGTGTATACGATGTCGTCCGCCTTGCTGCCTGCTAGTGTTTGTAGGGAGATTGATCAAATAAATAGGAGCTTCGTTTGGGGGAGTACTAGAGATCATAGACGTATACATAAAGTTGCGTGGGACGAAATTGTGAGGCCAAGAAATCAAGGTGGCTTGGGTATTAAGAAGATGCAAGAGTTGAATATCGCTCTTGTCGGAAAGCTTGGTTGGCGTTTCATAAAGGAGGACGGCGATCTTTGGGTTTCAGTTTTGAAAAGCAAGTATGTGGATAAGGCTCTTGGCAAGTCATCTGCGTGTTCTAATGTTTGGAAAGGAATTAGAACTGGTGTCTCAGAGATTATTATAAAAGGGACTCATTGGATGTTGGGAAATGGGGAAAATATCAGGTTTTGGTCCGACTGCTGGCTGCTTGATTCTCCTCTGGCTGAAGTTGCGAAAACAGAGATTAGGGACGATTTGATGGACAGAAATGTTAGGAGCTTTTGGCTCAACAATGGCAGCTGGGACTGGGAGGCTTTCAGCCATCTCTTGCCGAATGATGTGCTCCTGAAAATTGCAGCGGTTGCCTGTAAAACTGAGGGGGCTGAGCTGGAAGACGAAATCAGTTGGAAACTTACAGCTGATGTCAATTATATTGTAGCTTCTGGTTACAACCTTCTGTGCGGTAACTCGAGCAGATTATCAGTTGATGGTGCTTTTTACAGCAAGCTGTGGGGTATGATGACAATGGAGCGTGTTCGATATTTCGTTTGGCTTGTTAGCAAGGGTGGAGTCCTCTCGAATCATGAAAGAAGGCGTCGACACCTCTCAAATCACGCTGGGTGTGCGTTTGGGTGTGATAGTGACGAGACATACGAACACTTGTTCCGAGATTGTCCTCAGGTTAGAAGTATTTGGACAGCTTTTAAAGTTACTGATGTTTACCCCTCATTTTTTCAGGATAGGCTCGCTTGCTGGTTACGGAGGAATGTCATGAATAACACAAAAATTGGAGACATTGAATGGAACACTATTTTCGCAAATTCTATTTGGTGGATTTGGAAGTGGAGAAATGCGAAAGCTTTCGAGGATCGTTCCGTGAAGATGGACAAGGCGTTTTTCATTGTTGAACGGGCCAAAGAGTACTATGAAGTTGCTGGTAAGGATTTTTTGTCAAATTCTGCTAGGCACAAGATTTTTCAAGGAATTGCGTGGGAGATGCCGGACATGGTTTGGACGAAGATCAACACCGATGGCGCGGTTAGAGACGGATTGGCGGCGGCGGGTGGAGTTCTTAGAGATTGCTATGGCAATTGGGTGGGGGGGTTTGTTCATAATATAGGGACGTGTTCGGTCCCGATGGCGGAACTCTGGGGGGTGTATTATGGTTTGAAACTGGCTTGGGACACAGGGCAACGTCGTGTGTCTCTCGAGTCGGATTCTAAATTAATTATACATCTCTTGAGTTCCAAGATTAAGAGGAGTCATCCTCTTTGTAGTCTGGTGTCTAGATGCCAAGACTTCATTTGTAGGGATTGGGTTGTCCAATTCCGTCATGTTTATCGAGAGGCGAATGTGGTCGCGGACCGCCTCGCCTCTCTTGCTTTTCATTTTCCTTTAGGATATCATGTATTGCTTGCCCCGCCGGAGGGGGTTTTTCTTTTGCTTTATGATGATGTTAGGGGTCGGGCTATCCCCCGTTTGCTGACTACTTAGCTCATTTTTCTTAATATTAATAAAACTCCACTAGAGGGAACGGAGAGCACCGCCTCTCCTTCTACCAAAAAAAAGATAGACCTGGTGTATAGAGAGGTCGTCGGAGACAACAGTAGAAACCGGCTAGGTGAGGCACAAGGCAACCAAAGAAGAGCAACACAAGAAACTAAGAGTACAAAAATCAAACAGGCAGACTAGAAATGAGTTTAGGTTTCGAGACGAGTAAAACACTAACATATAGCGTCCAACAATAGGTTAAACCATCACGGTATGTGTGAAAGGGACTGCTGAGGTTCCCTCCACCGGATGAAGGATCTTCAAAAGCCGCGAAACACAATAGTGTCCTGGCAGTATACAATCTAAAAAAAATTCTTCTTAGTCTTTTTATGGTTTTATAGATCAATTCTGGTCTTGGCCTGTTTTTTGTATGTTTGGGTTATAACTCGTCCTAAGGGTATGATTTAGGCTAGCTCGTCTTGTTCGTTGGTCACAAGACACTATTTTGCCTCTCTGCCTTAAGACATGATTTGCGAGTGTCAAGATCAGTTTCACTCTGAAGGATATGTTAGAACGTCCTAGGACATCTAACAGATGAGATCCTTAAGATTGCGAAGTGTTACACGAGTCGGGGTGTATCAATCAGTCTTCATCTTTACAATATGATCCGTCGCCTTGTTAATCTCCCGAAAAATGTGGTGGAGACTTCTCACCTCGAATCTCTAAAGTAACACCGAAATTTCCGCAAACATAATGTCAAGTTTCCACGAACAACTTCAAATGTCATCGATAACATTCACCTTCGATTATAGTTATCTACTCTACTCATGTTTGTGGTCATATAAATTAGGTCACTTTATTGGGTTATTTTGATTCATAATGAGTCAAATTTGATTGCGTTTAATTAATTAGGTGTCGTTTGGATTGGGAAAACTAATGGTCGATGGTTTTGCTACCAATTGATGGGCCTTTTTGTATTTGACGCGTAAGCCAGCTGTAATTTGATTCTATTGGCTGCGCCGCTTACAGGCCAATCATCAGCTTCCAATTTGAGAGAACAATCACAAAAGCTTTCTTGCCTCTTTTTCCATCTCAATATTCCTCATTATTCATTTAGGCTTCGTTCGACAATAGCAGAATTGGGAGCGTTTTTAACTAGATGGAGCGAAAAAATAAGCGGATTGAAAAGGCTCTTCCTCATAAACTTCTTCAATTTCCGCTAGATGAATGGGAAAAAAAGCTCCAACTACAATCAGCCGAACAGAGCCTTAGACAATGTTCTAAAAAACGCTAGACGGACGCTGGACGGAGAGATACCGCCTAGTGCCTAGGCGGCATGAACGGTGGCCTATCTTCCAGCGTATAGGCGGGCCTAGACGTGGCCTAGAAGATATTTTTAGAAAAATGCATTTAGAATTAAATATATATATATAGGTAGGTATGAATTTCGAGTATTCGAAAACTTAGATAGGTTGAATTTAGACTTATTAATCGGGTTGTGGTTGTTTTGATCGAAATTAGGTTCAATTATTTTAGATTCGAATTGAGTAAGGATCCATGTCAATAAATTATAAGTCAAGTCGGATCAAATTATAACTCAAAAAATCGTTCAATGTTAAATTACTATAAAATTATTCAATAATAATATAAATATGTGAAAACAAAAAATATTTTAACAATTATAATAAGAATTAGATTTAATTTTAATGCAAATTCACATTTATAGGTCAAGCGGATTATTGAGTTTGAATAAGAATTAGGTTTCGAGTCGATCAAATCAGATTTATTTGTAGATCAATCAAGTTAGTTTTTCAGATTTGATCATCTTTTTTTAGACAACTCTAATTGGGTTTAATTTGCATAAGAAGACATTTAACATTTATTTATTATAAACTCAAACTTTGAGCTCGAAAATAAAGCCACTTGCATTATAAACAATTTAATGAAGATGCTACTCACCATGAACTTGATTTGTGCAATAAGACAAATTTAGTTATGAATTATTAGCGACTGATTTGTTGACACATAAATATTCTTGTCTGATTCGTTCTAATCTTTTGTGGTATATTGATTGATTAGTAAGAGATGCATTGAGACCACACTAATTGAAAATCATGGAGTTGAAATAAACAAAAAAATGAATACATACAACTAAAGATTTTACCTATATAATCAAGCAGGAAATTATGTCTTTACAAAATTTAGTCAGAGGTAGATTAGTGTGGGGATCTAGACAGATTAGTCATATCTATCCAATTTAAAAGTTTGGATCAATTTTAATAACCAAATTGGGCCATACTAATAAGTAAGAACTGTCCATACAAAAGCCTAATGCATAAATTAATATAACCCGATCCATTTGAGATGATGAATCACTCTTATCCAATTTGGACCAATATAGAGACCTAGATTGTGACTTGAGGATCATCCACTCTAAAGATTAGTGTATTTTTTTCCACTCTAAAGAATATATATTTTTCTTATACAAATTTAGAGTGAGGACTGAGGTGACAATACCTAAATCGAAAAACCAGTTATTTTTTAAGTTAATCAAATCAACTATTTTTTTTGAAATTTCGGTGTGGTTAACCGAATCAAAAATATTTTCGGTTCATTATTTCGGTTCACGATTTTACATATAATAATTAATCGAAAAACCAGAAATTAAATTGTACGGAGTATATAATAAATTTTGATGGATCGAAACGAGAAAACGGGAAGGTGATTAACGGGTTTCATAATTCGTGATCCTCGTGGCGAGGTCCGATCCTTTGTATGAATGCACATGCTAGTAAATACCTCATTTGGGCCGAGAACAAGTGGATCCATTAGGCCCAAAAACACTGCCATATATGCTGCACACAGTAATGGGCTTATATGCATGTATAAGAAAATTATTAAATGATTTCTTATCTATCCCATGATATGATGCCTATAAGAAGATCCACAATTTTTAGTCGGATTTCTAGAATTGGTTAGTAACTAGTTCTCATTTTTAATGAATATTCTAGACAAGTCTAAGTAGTATTTGTAGCGACTCTAATTCTTACGCTATAAAAAAAAAGAGTATCATAATATTTAAACCCATTATTTGATAGAATTTTTTATCATCTTTTGGACAACTCTATTTGGATTTAATTTGCATAAAAAAACATTTAACCTTTATTTGTTACGAACTCAATTTTGGAAGCATCACAACAACAACCATTTGTTTTCTTGTTGGCTTTTCATCATCATAAATCTCACCCAAAAAAAAAATCATTAGGTATAAGAATCCTTTGTAATAGGAGGTCGAGGGTGATAACCTTAGGTTGATCAAAGTCGTCAAAGTGATTGGAGAAGTTGAACCTATTTGGTTTGACATCCTCTGCGTCCTTTTCCGCTTTTAGAGTTGGAGCATTTTATATGTCTACTGTGAAATTAATACAGTTACAGACTTCATTGCGGGTTCCTTCTAGGTGTTCTTCTCCGACCCTGATTATTGTCAGGTCTTAGAGACTTCATTCATCATGATGTTCTAGGACGGACTACGTTTCGTTAGTGTGAGTTCCATAATCTCTTTCCTTATAAATGAATCCTTTCAAATAAAAGCATAACATTAATTGACTCAACAATTAAGTTAAGAAAATGCGAGCCCGAGCTGTCACTGTTGGGCCCAAGTCACCAACCTTGTTTGGCTACACGCACACATAGCTCCATAATAGTATGATATTGTCACATTGAGGGTCTCCCATTGAGGCTACACCACAGATCTTCAATCGCGAGGTCACATTGAGGGTCTCCCACACAACACTACCAAGGACTTGCACCCACGCTATCGAGCCAGCGAAATCATCTTGCATCGCCTCTATTATCCACGGAGATCTCCCATCTTGTACCGCTGCTACCACATGGACATAACTTTTACCTTGTACTTACAAGGTCATTGAAAAGTATACAATTTTTTAGAATATCCAAAAATATAATGATTAAATTTTTGAGAACTAATGGAATATTAAATATCATTCAACTATAATTAAATTTTTGGAGACATAATGTATTAATGTCCCATGATGAGACATGTCACATGTATGACACATGACATTTCTTCTTGTAAAAAAAAGTAACAATAGTACTATCTTAATTTATTCTTTTTCCATACATGCTTAGGCATGAAATGTGAATCACATGCGGTTCAATTCTTCTGTCCCCATATGGTGTTTCCATTCTGTGTCCCTTCAATATAATTGGTCCACGTTTTTTTAATTTCCAATTCAGCCCCCCCTTTTTTTTTCTATTTCATAAAAGTCATAATTTTAATTCTTTTTTAATTGTAATTTACAAAAAATCAATCCCAAGCGATTCGGATGTGAGCATTCAGCGCAGTAGGCTAAGCCATGTTGGCAGAATTATCAATTGGAAGAGGTACCTGGTGAAATTAGAAACACAAATCTGATCAAATTAGTTCAAATTAGCAATAGAATTTCAAATAATTAAACCCTAATTCTCCGTAGATATAAGGAATTATTGAAATTAGAAACACAATTCCAAAGCCCTAATTCTGTATAAAGGAGAGAAAGTGTCAATGATTTAAGTAATTCAAGGTAGCTGACTTTTCAAGGTACAAGGCGGATTAGTTCATCCGCTGCTGGCTTTTCAGAATCAGTAGATATGGAGTCATCGGCGACAAAATCAGTTCAAATTCGATGTTGGCTCTTTTGTCGACTTCCGGATCGGAGAAAGGGAGGCGGAGCGACGCGGAGAAGCCAGGAGTTGTCGGCGACATGATTGCTCGGTCGGGGCCGTCGGGCAAAGACGATGTGAAGGTGCGGTGAAGAAGAAGCACTGAAACAGGAGAAAGCTATTGGGCAAGATGATGTGAAGGGCCGTCGGGCAACTTTCAAATTGAGGCTTTTATGAAATAGAAAAAAAAAAGGGGGTTGAGTTGAAAATTTAAAAAACATGGACCAATTATATTAAAGGAACACAGAATGGAGACACCAGATGGGGACAGAAGAATTGAACCGGAATCACATGCGTTCACCTTCCTCATTTTGACTCATCCAGTTTCCAACTAATTCGGGATCTGAAAAATCTCTGACACTTCGCTCCACTCAAACCCAATCAAAAACGACGTCGTTCACTCACTAAACCAAAACCACACACACCCGCCATAATCTCCGATGGGCACCGCCACCGCAACCACCACCGCCGACGAAGCCCCGACCACGCCTCTCCTCACCACATCTCCCCCAAACTCCCCCGCCGACTCCTTCAATTTCTGCTACATCATCTACTTCACCCTCGGCGCCGGATTCCTCATCCCATGGAACGCCTTCATCACCGCCGTCGATTACTTCGATTACCTCTACCCTGACGTCAGCGTTGACCGGATCTTCTCCGTCGTCTACATGCTCGTCGCGCTCTTCGTCCTCCTTATCATCGTCTTCTACGCGCACAAGTCCGACGCCTACATTCGGATCAATTTAGGGTTAGGGCTTTTCGTGATTGCGCTCCTGGTGGTTCCTCTTGTCGATGTCTTCTATGTTAAGGGCGTGAGCGGCCGGTATGCTGGCTTTTATGTCACCGTTGGGGCGGTGGCGATGTGTGGATTCGCCGATGGCTTGGTTCAGGGTGGACTGATTGGATCCGCCGGCGAGTTGCCTGAGAGGTATATGCAGGCGATTGTCTCCGGAACTGCTGCTTCAGGTTTGTGAATTGTGTAGTCAACTTCTGTGAGCTTGTATTACTGACTCAATTTGTTTGATTTGATTTCATCTAAAACGGGAAATTGATTGTGGTTACTGATGAATATATGTATGCACATGAATGTTAGTGCAAATTTAGTTGTTTGAACATGGATCTTAGTCTAAATTTAAGTGTTTGCAGATTGATCTTGGTCTAAATTTAGGGTTTTTGCCCTTCAAATCACCCCAATTTCAATTAAACCATCACTTGTTGTTGGTAGTCTTTTTATCTAATGCTCTGTTAATGACCTGGATTGGACTTTCAGTTTAAGTCGGATATGTTTTCTGATGCATTTTGATCACTAGTTTGATGAAAAATGTGTTCTGGCTATACTTGTAATGTGGATTTGAGTCTAATAATACTCATGGAGTCATGGTTCTTAATTGAGTGCTTATGTTGGAGGCATTCTCTTATTACACCAGTGTGATTAAATGCTACCTTACATAGACTATTAGAATTTTAAATGTTGATTCTATGAACCTTTTGATGCAGGTGTTCTTGTTTCACTCCTAAGAATATTCACAAAAGCTGTATATCCACAGGATGATTCAGGATTGAGAAGCAGTGCTAACTTATACTTTTCAGTCGGGATTGTGTTGATGATCATCTGCATTGTCTTCTACAACATAGCACATAAACTGCCTGTAATCAAACACTTCACTGAGCTGAAAATGCAGGCTATAAGCGAAGATTGTCAAGAAAAGAACTCTTTGACAGAAGGATCCATTTGGAGATCCACCTTATGGAAAGTTGTGGGAAGAATCAAATGGTATGGTTTCGGCGTTCTTCTCACCTACGTTGTTACCTTATCCATCTTCCCAGGATACATCACAGAAGATGTGCATTCAGAAATCTTCAAAGATTGGTACTCTATTCTGTTGATCAGTTTCTACAATGTGTTTGATCTTGTGGGCAAGTCTTTAACTGCAGTGTATCTTCTTGAGAATGAGAAGATTGCAGTTGGAGCGACGGTTTTGAGGCTGCTGTTTTATCCGCTGTTCTTGGGCTGTTTGCATGGTCCTAAGTTTTTCAGGACAGAGATCCCGGTTTCGATCTTGACTTGTCTTTTGGGACTCACTAATGGGTATTTTACTAGTGTTCTGATGATTTTGGCTCCAAAGAGTGTGAAGCTTCAGAATTCAGAAACTGCAGGGATTGTGATTGTGCTGTTCTTGGTTATGGGATTGGCTATTGGTTCTGTTGTGGCTTGGTTTTGGGTCATTTGACATTTTTTTCATCATGGTAAGCAAAATTTGTTGCCATCTGAAATTTATTGAAGTTGTGTATTGTTGTATTGAAAATGCTGTTGGTAGAAAGTATGTGAATTTGATGGCTTATAGTAGTACTGTACATTGTGCCTGCTTTTAAAATGTGGCATGTGAAACACTGAAACTTGTTGTATTATTCCAAGTTTATCAAATTTCTTTTGTTTCTATACAATTTTCTGAATAGATTATGTAATTTGATGGATCATGATAGGTGGGATTGATACTTGTCACCTAAAATTATAAAAGCCAACTAATTGTTTTTTTTTTTGGTTGAAAATTGATTACAACTTTACAAGGGATTGTCATGGAATATGAACAAAAATAAAATAAGATCCTTATGCTGGATTGTATTAAATTATTCATAATTGCAAATAGTGGCTATTTATGAAAGTTAGTTAAATGGTTGTGGTTGAGGCCCATGAAAGATGAAAATGGGCTGGTAAATGGGCTGCAAATATACCTTATTGGACTTATCGAATTAGTCTATCGTTATTTTTTTTAACTTTTTAACTTATTTCCACAAGAAAATAAACACTCATATACAAGTTTCTACCGAACACTTCCTAGCTTATTTGAAAAATAGACACTTAATTTTAGCACCTGCTTGGAACACGACAACACCTAATTTCAGCATCATAACCGAAAAAATTCAACACCTTCGCCACCATAAATTTCAGTACCGATAAATACCCATTTTTCAAACATACCCTTAGTATACCAGTACCGATAAACCCATCTGCCGAACATACCCTTAGTGGACCACGACGAACTTCAATTATTCCCTCGTGTCCCACCCTTTCTAAGTGGGTTTTCCAAAGGCCAATGTACGTACATCAAAACAAACAGAAGAATCATACCCTTGTGACAAAACTTTAGATACCCAAAACCACACAAAACTTTACAATGAAATTGCCAAGGCAAATAATCAAGAGTTCCAAGAAAGGAAATATCTATAGATGCATCCCAAATTACTTGCAAATAGGGTTTTTGTTCATTTTTTTTGTCTGGTCTTTAACTCATCCGATTCGATCAGTCAACAGTCAACACCGTTCTACATTATTTTACTTCATTTTTCCAAAAAATACACACTTATTTAGTCACAAACTTTACCACGTGTATGTGCCTAGTTGCTGAATGAACCATTAGTCTTTGTTAGTTTTTGTGGGTCGATGATAATTGCACAATATTCTTATTTTTTTTTTCTTGGTCGAGGATACTGTCCCTAAAAATCTAATAATGCTATCATAAAATCTTAATCGTTTGACTAGATATTAGAAAGTAAAATATTCTATATTATATCTTATGAAAGTTGGTTTTATCCGAGATGAATTAAAATAGGGTTGACCATTCTTTGCCATTTCCCCAACTAAATAATTGAAGTTAGTCCATACAAACAAAAAAACGAATTTGGAAGCCACTTGGCGATGGTGCAAAGACACGTTGTTTTCTCATGTGGTGTTCATTTCATTGTGCACACCTATGAACTTCTCAAATGACTCATATATAGTCATATTTAATTACTTTTTCTACTTACTTTCTCACCTTTATGATGACGTTAATTCACGAATCAATTTGGTAGAAGGCAAAGGGATTAATGGCGTGAGAAAATTACAATGGTAAAACCTATGGTAAAAGAATTAGAGGGAGTACTTACTTTTCTTTTTTCCTCTTGTTCCTTTTCTCGTTCTTTTTTCTGTGTACTTTTATTTTTTTGTCGTTTTATCTCGCTTCTCTCTTTTCAGTTTTTTACTTTTTCACTTTTACTTTAATTTTGCTCTGGACTCATTAGACATACCCTCCCGATTTTCATTTAGTGTAAGTGTATGTACATTTTGATATCTTAGTTTCCACTTATAACAAAATCTATATGGATAAATATTGTTGTTCCTTTTCTCGTTCTTTGATTTCCTCGCGTGCTTTTGCTTCTTTTTTTTTTTGTCTCCCTTCTATCTTTTCGGTTTTTTACTTTTTTTGGCCTTTTCACTTTTACTTTACTTTTACTCTGGGCTCATTAGACATACCCTCCCGAATTTCATTTAGTATAAGGGTACGTACATTTTGATATCTCAGCTTTCACTTACACCAAAATCTACATGGATAAATATTGTTGTTATTCCATCATTAAAATTGCATAATATTAGTGTCTACATAACAAAAGTATTGGTTTAAAAAAAGAGAAAATAAATGTATACTCTTGTTAATTAAACAAAAGTATCTGTTTTTTTTGGTGTCGTTTGTTGTCAGTCTAAGATCTAGGAGGAATTATTCCTTGAAACGGGGCCTGAGATTTTCTTAACCTGCTGACCTTAAAAAGCCATCTATTTGATCGGGATACTATTACCTAGGTTCCTAAACTTGGAATGGATTCTATCCGACTACTGTGTTCCATCTCGTTCTCTCGAACTACCAAGATTTGTCTGATATTATATTTCGAATTCTTTTCCTTATTAAAAAAAAGATGTGATACACAATTATATAATACTTGATTGCATCTAAAGTTAAAGTAATTTATTAATGCATAATAACAATAATAATTATAATAATAATGACAATGAATTAATAATATTCCACATCATCCGTTACCAGGAGCCAGTCCATCACTTTCTCATGCCTTATTTTTGCCCTTTTTTTAGGGTTTCTATCTCATAAAAACTCCATTATATAAATCATTTTTTTTTTACAGTTTCAGTCACTGTATACGCCTCCGATTCCCACCAAATCATCATCATCATCAAGCTATGGCGATGATTCTCTGTCACTAGGCACATTTTCCGATCAAGTCGTCGTTTTGAGAAATCGGAATTGATCACGAAAGCTAGAAGTTTCGGAGTTTCAGCCATGGAGGATGTAGAAGGGAGCGTGGGGGTGGGAGTCTGTAGTAGCACGAAGAAGCCACGTCTCGAAATTGGGAGTATTGACTTCGATAAGATGTTTGAAGACTCCAACGACGATCCGCCGCCTGAGATTGTGATTTCGAAAGCCGCCGGCGCCGGCGATCGGCCTCGTCAGAGTGAGCGATCGGAGAAGGCGGAGGGGGGACTTGAGCGCTTATCGGACAGTGACCTTAAGGACAAAGTTCGGAGATTGGCCGCTGATGTGGTGAGGCTTGGTTCGAGGCTGCCTGATAAGGGGGCGAAGCTCAAGGCGCTGTTGAAGGCTCATGAGGAGGAGATAGAGCGCCGTAAACAGGTAATCGGTCCTTAGGTATCTTCGTTTCTGTTTCCGATTTCATCAATTTCATGCGATTGTCTTTCAATTTTGGCGTAGGGTTAGTTTAACTTCGGTTGAATGCCAGCATGTTGAGAATTGGTATGTTAGTTTTGTTAGAGTGTCATTATGTTTGCTTTTGCTTGCCTAGTTTTGTAACTTTAGACTGGTTAATCAGCTGAACCTGTCATAATTTTTAATGATCAGATCAAGTAGTGACAGAACTAGACAACTAGTTATCCATGCTGTTCTTTATTCCTTATGGTGCTATCAGTTCTCACAGTATTATAATGTCCATCACAACCCTTTATAATGTCAAGAGATGTGAGCTAAGCAAGAGCTGCTAGTGGTGGCACTTGCATCCTTACAATCAACCCAATTTAAGCTCCATGGGCTCTTCATGCATTTGTGTGATTGTAAAGTGATTCAAAGTTTTGGACTTTTTGTACTTCATACTGTGCTATCAATCATGCTTCCATGTGTAAACTATAGCTGGGAAGATTGATAGCTTATATTTTTTTCTCTGACAGGTTACCATTGAATGCAAGGTGACTGACCATACGAAGAGCCTAAGGCCAAGTGGTAAGTTCCTTCTACTACATTTCACATTTACACATTCAAGAAAGCCGGCATTGTAAATTGGATGCATTTTCATTTGTTTAGGCAAATGTTTCTATTCTCTGGGGACAAAATCTAGCTGTCTCATCGATGAAGAGATTTCTTAGCATTAAATGTATGGGTGCATTTTTCGCAAACAAAAATATTCTGCAACATTACAGAAAAATGCTATGCAAATAGACTTTATTCTGAAGTTTAAATGGTATTTGTAGGGACATCTTCTGAAGCGAGAGTTGGAGATCACTCAGGTTCTCGGTTTGCAAATCTTTTTGCGAAGAAGTTGGAAACTGATGTAAGAGGATCTCCATAATGGTTCTCTTGTATATAGTGTTTTCCATACTAAAGTGTTCTTTTCCTCGCAGAAAGATTCTCATACCCGTATAGTTGATGTATTTGACAACGAGCCACAAGCTTTGGGTCATGGTGACAGAAGAAAGAGAAAACAGAAGGCACGGACTTGCGATAAGGAAAGGGATAAATATGGCCCATTATGGAAGGGAAGGGAAAACCCCAGTTCAGCATCTTGTGAGAGGAGGCTCTTTCGTAATCAGAGTGATCTTGCTGGGGACTACGGGAGACATAAGCTAAAGTTAGTTGCCTTTCTTAATTCTAGAGTTGTGTCATCTCTTTGTTTGCTCGTCTGTTTCAGCTTTAGTGAATAACTGAATCTATCCCTACTCTTCTTCTTCTTCTTCTTTTTATTTTTTTATTTATATATTTATATATTATCTATGTGTAGTCTTTACTTTCTTGTGGGAGCTAAAGTGGAAGTGCCTCTATGCTTCTCCAGAAATTTTGCTGAATCTGCAGTGCTACGGTTTATGCCTGTATACATCTTTGTATTTCATATGTACGCGTGCACGTATATGCTGCAAAAATATTTATGAGACTCTTAAAATATTGAATTTTTTTAAACCTTGCTCCTTTAGAAGGGCTTTATTATATAACCCAAGTTTTTTTAGTAGCTTTCCATGATACTGCCTTACAACAGTCAATACACCTAGATTTGTGATTATCAATTATACATTCATTTATGTTACCTATGCATGAAGCTGTTCTATTACCACAGGCGGCTGCAATATATGTCTCTATAAGAATAACAACATTTATATCCTATAATTTTATTCAGCTGAGTTCGCTTTAAATTAGTAAGGAAATGGGTTGCGAATTTTATGGACTCTCTTTATGATAAAGAAATAGTTCATTTGGAAAATTGCATTGATTGTGTTATTTCTTTATGGCCCTTGAATGTAGACAAACTGTTGCGTATGCCTTGCATGCTGACAATAGTTCAATGTCTACACATTGTTAACGATAGTCTCAAGCTAGTGGCAGTTGGCTATTTTTATAGAAGTACGGTGTGTAATTTCGTAAGTATGTTTTTGCCCTAAAGAATAATAGGATGATATCTATAATGGTGCATGCTTTAATTGTCTTCATATTCAAAAGGGTGCATGCATTTATTGTCCTCATATTAAAACTATACCGGTTTTCAAGACCGGGGCTACCCCTCCCTTAAACTACTAAACGACAACGTCAAACTTTTCCTTATATAGTAAATTTTCCTTTCTGGTGTGTAATCTGAAAATTAGGTTAATATATTGCATGCTTTGTGTTCTATGTAATAATAAAGACCAACTGACATGAGATTTGTACTAATAATTTTTGATTGAATATGTATATTGTTGGTTTAAATATTAATAAAAAATAAAAAAATCATCGGCTCTTTGCATCATGTGCCAATTTTATTGTGTTTGTACTTGACAATGTGTCAATGTTTTAATTGGGCAACTATTTTTATTATATTCAGGATTTGATTATATTCTTCTTTGCAGAAATACTTTTCAAGGACTGCACTCAAACAAGCCAGTCATTGACGAGGTATATCTCTGTGATGCACTGATGCCCATAAAAATGCTCCACCTAAGTAAAATTATAGAGATCCTTTGGAAACTTTTCTTCGAGTTTGTGACAGCAGGAGAGTGACCAATTACCTTTTTTCATGAAATAAAAAGATCAATAAGGTCTTCATTAGTTATATTGTAAAAAAAAGCATCAATTTCCGACTTTTCAATATCCAATGAAAACTTAGCTCTGATCCTTTCTCTATCTAAGCGGAAAAGATTATGCTAGAAGTTTGGGGTGCTGTTTGAGGTGTCCTATTTGACAGACTTCTTAAAAAAACATGTATTGGGTTCATATCCTGCCTGTACACAGGCTCACAGCAGCATGGTTTTGCAGATTGACATATAGTGGTCTCAGAGTCCCTGCAAAATAAAAGAGCAAACAACTAGTCACTTCTGCAGATTTTAAATAAATGCACATTTCTTCTCCATATTATTTGGTATCCAAAAAATCAGAATGTTTATGGTACAATTTTTTTTTATTTGATCAAACATGGGCAGACTGTCGTTTTATTGGATGAGGAGGAGCCAATAGTTGAAGAGAACACATCAGATACAGAGGAAGTAGCAATGAGGTGTATAGTAATCTCTTACTTTCACCTCTTGGTAATCTAAAGAACATAAATATGTTAAGCAAGCCTTTACTTACATGTTTTCTTTGTTTAATACTTTACTTTCAGGGATATGACAATATATTACCCATCAAGGTATTTCTTCATTGTACTTTTGTAGCTTTTCTCATTCTTGGCGATGGCCTGAAGGTTTTAAACTTGAGTGTTTACAGGAATCATCCCGAGTGTGTAGAAATTCAGAACAAGGACTTGAAGTGCCTCAAACCTGGGGAGTACTTGACCTCAACAATCATGAACTTCTACATTCGGTAATTTTACTAATGGCAATATTTACTTAAAATACAAAGATTTTATTGGTTGAGAAAAGATGCATTATATGCCAGTTGGAATAAGTATATCAATTATAATGTCAGTACTAAACCCAACATATTTATTATTTCTGCATGAAATTAGAGTGTGTAATCTATCTTTTCCACCATGCTGTGATGATCTTCTCTTCCTGCCCACTTGTGTGTTTGCATGTTCTGTTGGTCTGTTTTCCCATACATCTACATGTTGTGGCAACATTTGAGATTTTGCTGACATGTTAATTTGTAATGAGTTGCATTTTTTAGCCAATCAGAATAATACATGCTTATTCAAGAGAAACTTTGCCAATTTGATTCTCCCATCCGTTCTTAGATTTCTGCAGGGAACATCATTTGCAGCTGATGATGCACCACATGATTATTATTTCTTTAATACTTACTTTTATAAGAAGCTTCAAGAAGAGGCCGTAGCACTGAAGGTATAACCCTTTATTTTCCAAGTTTGGCTGATATTGTTTCCCACAGTGTTTTTCTTCTGGCAATATCAGTTAATCTTTCATCCATCTTTCATCTCTATCTGTCGGTTAAAGCTAACATCTTTGATTATGCTATACTATGGTAGTATAGTGTATAGCCATGGGATTTCATATGCTATTGTACGCGGTTGTTTCTGGTAGCACAGTGTATATATATGTGCTTTTTCCTTATATTATCATCAAATTTAAGATTGATTTATCTCTAAAATCGAAGTCTTTCTCCAGCTATGTTTTTGTTGCCAGTGATATGCATGCTATTCATTCGTTAGCCTTTTTTCTCCTGTTTTCCTAGTTTCTTAAAGTATATGCAAATGTAAAATACCTTTTAATATATGACATCTTTGAAGAAATATCCCCATGTGGGTTGGAATTAATTTTTTATTTGAAATTCCTGTGGATTCTATTGCATTTTGTCTTTGGGACTTCTTCAATTTCTCCTTTTTTGAATGTATGCAAACTTGCAAAGTGGACAAACTATTAAACAGAGTTTACTGCTTGATGTAGATTGGTTCTTAATAAATGTCTAGAAATATTGAGTTGAATTCCTACTGAATCATCCTGGCACTTAATATATCCTTATGGATTTCTTCTGTCTCATGTGTACTTGCAGAACAGTGATAAGGAAGCTTCTTTCAACAAGTTGCGGAGATGGTGGAGAGGTGTCAATCTGTTTCAGAAGACATATATATTTCTTCCTGTACATGATGAGTAAGTAAGAGAACAATTTTTTGTTTAGAATGCTTGTGGTTGCCCATCTTGAGATACAATGTTTGTGGTTTGTAAATGAACATGCTTGTTTTCACTTAGTTTCCAGGATGGATTTGGTTAGTAATTTCAGCTATTAGTGAATGATATACAGATGCAGCGATATAAGTTTGTGTATGCATCTTCTTGCCTTTCTTGAGCTTTCCTGTTCCTATGTTTCCCTACTACATAAAAGTATTTATCTATGGCATATCCTCAAGAACAGCCTTCATTGGAGCTTGGCTATAATCTGCATTCCTGATGAAGAAGATGAATCCGGACCAATTATCCTTCATTTGGATTCATTGGGGTATCACTGCAGTAAAGCGGTATTTGAGAATATCAAAAGGTATGATCACTGGAAAATGGTAATTTAGATTGAGATTTACTGAGTGTGTTGTTAGCAATGAACGTGAGAATGAATTTGCAAAAAAAAAATATGTTCTCTGCTAGTTGCTTTATTTAACCCTGGAATTCTAATTCTACCTACTATGCCTTTTGGAGTTGAAATCTAATAAGAGGTTTATTGCTGTTATAGACTCTTGAGAGAGGAATGGAACGTTCAAAAGGAGAAAACTGGTCCTCCTGATGTTCCAATTTCAAATCAGATATGGAAAAATCTTCCTCGCAAAATAGAAGAGAAGATTATCACTGTAAAGTCCTAATTACTCTTCCAGTAATTTTTTCAGTGGTTTAATTAGTAAGGTTCATGCTTGGTTTGGCTTTTGCAAATTTATGAAGATGCTAAATTGATAATGATGTGATTCCTTCTAATAATAAAAGAGGTGAAGAAAAAAATTAGAACAAGTTTTTTCTTTTATTCTATACTTTTGATATGGGTAAATCGTAATACTTCAATATGCAATCTGATCATGTAGGTCCCGAGGCAGAACAATGATTCCGATTGTGGTGTATTTGTACTCTACTTCATGGAGCGTTTCATTAAAGATGCTCCACAACGGCTAAAGACTTGCGATTTAGGAATGGTATAATTAGAAATTTCAGATTGCTTTATATCTTCCCATCCTGAATTTATTATCTGGATTCACAATGCATCTATACACACATACATAGATCATGCATAAACAAGGATTTGTTTGGATGACATGCTGAATAAAGAATTTATGCATTATTGGATACTAAAAATTAAAAATATAGTATCTAATTTAAAGCAAATGCATTTGATGTTATGTCGTTTTGGGTCTATCGGGCGCATCTTCTTGACATGTTCAAGTTATGGGTGCCTCTATCTTGAGTCTTGACCCCCCAGATCCTGCTTGAGCGGGACTATACTGGGCAATGATGATGATGATGACGACAATGTTACATAAAAGATGTTGTATAAAGCATGTTTTATGCATTTAAACCTCCAACTCTGTAATTATACATGCAGTTTGGAAGGGGTTGGTTCAAGCCTGAAGAGGCCTCAGGTTTAAGAAGGAAAATCAAAAAGACACTCCTGGATGAATTTCGCGAATCCGAAACCATGTCAGAACCTCCTTCTGTGATAATCATCCCATACCACCGCGCTTTAGCCGAGAAATCCGGTGAACCTTCAGAATCTTGAACCATTTTCTGGTGCAGGTGAATGTAGAATTTTGTTGTGTTCTGGTGCAAGCTCAAATGTTTTTTACTTGGCCGGTAAATCTACGCCGTCCAATGTATAGCCAGTTCATTTTTAACTTAATTATCTTTTGTAATTTGCACCTTTGTATGGTACAGACATACAGAGGAGTAGAAAAACTGCAGCAAATTTCTTGCAATGTTATAGTTTCATTTGAGATGGAAGCTTAGGCTTAATAATAGGTGTCATTCGGAACTCTAGAAAATGGAGTTGATGCTCGTTTTTTAGAATGACAAGGTTTTGAGGCTGTTCAAAATTTATATGAGATGATGCCTCAAATTATTTGTACTGTCTCATTTTGCAGATGAGGGGCTTGTTTGTTTAGCATTTAAATTCAGCAATATAGTCTAATAATTCTTGATACTATACTATGGTATGGTATGAGAAAATCACAGGTTTTTGACTTTGAGATTCTTGATAAACTGCTATGGTTTTAGTTTTATTTTAGTTCCATTTGTTCATTAAGATTGTATGTCTTGGTCATATTTTAGACAAGGTCCTTCATCTTTATAATTGTTTAATTTAGTCCTAGAGTGTCAATACTAATTTAACCACATGAAATTCAAGATCCCATTTCTTAGAGAAAACTTGCAAATTATCACCCCTAAAAACAAGAGACTACAAAAAAGAGCCTAAACACTTTGAATTGATCACAAGTCATTTTGGTTCATTCTTCGTAATAATAATATTTGTTTTGAAAGGGTGTAGGTTTTTTTTCAAAAAAGAAATTAGGGGCCTTCTATAATGATACGGGATGAGAAAATCTCGATCTCAATCATGCGGCTTTTAGTTAAGTTGGTCCGTCCGAGAAGCTAAGTCAAGTCTATGCTCCAATGTCGCAACTAGAAGCTGAGGGGTTCGTGGAAAAGGGTTTTATATTAGACAACGAAGCTTTACAAGTGTGCTTACAAGAGTAGAGAGCTAAATGTCTTGAACTTTGGTAGACAATTCTAGAATCCTCTCAAGTAGGTGCGCCCATGAGTCGCCTAAAAAGAGTTGTGCCCATGCTAACATTCCCTCCGGAATCATCTACGATGGCCCTGATCCCTCTGGAATCATCCAAATCTACCCTTGTCCTTTTTTCTCCAACGTCGCAAATCTTTCCCGATCCCTCCATAATCATCTACGATGGCTCCAAAATCATCCGGATTGCCCCTTGATTAACCATGACTCGTTACTTCGGGAAAAACTAGGACACGATGCATTTGGCCATTGTTGTTTGATGTGATCAAAGACATCCATGTTGTCATGAAATGTAAAGACATCCATGTTGTCATTTTCAAAAGGAATGTGTGAAATTGAGACACTTACTTTTCTGAAATGATGTAGCAATTCTTCGCTTTCTTCACTCCATCATAATGGTAGACTTCAAAGTTGTCCTTTAAGCCCCCTAAACTCATATCAATCTCTGATCCAACTTTGTAAAATTCATACTTTCACACATGTCCTTTTTGGCAAAGTTCTTCAACTTTCTCAGAGGTAAATTGAATGTTGCCATCCTCAATGACATTCAGAAATCCTTGCTTGTTGATATAGGGATAGGAGAGATCATTTATCTCTTCCTAGACAGCTTCAATGTCCTCCGGATTGTTGAGGTACACGCATCCGGACCCAATTCTTTGTGAAAGATCTTGAGTCGTACAAAACATTACCGTGTAATGCAATGTCGAGCCACTAACAATCCATACAGGGAATTTCAGAACTAGTTGGGTGGGTACTTTGTTTTCGGTATCTATTGATAAAAACCCAACTTCCTCTTCAGATGCTCTTATTAACGGATACATGTCAGACCAGTTTGGAATATCAAGGCCTTATATGAGCAAATTTATCATTTCTTCTGACTCCTTCGCATATTCATTGATCAATGGAACCAAGTTATCTGCTCTACTATATTCAGTAAAATCCTAGGAAAAACAGAACACTTAGTAACATGAAATCATAGGAAAAAATAGAATACTTACTTATAAAATTAAATAACCCAACAGTTACAACATAGATAAACAAGGAAAAAGAATAAGGAGAAACAAGGAATAAGGAGGGGAAACTTACTATTCCACAGGAGGCAATGCATGATTCCAATTCTGGAAACAACAGTCCCGCTCCGGTACTCCGTCACTCATGAAATTAAACAAAGAATAAAGAGCCACAGTCCCACTCCGGCACTCTTGATTCTAGTTGTGGAAGCATTTTTTTGAGTTTTGGATGAGCTTCTTCCATTGATCTAAATCTTCTCATTTTGAATACGTTCACATCCCCATCAAACCTGCATTCCTTTTTAACTTGGTAAGTATGACCCATCCATATCTATTTACTTTCTTGTTTATTTGCAAAATACTTGTTATCAACACATCTTTTAAGTCCTCCTTACTCTTCTGAGAAGAGCGTGTTTTTTTAACATATATGTCTGTTAACCAATACAAATCTAAATTGTGATACACAAATTTACAAAATTATAAAATCTAGTTGAAAAGGTTTAATCAAAAGTTTTTACATCACAATCAAATCCGAAATCCCTTCTTTATAAGCAATGCTTCACTAGACTCTCTTATAAGCGAGCAGTCATATCCTTATTCTTTATGGTTCTCTAAGGCAATTTGGTTCAACTAGTCTAATACTAAAAAAATTGATGATATAGTAGGGTTTGAATAGGACTAAAGAGATCAGCATATCTAGGATCAACAATGGATATACAAGCATATCTATAAACAAATCAGTAGTTCAATATACCAAAAGTCAGAAACGATACCTGAATTACAACCAAAGTCCTCGTATGTTTTCCTATTTCCTATAGTAACTCTCTAAATCCCCCCTCTTTTGGATGGGGAGGGTTAAATATGCAAATTTAGTAAGCAACACTAGGATTATAATGTAAAGACTATGCGGACTATGCGGAGCCCTTTCAAGTGGCTCAAACCCTAGATAGATAGTCAATTTGATATGATGACCACTTCCCGATGTCTTACGCGGACTCAATTCCTAAAGGCCAATGGTAAGAATTATCCATGACACTAGATAGACTCAGTAAGTCAGTAGAATGGTCTTTTTTCACCCATACTAATTTTAGTAGGGAAAAAGAAAGAATGACTAGGATTCTACTTTTCTATCTCTCCTATCAAATCGGGACATAACATATACCTTTATTATTTTGACATGTCTAAATTTATACCTTATACCAGTATCGCTCAGATATCTAAAATGTGTTGGCTAAGCTTGTCTCCGAAAAGCATCTTCGGAAGTCGAAGACTATACCCACCTTCCCGTAAGTCGCCATTATGGTCATAAGCATCTTCCGGCGAGTACCCATCTATGTCAACAAATTTTTCCATAATCCTTGCACCTTGCTTCGTGTTTTTGTCTTTCGATCACCTTCTTTCATAGGTTTTTTTTATCTTCGATCATTTCCTGAGCGTCTTATCTCCCATTTGATCAGTTTTTCTTTTCTTATGGATGTAAGTTCAAGTATGTGGTTTATTGTTTTTCTAATTAGATTTTTTTTTTCATTTTGCTTAACTTTGGTTTATTTCACCTTTTAAATCTGAATTGACATCAATATGTGTATGAATCAATACCGTGTTTTGAATACTTAATGCTTTCATATTGTTTTCCCAATGTTCAATTTCCAATATTTTAGGTTTTGAGATGAGAAAATTGTTTCCATAATATTTTGATGCAAGAGTTTTGGGATGCACATATGACATAACCTGTATGATCTGTTATCCGAGCCTGTGAGAGTGATGGTTATACGAGCCTCAAATTAAAAGTTATGATAACTTGAGAATGAATCTGAAGCTCAGTTACGAACATTTAACAAAGAAACTAAGAAAGAATAATATTGAGAATCTCCTGTATGCTGAACTCATCTTCACTCTTACAACTCGAAAGTTCACCGAGGGAGGCAGTAAATTTAATTAGTCAGGTTTTTACCGCAGATTGAAATTGAGCAGGAACACAAAGCAAAGGTGCTTGAATATCACCAGGCTTTCCAAGCTGCCCACACGCAGCCATTTTATCATCTCCTCTGCTTAATCTCAATAACACTGTCATGCCAGCAGCAGCCAATACATTCCGGAACTCAATCATCTTCTCTTCACTGGTTGGTTTGAAAAACGATCCGCCGTGAGGATTGAATGATATAAGGTTGATTTTGCAAGGGATTCCCTGGACAAGTTCAATGATTCTTTTTGCATCTTCCATGCTGCACAATATGCAAAAGATAGAAATCTATTCAGATAGTTTAAATAGGTTTGATGGAAGAGTTTGTTTGGCTCACATGCATTATAATGAGTTTATGCATTATTTTATAAAATAGTTTATTTTACATTATAGTGTGCTTGGTAGGATTTTTTAAATATATTATTTTTTCAATAAAATATGCAATAATGAGTCATGTCATCTTTACCAATTTCACAATCAAGTTCTGTACATTAGTACATGATTGATCTGGAAGTTTTTCCCCAGTTCATAAATTTTAAAACAAACGAAACCCTAATTTTACATTTATAAATTAAGCATTATGCATTACAATGCATAAACTGAGGGCATCCAAGCAGACCCTTCTTAGTCATAAGTACTTGCTCTGAAAAAATGTCATTATAAATAGCAGTGATGAACAATCTTTCAAAGCTTTCAGGAAAAACAATCTTCCAAAGGCAATTTAATAAGGAGAGATGAGATGAAGAGGGCAATATAAGGAAGAACACAAACAAAGAAAGGCATGAAGAAGTTTGCTTACCTATCGTTCACTCCCAAAAGCATAACATATTCAAACAAAACTTTGTACTTATGTTTGCGACGCAATTCTTCTCGGAGTGTCCCTAGAAGCAAGTTCAAGTTGTACTTCCGGTTTATTGGCATGATCCAGTTTCTGACCTGAATGTATTTACAAAAGGATGATTGGTTCTTGATTTCATTCACTGTCAACAATGGCAGGCATGTAGATGGATAGGAGAATAAATACCTCATCAGTTGTAGCATTTAAGCTGACAGCTAAAGCACAATTTGACTCCTGTAGGAAACGCTTCAACTGTGGAACTAGGCCACTAGTTGAAATGGTGACCTTCCGGGGACTGAAATGGAGGCCGTGCTCATCCACCATGATGTCGGCTGCTCTAATCACATTTTCAATGTTATGAAGTGGTTCTCCCATGCCCTACAGAGTTTTTTTTTTATTATCAATAGCTAGCTGATGTAGACCATGAAATTACAGTGACAAAGAGACAAGTACAAGACTAGGAAGCTAAATTCTCCACTCCTCAAATTTGCTTCCTTTCATACTCTAGTATGAGATTATTGGCCAATAAATTTCCGAATTAAATCAGAAAAAAAATTGTGCCTATCAATAAAAATAATAAGAAATGCAATCTAACTAATTAAAACAACGGAGCATAAAATCGAGTATATATCTGGGAGCAAATTTGGGTTCCAAGACTAGTCTTTAAAAAATGTGATTTCGCCTCACCATCCAGCCTAAACAATCTTGTTTTGAACATGAAGAAATAAAGAGTCACTAGAACAGGATTATCACATGGACAATGCTTGATAAAACTGAGCAACCCTTTCTTATCAAAGTCAAGACCTACCATGAAGACAACATTTGTAATATGCCCGATTTCACTTGTAAATAGACGCCTAGCAAAAACAGCCTGCTCCACTATTTCAGCAGCTGTCAAGTGCCTCTTCAAGCCCATTCTGTAAAATGATTTTCTTACAAAAGTTCAGCACCAGTTTAAAACTGTGCAACAATTGCCTACAAACAGAGAGAATCAGATATGGAGCATGAAACAAAATACGTGCCTGCCTGTGTAACAAAATTGACAGTTCATGGCACAGCCCACTTGACTAGAAACACAAACAGTAGTTCTCTCTCCAGCACAAGGAATTACCACCGTTTCAATCACCATTCCATCTTCCAGTGTGAATAAAATCTGCAAGCTCCTGTGAGTTTCCGAAATGAGGAGAATGTTTTTGCGAAAAGCAAACGAATATTGATGCTGACTCCATAGATGGTTTCCAATAAAACATTAAACATGTATAGTAAAATTAACTAAGGAGAGAAACTAATAAGCACCTTCCTAGTTCCATCAGATGCTTTTACAATATCTTTCAATGACAAGGCCTTGAACTCTGCATGCTTGGACAGCATCTTCTTGAAATCCTTGTTTATCCCTAAAGAAGTTTATACCACTGTTAAAGCAAGGCTTCAAGACTCAAGAGTGATTATGGCTTTAATAATCCTTGTTAAGATTCAACTTACTATACTAGCATTACAAGCTGAAAAAGTCCTAAAGGCTAAAATTTGAGCAGAACTAAGTACTTGGATATAACCTTCCAATTCATCATAGTGTTGCGCCCAAATGTTATCCCCATATAGCCTCTTCCATAGCATCAGAGCTTGGCCAGGCCTGAATCCATGAGACTGCACCCAATTCTGTCAAAACAGATCCTCATAATCAGATACAAATGACAGCATCCAAGTTTAATTTCATTGATCGAATTCGTAATTTTACAGCATTCAAAACAGCAAAAATAAACATACTTCAAGTTCAGCGTATCTCATCCCCTTCAATAGCTGCTTCGAATCCATCTTCTCCTCTTTCCCCGCCTCACACGCCCCTCCTAACAACGGCAATCACAGAAAACACAGATTCGCAACTTCGAACGTGAATATAAAGCACAATTCGAAACTCGGAAGCTCGAGAAATGAGAATTCATACCAGAATGTAAAGGATAGCTTGTTTCATCGTCGATTGAGACAACGGGAAGAGGCTGCCGAGCACAAGCGGCAATGGAGAGGAAGCGGCGATTAGAGGAGATGAAGAAAATCGATGGCGGTTTCAAGGAGGCGATTGAGAAGGAGGCGTTAATGTTGGCGAGCAGTGGATTGGCGAATGCGAGCGCCGTTGCTCGCCTCATCATCGATGAGCAAGCTCTCTCCATGTGAAGCCGAGCCGAAAGCCTGAGCTCGCTCAAGCGGCTGGAGATTTCTTCAAACCTTTGATGGGCCTACAAGTTGGGCTTGGTTCGTTATTGGATCTGTTGGGTCATAAGTTGGGCTTTAGGCCAGGAGGCAGGGCTGTGCAAACATGGACCGGACCGGACCGGACCGGGTGAATGGACCATAATATTATGCTCCGGTCCAAGACGGTGACCGAGACGGTCTGATCCATGGTACGCTATATTTTAAAATTACGAGTTACAGCCCAGTCCGGTCTAGGACCATAATTAATATAGTCTGGTCTGGTTTTGTAATAAAATTATATGTAAAAAATAATTTAGTATATATATATTTGAAGGAATTGTTTATAAAATTATTTAAAAATTCAAATTGATGTACTTTGGTTATGAATTTTGATGTTTTAATAGTCAAATCCTACTAATTTAAAGGTGATAAACATACTGGTAAGCTTGAAATTGGCTAATTTGAACCGGAGAGGGGCGTCAACGGGAAAAGCCAAAACCTCAGGGGTACTAAGAGGAAAAAGTTTTTTTGGGGGGACCAAAAAAAAAAGGCATAAACTTAGGAGCATCAAAATAATTTTCCAAAAAAAAAAACAAGTTTAAATTATATTTTCTTGCATTTTATCACCTCATATTTCTCTCACTATAAGTCTAAATTAAATTATCATAAGAAATAGTATATGAGAACTTGATTGTTTAACATTTTTTATGTTGCAAATGAATTAATGAGTGGCATAGTGTTATCACAAGTGTATACATGTATCATTGAATAGCATTTAATTGCAAGATGGGACTTTGGATAGTTGACAGGCCTTCAATGCAATGCACATTTAATATGGTCCACATAAATTGATTTAAATTAACAATACAAATAACTCGGTAACAACATTTGTGTTCATTAGAAATTAGTAATATTTCGATGGTACAATAGCATACTTCTCAATGGCATACAACAAGTATATCTAGAAAATTTGATATTACGAGGTCTAATTTTCTATATATTATTATTGTTTGTGTAACTTTTATGATGCAAACAAATAACAAATCTAGCTAGTACAAAATTGTGCCATTATATTGCTAAATTGGCCCATAAAAGAGCTGGCAAATTTGGCCCTTTTCCATATAAATTCTACTCGTTTTCTCTCCCACAACAAAGTCTTTTGGTTTCTTGCAGTTCACATGCGTTCTCGTTTACTCTGTTGCTTTCATGCAAGTTACCATTTCAGACTACAAGGATATTTCTCTAAGAAAAATGATGAGAAAGAATCATTAATAATTTGAAGTATAAGGGTATAAATATTGCTTATTTTTTGATGAGAGATCCACCTTTTGGGCATGTAGTAGTTGATAATAAGGCACGATAGATTGACTTAGGCTGACCGGCTCGAATTAGGCGAGACTTGATTTTTCACTCAAACGAAGGGTTAAAACGCAATGATCGAATGTAGGATTACCCAACACCCTCTCATGCCTCTCTACCATTACTAGGGTTGTAAATGAACCGAGCCGTTCATGAGAAACTCGGTATTAATTCGGCTCGGTTAAAACCCATTTGTGCTCGTATCTCCTACTATTAGGTTACCCTATGTAGGGTCATAAGGGTATAAAATATCGCTTCTTTTATAATGGAGTATGGTGTTATTGTATGCTCTCTTTTTTCAATGTGACAAACACTGCCTATGCGTAGGGTTGAGTATGGGTCAGTTTAAACCGAAGTTTTAAGCCGATCCGAACTGGACCAAACCGAAATCAATATTAGTCGGTTCAGTTTGGTTTTGGTTAAATTTTTGTTTGGCTTGATTTTGGTTAAATTTCGGTTCAATTTGAACTTGCCGAAACATAACCTTCTATCCTTCTCAAACCGAAAAACCATTCAGTTCGATTTTTTATTCACCTTAAACCAAATTTCGATCTTCAGTTCGATATTTATCTGTTCGGTTCTATTTTAAACCGATGTTCATCCCTACCTACAAGAATCAACGGTTAATGTATACTCTCTTATATATTCCTCCTTTCTCACTTTCTGAGCCAAAGTAATAAAATAAAGTTATTAACACGTAAATTGAACAAAAGTGTGCGTGACTAAACAGTCACAAAACAACAACAAATTGTCACAAGACAATCTCTTTTTGTTTTTCCTCTTCAATATTCTATATCTAAACTAACAACTAGTAAGCAACAAGCTTTGCAAGAAAAGCCACTAATCGACATCTTTATGTCAAGACGTCGCTAGGATAATTTGTCATGAAACATCACATATGATCACGTCGATTTCCTATGTCAACATTACCTTCCAATTTGGCCTTTCATGTCGTGTGAGGTGCCCACAAGCAAAAAGAAGAAAAGCTTTATAGCATGAAAACTCTACATGTTTACTAGATTGAGATGTTCATGAGATCAAAGAAATTGACAAGGTTAAAAAATAAAAGTATAATTTTATCCTATAAGTGGATATAACTTCTAGTTTATTTGGATTACAATGGATAATATATTATCTTGCATTATAATGTATTTTTTTTTATACATGAAAGAATTAGGTGGGCCAATTCATCAAGACATTGATTGTCCTAGAGCATCCACAAGGATGAGATCGTGAAAATCTTTAGCAGCTATGTCAATTAGGTCGTCTCAATTACGAGAAGTCTTCGCAAGAAAGTCTGCCACTCTATTGACCTCCTTGAAACTATGGCTGATGTGGTGCGTTCTGAATTGCATTATAATGTATGGTTTAAAACAATCTTACATTAAATTTTACATTATAATCGAAGATATTACATTATTTTATGCATGTTCTATCTGTCCGTCTGTCCGTCCTAAATAATCTATGATGGTATAAATGTCTTCTATAATTACTATACGTACTACACTAAAAAATAAAAGACTTCACAATTAACCCATAAGATCATTACATTTTTTAAGGCATGTAAATTAACAAATACGAAAAGCTAGCTTATCACTCTTAATTATAAATGGAACCAAAAACTTTCACACAAATATACCAAGAAGAGTATATATATGTTGCAACTCTTCGAGCCTTTGCGAATTACCCACAAGAAGATAATCAAATTAATTTATTTAATCCCATATAAAACTATATATAATTAGCTAATTTATCTTCAATTAATCAGCGGCGGCCCAAGTCAAATCGTTCTCAAAGATCCAATGGCACACCTCAATCTTACCCGGGCCCGACCCGAGCGAAAGAAACGCCCCGTGGGTCCTACTCCAAGATGACGTGTCCAGATGACAGATGGCAACACCATGGTTAATCCTGCCCTTCGTTTTCGGGTCCAGTATATCCGCTTCATAGACCCGAACCTTCGGCACCGAGTGGCAGTAATACAGTAAATACGGGTACAGGCTTTGGTGACATGAGACCGATTGCGTCACTTTTCCACCGTTGATCCCCCTCACTTTCCCGATCATGACGTCACTCTTTGATCCTACGGTGTTCTCCGTGGTCCGCAGCTCCACCGAATTACCGAGCACCGAAACGGCGAAGTCGATCATGTCCTCAGCCGATCCAACGCAGCGTTTCGTCTCCCCCGGGGCGGGGGCGCGCTCGCACTCGTGCAACGCAGCGTTTAGCATGCCTTCCATGGAGGAGTTCTCGAAGGCGTGGAAGATCTGTTTCATCTGCGGGATTTTCGAGGAGGAGAATGGTAATTTGGAGAGGAGGGAGCGGGGTAGAAACGACCGATTCGGCATTTTGTCCTTGATATCCGGCATCGGCATTACTGTTCCTGGCTTCAGATTCATCTCCCTGAAGAACTTGCCTGGCTCGATCCACTTATTTACGGTTTTGCCACAGGCGAGCGATTGCGCGGCGGTGCTGGCGTTGGTGTACTCGGAGAAGGTGACGCCGTCTTCGACGTAGTCCTTGAAGGTGTTGTTGACGCCGTAGGTCTTGAAATCGACGGTTTGCGACTTCGCTCCCTTGCCGTATCCGGTGAATTTGTCGGATCCTTCGTTGAACGATTGGCCGTAATTGGCGAATTTCACCGCCACGGAGTCCGATTTCTTCGCGTAGGACTGGAAGGAGTCGTCTCCTACGTTTGATTGATCTCTGTAGCTGGTGAAGGTTTCTGTGATGCCGTGGCCACCGTCGGCGTAGTTCTTGAAAGTGTTCTCCGGTACGTTTTGGTTGTCGGCGTAGGAGGTGAAGTTATCGCCGCCGCTCTTGGCGGATTGGCTGTAGGAGGAGAAATCGGAGTTGATGACATTGGAGTTGTTTCCGTAGGCGGCGAAGGAGTTCGTCTGGCCTTTCCCGTCCTTGCCGTAGCTAGCGAACCCCTGGTTGCCGGAGTTTCCGTTGTCGGAGTACTCGGCGAACGACTGCTTGCGACCTTTCCCGTCGGCGGAGTAGCTCGTGAACTTCAGATCTGGCACGTTGATCTCCTCGGCGTACGACTTGAACTCGCCGGCGCCGCCGGTGGCGCCGGTGCCGTAGGTGTTGAACGTCTGCGTGGCGACGTTGCCGTTGGGAACGTAGTTGATGAACTGGTCGCTGTGTCCGGATGAGTCGCGGCTGTAGCGGCGGAACGTGTTGACCGGAACGTTCTGGTCCTCGGAGTACTTCTTGAACGAGTCGAAGCCTCCGGATTGGCCGGTGCCGTAGTTGGTGAAGTTCTGCTCGGAGTAGTCGTTGTAGGTGTCGAAGTGGACGTCGTCGGAGTGCTTGGCGAGGCTCGGAGCTGGATCGGGGAAGCAGAGGAGGTTCGCCTTCTTGCAGAACGAGTCGAGGTGAGTCGACAAGGCGTTCTGGTCTGCGAGCTTTGCGAAACTCGCTGAGTCGGCGGCGGAGAGTGGGGAGGCCTTGGCGAGGAGGAACTCCGGGTAAGGGACCTTGTAGATCTTGTTGTTCCAGTAGCGTATGAGGTGCGATTTCGGTGTGAACGGATTCCTGGTGGCGGAGACCTGCAATTTTCAGCACAGAGAAAAGGAATTAACAAATTGCATTCGCCGTTGTTGTGGTTTTTCTGGTAATGAAATTGAGGAATTGAGAATTACGTACGCTGAGTGAGAAGGAGAGGAGGAGGAAGATGAAGCGGAGGAGCTGTGGCTGTAATGGCAATGGCGTCTTCATCTGTGCTGGATTGGTGCTTTAATGGCGGTTTCGGTTTGAATTGGGAATCTCTGAGAGAGAGATTGAGAGGAGAGGGCAAGAATGGTGATTGGAGAAGGTTTGGGTGGGAAGGGGGTATTTATAGATGTATGGAGGACAGTGGGGAAGTGAAATGGAAGTGGGGAATTTGGGTGAGAATTGAATTGGAACTTCAGATTTGGTAAATGGATGGTGCGAGGGAGTTTAGCTTTTCTGCTTTACTGCAGAGAGCTAAAACGCGTGAGAAATGATTCTGCTTGTAAAGCCAAAAAATGAGATCGAACTCTCCAAAATCTAGGGTTTATTTGGTTGAATGTAGGAAGTGTAATTCTTAGAAAGTTATTTTCCAAGAATTAAATTCCTATGATTTGAAATTCCATGGATTTGAGAAAATGTGTTTGGTTAAATTGTAAACTTTAGAATTTAAAATAAAAGAATTTATGATTTTACATGAAAAATGGGGGAATTGGAACTTACCAAGGAGGGATTAAGTAAGTCAACTTCCTACAAAACACAGAAAGTTCAAATTCCAATGATTTTAAAATCATGTGATTTTTTATCATAATTTTTCAACCAAACATATTTATTTAGTCTTACTTCCCATGATTTTCTAATTCATGTAATTTCAAGTGTTAACCAAACAAGCACCTACAAAACAATAAAAACTGAAAAGAAGCAAAACAATAACTTAGAACTAAAAAACAATACTGTACATTTTTTAGTAGAAACTAAAAACCAATGGAAAAGAAGCAAAACAATAACTTAGATCTAAAAACAGTGAATAAGAAGAGAAAAAGAAGTAAAACAATAATTTAGACCTATGGAATAATGGAAAAAAAATGATGATTTTTTTTACCCGTTATCACCTTCAATGTCTATTCATACCGGAGAATTCAGCACTCGTAAACTGGGGAGAACTGGACAATTAGTTTACTAACCAATTCTAACTCGAATCTTAAACCTCTTGCACATTGGCAGGATGCTCAACGTTTGAGCCTATAATAGTAGGGTTGATTGCACCTACTTAATCTCTAAGTTAGTTCTTTTTTCATTAGCTTTTCCTTTATTATTGATTAATTTATGTATCTTTTCTTTTAATCTTTTATGTAACAAACAAACATTTTTCTTTTTATTAATTGTATATATAGTACCGAGTATTTAGTATCCATTAATATGTAATCTTCACCAACAAGCATGTAGCGTAGTGGAAAGGACTACGCTTCCCTTCATTGAGGTCGAGTGGAGGAGAAATGAACTTGTTGGGAGAGCAGATTCCACCCAAAATAAAGGGGCCTTCGCGAGACTCGAACTCCAGACGTAAGCGTTTGATGGAGCAAATCTCTCTGCTGAACTAGGGTGGCAATGACCAAAAAAAATATGTAATCTTCTAACATATTTTTATTTATTCCTTTTTCAAAAATATGTTATCTTCTAACATAATTCATATTTTTTAAAAAATATATTATCAAATATATTGTGTAGAATCATAGAAGTGTGTTAGTTTAAACAAGTATGAATTTTTCTAGTGATATATCGTATCTTTACGTGGCGAAAAAGTAAAAGCAAAATGTAAAAGACAAGTAACTATGGACATGATTCCTTATAGAGAAATTCCACTTCAACTAACAAGTTGAATAACCTCCTATTTTGAATGAGAACTTTATTAAACGATAGTTCCTTAGTTACATGATATAGATCTTAACTTCTCTATTACTAACAACCACCAAATTCCAACAATACTAACGAATCCCACTATCTAGTTCCTAAGAAAACTATAGAGATTTAGACAAAGTAATCAAACTTCGCAACTTTCTGGTGTGGTTCCCTGTAGAATCGGAATTGTCTTCTACATCGATTTCAAGTTCACACACTCGCCATCGACTAGCAATGGACCTTCTTCTTCTTCTTCTTGGATTCTTCCTTGTTGCTCTTGGATCACTCTCCGTCTCTCATTGCTTTCAGGTGAGTATTGTTCATTCAGTGAGTGATCTCATTTGACCTAGCTTGATTGCTTTTTTCTTATAGTGACGGATTCTTGCAAATTACCGTTCTGTCCATTTCTACTTAGAGCGCAAGACATAGCTCTAATGACCAACATGTCCTTAAGTGCTATTTCTCTTTTAAGGCGCTTTTGCGCTTTTTCACTTACCTCTCAAGTCAGTTCAGCAAAGACTCTTTTATCCTCGGATCGGATCGTCGGATAGCCGGATCGAAATAACCGTTTCTTATATTTTTTAACAGCCTTGGGATGTAGATAGATGTCAATTTTCGCAACGTAATTAAGATTGTTAGAAAAGCTATAGGGAGGACGAAATTATTACCAAGCACATGCAAAATATCAGTGGTTTTTATATATGCTAAATGAAAATGACATATGGCTAATATAACATCATTTCAGAAAATGAATTTATAAAATGTGCATAAATGTAGTAGTTAATTGTCTGATTGACAAGGAAATGATATAGGAGTATAACACACTAATTAATACATGAATTAAGCTAAGCTTTTCACGAATGATTAGCAAGCAACCGACGATTTTGCACAAGCAATCACCATACGATAATGACCATATACTAATAATTACCTGGGGTATTTCTGTCATTGCATATATATTTTTATATTTGTTATTTTTAACAAAAAAAATTGTCTTTATCATGAATTTACTCGATCACTAACAAGTCCATCACTATCTTGAAAAAAAATGGACCTCTAAGTTTCTCTTAAAAAAGTATTGGTAAGAAATATTTGATACATTATATTGTGTTTTTGCTTACAACATTGGAATTATTTCGATAATCACTTTAATTAGTTACTAATTAAAATAAATAAATAATAATAATTAATGAGTCAAAATTAATTAATTATTAATTTAGTTAATAAAAATATGAAATTAATTTCGATTTCACTGCCTTCCAAAGTGGAAATGTGGAATAAAGAGCTAAGAATAAAGATAATTTCTTTTTCTTTTTTTTTTCTTCTTTTTTGTTGCAGAAGCTAAACGAAAAGAGGAATAATTGAATAAGCAAATACTTTTCTCCTTTATTCTTCATAGAAATTAGTCTTCAAATAATTCCCACCTTTTTTTCTTAATTGTTGAGAGGCAAAAAAATATCACCTAATATATTTTATGTATATACTATAGAAAGAATAATTCTCTTGGTATTTAATTAGCTTATTTTATGCCATATTTTAGAATAGTCTATTATCTTCCTTCTTTTTAGGGTTTGTTATTTATTATTTAAATAAATATCTTAATCTTTATTGATAATAATGTCTTGTGCATATAATTTTTATCTTTTAAGATAAATAAATACCTTATTTATTTCTTGCTATCTTCTTAAAAACCATAAGAGATCTTATTATTAAAGATTATTAAATGATAAGAAATCATATTATTAAAAGATATTATGATTAACTAGATAAGGTTATATTATATTTTTTATATTTTAATATGAAAAGATAACGAAACAACCTTGCTCAGAGAGCAAGCATTTGGGCCGACCCTATGGCTCATTCGGCCACACCCTTTGTGCGCGCCTCATCCTCCCTTTGGTCTCTATTTACACTATGAATAAATACTCGTCTTTTTTATACGATTTGACGAATATAGAGATTAACTTAAATATCGCGTAGGTGGATTCAGAATACAAACACCTGTTCTCCATTACTTACAATTTTCTCTCTTATTTTTTTTCTCGGTAATTGTTGTATCTATAATTAGTTACTTACGAATTACTCCCTTCGATCAAGTTTAAATATCGTTTTAAGTAATTACACACAAATTAAGAAATTTAAAATCAACTCTGAAATTTTCATTCGGCCACAACCTTTGTGCGCACCTCCTCCTACCTTTGGTCTCTATTTACACTATGAATGAATACTCGTCTTTTTGATACGATTTAATGAATAACTTAAATATAGCGTAGGTGGATTCAAAATACAAACACCTGTTCTTTATTACTTACAATTTTCTCTCTTATTTTTTTCTCGGCAATTGTTGTATCTATAATTAGTTACTTACGAATTAGGATATAAGTTTAGTGGAATTACATAGAATTTTGGTCAGTACACAATGCTTCCGACAATAAAAAGCCATAGTATTCTCTTAACAAATCTAGCAATATTCTACCTAACCCATGACTCAATGAGGATAAAAGGCCAAGTACATAGTAAATAATAGCACTATCAATTTTAGCAATGTGTCAATTCGATCGGTACGTAATCTCAGATTCTAAAAATAATATTGGGAGACAAATTAATTAATATCGAATCTCATAAAATTAAGAGTAAATACTACAAAACCATCTCTAAAACATACTCTTTTTTTATATATAAAACCACCCCTAAATTATAATATAGCGTAAAACCACCCTTAAATACCATTAATTTGGTATGTATGAGAGTCACACACCCTAGACCCATTTTTGTTAAAATTCATTTTTGATACATTTTGAAGGCATCTCTATACCATTTAACTTATTAATTAAACATTGACTTATCTAATTATCCTTTTATGACAAAAAAACAAGTACTTAATTTATCTTTTTGTTACATGATTCAAAATGTACGTACCCATGCATGAAAAATATTTTTATATTTAAATAGACATTGGTGTAACAAAAGTCCAAATAAACAAGCAAAATGAGTAAACCCATATACTTCAAATTTAATAGTGTTAGAAAAGCTACACACATGTCCATACTAAGGACATGTTTGGATCACCAGGATAATGCAAGATATTATCCTGGCGGTCCAAAGAGGCCCTAATATGTAAAAATAACATCTTTCAATTTAAATACGAATTTTGTTTATTTATTAACCTAAGCTAGTACAGTAATAATAATGTATTTGCAAAAAAAATCTTATGCAAAAAAAGGAAAATCACATACTTGATTTTTTGATGAACAGGTTAAATGAGATGAGCCAATAGTTTAATTAATGAGTTAAAAGAGTAAAAAGATGTCTTTTAGATGTATTGAAATAAGATTTTAAGAACATGGGTTTTGGGGATGTGACTCTACTCTGTTAATATTTAGGAATAATTGTATGTTATATTGTAATTTAAAGATGATTTCTTGAAAAAAAGATCCATATTAAGGATGGTTTTGTTTTATTTATCCTCTAGAGCTAAGGTCCGAAATATGAAAAAACAATATTTTGGTCTTAATTTGCTAGAGAAATTAATATTAGGTCTTATAAACACGTGTTTCAAGTTTCAACCGATCGAGTTTGTTTTACAAATCCATGCATTTTAACCAACTTTTTATTTCATTAATTTTGCCTTTAGCCCATTCAATTCGATCCATCAATATTATTCATTCGAACCGGGTATTTCGTGGCCTGATTTTAGAAAAAACCCTCTCGATATCAATCTTTTTATATATACAAATTAAATCTCATTTCATTTACCAAACTTTACATGACCTAATGATCTATGCACAATAAATTGATACCATCGAGGTAGTGAAGTTACATGCATAATTCCATTTAATGAATCGAATTGAATCGATCTGGTAGCAGTTGAAACTGTCTACATCAAAATTATTTCATACATTTATTACATATTTGCCAAAAATTCAAGGGTATAAGATTATCCCAAAGTTTAGAGAAGCAATAAATAAGAGGTAGATAAAAACATACATCTCGAGCTATAACTTCAAGCTTTGCTTTGTCTACCATTGGCAGCTATACTATCTCCGATCCAGAGTTTATTTAATTTGTTATGTCATGTCATAAGATTTTTTGGTGAATTTTAGACAAAAAAAGTAGTAAGATAATGTTTCATTGTTAAATTAAGTAGTAAAGTTACTATATAAAATGATTAATATGACAACACATAATGATATGGTGATCATTTGACCAAGCCAAACAAAGATTAAAATATATGTTCAATCTATTAGTCATCAAGATTAATTTAAAATAAAATTATTTATTATTAAAAGAAATATTTTAAAAAATATTAGAGGTGAAAAGGGGATGTTTATCGTTGAGGCAGTCTAAACAGTTACCTAAACATGCTAGACGAATATCTAGACATACTAAAAGACTAGGCGAGCTGAGCTAGGTCCTCTAAAAGCCTAGACGGAATATATATAAATGAAAGTTTTAGAACAATAATTAAGAGAGTAAGTTTTGCCAACTCAACTTTCAATCTTTCATCTTAAGTTGGTTATTAATCATTAGGAATCTCTTAGAGAAACTGAGATTTTTTTTCAGGCATTATTGCATGGTTGTTATTTTTGCAAAGAAATTAAAATTGTGGTCTCGATTTATGGTAGAGAGAATAGGGTTCACACAATACTATAGCATAGAAAAGAAAATGCCATGTCTAATTTTATTCATAAAAACCCTTTAAACAAGGAAGAGAAGAGAAAACTAGGACTAGGGTTTAGTTAATTAATTATTATATTGTTAGTTGATTATTTATTATTTTATTTATTTTTGTTCCGGTAAGGTTTAGTGTAATTCAAGTACTACTTGGACTAGCCTAGAACACCCGTAAACAGGTGAGAACTGGTTTACTAACCAATTCTAAGAAAGAAGGGCAAATCACCGCCCTTGACGCTCGAACGTGAGACCTCTTACACATGGCAAGAGGCTCAACCGTTGAGCCATGCACATATGCATATTTATTATTTAATTATTTATTGTGATATCTTTATCTTAGGATTTTTATTATCATAAGATAAAAATTTTATTATTTATATTTATTGTTAGTTTTTTTTTGTTTTATTATTTACTTATTATTTATTCATTAGCTTTATTATGGCCAATTACACACCACAAAATGATAGAAGAAAATGAGAATTAATTTAAACAGTCTAAATTAAATTAAAAAATAAACCCAAAAACAGGGGGAACAAATATTATGCATATAATTTCAAAGACAAGAAGCCAGCATCATGATTAAAAATTAAAAATGAAACCCCTTTACCAGAAAAAAATAATTAAAAATGAATAAATTTAGTGAACACAAAATTGACATAATTAAAAGTTTGATATTGATCGATCGATTATCGAACTAGACCACATGTTATTGTGAAATATGCATTCCAGCTTTGGAGGCCCAGAAGACCATCATTAAACGGTGGTCTCATAAGATAATAATGTGTATTGATCGCGATTTTTCATACAAGATATTTTTTAGACATGTATAATTCTATCATACTAAAAAAGATGTGTATTTGAATTATTTGCATTATATCAATCGATTAAGAATTTAAGTTGGCCGACAATACGTACGTTATAACATGCAATTGGGTGGATATATAAGCACGTTGGTAAATAAAGTTGTGTCAATCAGTTAAGTGTTGTGTAAAAAAGGGGAAAAAAGTAACGGTATATATATATTTTGATGATTTTAGTTGGTACGTTCATAATGATGATGATGATGATGATATAGTATAGTTGTATAGGATTTGATTTTTGCAAAAATATGTATACATGGATAATGATATAGTATATGATTGGAAAATATTCCAAACCTTACACTTGATAATCTTAAGGTATACGTATAAGTGTATACCGTACTACTCATGCGCCCTTTACGAGTACATTAGATCTTAAAGTAAGAATTTGAGATATCAAACAAATCTGATAAATCGAGAGGTTGATAAAAACGACAGTTAAATAAATTGGCATGAAAAACCAAATAGACAAACAAAAACTGCAAGTAATAATTAATAAGCGTGGAACATATTGTGATATAGTATATGATTGAAAAGGATTCGATTCATGCGTCCTTTATGAATACATTAGTAAGACTTCGAGATATCGAACAAATCTGATAAATCGAGAGGCCGATAGAAACGACAGCTGAACAAATCGGCATGAAAAACCACACAACAAATAGCAAGACAAACAAAAACTGCGAGTAATAACTAATAAGCGCGAAATACCTTGTGAAAACACACGTACACTAGGAGAAGATAGTGTACGTAGAAGAGCATGTGAACAGTAAAGAAGACGATAATTGGAAAAAAATACAGCCGGCCAAATAAGCTGGCTGGAGTTTGGATATAGGTGTGATATGTAGTCTCCAAACATTAATGTATATACGTTTCGTTTTCCTTTCCATGCAATGCATCTATAGATAGCTTAGTATTAATGTGCCTTGAATCCATCGCTGATCGATACTTGTCATGGGTTGGATATGGGATTCGGCTATACGGGGGGCAACATCCTACGAATTAGGGTTTCAGTCTATAAATGTATCCTTGAAACACCTCTAATTGTAATCAATTCTTTCAACCTCCATAATAAGAATTCTGTTTCTTTACCCGTGAGCATAGTTCATGCATTTTTAGTGAACCACATTAAATCTTTGTGTCTTTCTTCATGTTTTATCGTTCCTCATTACAACACTTGGCTTATGATCTAATTGTAACAAATAGACTATTGCTTCTTGTAGACATGAAAACGTGAAAACATATGTATTTTCTTCTTAGACATTATGTATCATGATGGGTCCAAAGAAGATCATAACCATTGATCGAAGTCCTCCCCACTACATAGCTAGAATTCAAATAAAATGATGCATAAATCGAATTAAGTGAAAGCCACGAGGTAGCTAGTTTGAATGAATTTGGGCCTTGCTTATAAGATGTATATGAACACATATAATAAGTGCATTTGAGAAAAAAAAATCAAGACTATTGTAGTGAAGTTAAAGTAGTAGGCCACCATTTACACACTTATTAATAGTTGACAGCCTATACATCATTTTGAACCTTACTTAGAATGGGTATACTTGATCTTATCTACCAAACTTTGTGTTCATCGATCGGCTTGATAATGGAGACTAGCTACATCATTTATGATTTATTCTACGCACAATATGCACTTAACAAATTGCATTTCGATGAAAATAGAGGCAAAAATGACATGAAATGATCGAGTTACAAATTCATAAAGCCCGGTGGGTCAATTATGACTTGGGGAGTTCGTACGTCTATTTGTGCGTATATGTGCGTTATAGACCTAACACATAAGTTCATATAAGGTTTTATCCTAAAATCGACTGACAATAGAATGAGTAGCCCAAATACATATATTAGATTAGATCTCTTTGCATTTCAAATAGGTTATTATTCTCAACGCAAATGTAACTAACCATTTATATTTGTATGTGTGATATATTTGCATGTTTTTAGTGAAAAAAGAGGGGAATGATAGATCACATAAATAAATAAATGTAATTATTGTATATATTTAGATTATTTTAATTCGTTGGACATTCAAGCTACATAATGATGATATGTATAATATAGTTGTATAGGATTTGTTTTTTCCTCTTTATTAATAATTATATGTGTACATGGATATATCATACATGCGTTATTAGTTTATTACCATTATATCATCGGAAAATACTTCCAACTCTACTTGCTAATCTTTATTATGGGCGCGATCTAAACACACCCTTAAGTCCTTAACATATAACCACGCGCCCTTTAAGATGTTAGGGGGAGATAATTTATCGAGAAGTTGATTGCCCTAGGACATCCTGACAAATGAGATCATAAAAATCCTTAATTGGTGCCTACGACAGGATGTGGTACGAGGAAGTCATCTTAGCAATGAGCTAGATTCGGTGATCCGTTGATTTCCCTTAAAAATGTGAACAAGTCGTCGTCCCTCGAACCACTGAAGGGATGCTAGAATATCTCGACCTCTCACATACAGCTTCAGATACTGTTGATAGCATTAATAAGGCACAAATCGTCGATATGCGAATAACATATTATTCGTTTTCGTTTCCACACAATGCATCTAGCTAACTTAATTAGCTCTTATGAGATAATTGTAACAAATAGACTATTCATTCTCTTAGACATGAAAACGTGAAAACATATGTATTTTCTTCTTAGACATTATATATCATGGGTCCAAAGAATATCAAAATAAGTGCAATTGAGAGAAATCAAGAGTAGTATAGTGAAAGGAGTAGGCCACCATTTGCACTTGATTGTGTGTAGAACAGTGCTCATTAATAGTTGACCTGTGACTATCATTAGCTATCGTTTGAGATTCTGCAATAAATCTGATCGCTACTATCGTTTGAGATTCCGCAACAAGTCTGATCGCTACCATGAATTCAGGTATGTAATTAGTGATCTTAATATCTTAGTATGATCGATCATGACTTATAAAGAGGATTAAAATCCTAATACTTATATGTGCTCGTTTATCTGCGCATGTTCGCTCGTAAGTGCACAAGACTTTTCACGAATGCAACGTGCATATATAGGTTCGGGTTATACCATTATTATGGTAAGATTATGTGAAAAAATCCGTATTCATAATGTATATGCATGCTCTTGAATTGCATATTCATATTTTTATATTGCACTATATTCATATTCTTAAAAATCATATGTTCATATTTACAGTTCGTGAACCTTTACTCATCTTCCTTATCATAAATATATATACTAACCCTAGCTTGTACGTACGTTCATAATTCATGGGCTTTTTGCCTTTTGCAGGCAAAATAAATAAATGTAGCCTTTAATTATCATTTATGAACAGGAAGTGGTCCTTTACGTATGTTCAGCTAGGACATAATTAAAAAGCTCGATCCACCACCATGTACAATGTTATTGATCAGGGCGGGGCCGGAGTTTTCAAAGGTCACGCCCTGTAATTTTAAGAATTGAAAGATATTTGAACTGAGCTTGAGTACAAGAAGAGTCAACTTATTTATTTGTGAGCAAGTTTAATTATATAATCATGAACAAACTCGATTGTATAATTGTTCATAGCGAATTAGATTATAAGTTTATGAATAAACTCCACTACATGTATTATGTATAATATATAAGTAAATCTGTATGGTTTTAGTGGCCAACCCAATATGTAGTGCTTCACCCTCCCATATATATACATACTAATGGCTTTATATTCCTAACTTCCGATGTGGGACGACACTCCAGCTCGTTTATGTGCGCATGTTCGCTCGTATGTGCACAAGAGTTTTCACGAATGCAACATACATTTAGCCCCCATCTGGTCTCGACCTTGTTGGAGAGCAAAAAACTAAACCCCACATCGGAAAACAACAACAAATACCCATTAATATATAAGGAAGGAGGAAACCCAACCCAATGGTTTAAGTTTTTTGGGTTAAAAGGTGGATTTCGACCTTATATACGAAATAATTTAAATTCTCGACACGTCACCCCCGTTTCTTTCGGTCCTCAGAATCTAACATGGCATCAGAGCGGGTTCGGTCTGGGTCCGGTTTTCCTGGTACAAATTTGGGTGTATATATAGCTAAAAAGAGATTGAGACGCTAATCAATCGTTTGTAAAAAAACCAAAAATTGTGGGCTAGCTAAAAAGAGAATGAGATGCTAGACCCGTCAAAAAACTAAAAAATCTGTTCAAGTGCTAACTAGGCGTGTTGGAGAGCAAAAAACTAAATTCCACATTGGAAAACAAGAGCAAATACCCACTTATATATAAAGAAGGAGGAAACCCAACTCAGTGGTTTAAGCTTTTTGGTTAAAAGGTGGATTCCGTAATAACCTAGCTATCAACTTAAACATATAGCAATTTTTTCAAAACACAATAAATAATAATTATAAAATCTATATACCAAAACAAAAAAATTCCTAATAAATCCTGCAATTAGAAATTCATCAACACCTATACATCATCTCTAATTTACAATTCATAATTTGAATTAACAATTATTCACAAATCATTTACTAATTAACCATCACAATAGAGCAATGATATTTTAAGACACCAAATTTAACCTAGAATATAAGCGTTAAGTTAGCGTTAAGACTTAAGAGGAAGTTAGTCGTTAAGCTAGTGTTAATGTCATTTAATCTAGCTGTTTTTTTGTAATTATAAGATCTAATTTTAAGACATTAAAAGGCCCAAGTATTAGAAAGGGCCAAGTATAAGGAAAAGAGGCCCAAATTAATTCATTAATAGCCCAATTGCACAAATCTTATACACCATAAAAAAAACTACTATTTTGAATATTAAAAGCTAGTTATGACTATTGTAAGTTTCAAATCTTATTTTTCATTAAAAAACTACTATTTTGATTTTTAAATAATTTAGACATAATAACTTTAAACAATTGCCTCAACGACTCAACCCCTTATTTTAAAGATTTTTATTTAAACTAATTAATTATTTTGACTTGCTAAATATTACTCCCTTCGTTAAACAATACGGAGTACTTGTCATTTTATGCTTTTTTTTTGTTAAATAATACTTATCATTTCACACATTTTGACAAGATTTTTCCAATTCTATCCTTATAAAAAATAATGAGAAAAACAATTGTTTTTATTCTACTTTTGACAAGTATTGTTTAACCAAAAAAAAGATCTAGGTTGTCTATTTTGATTCGTCAAACTTTTGTCTTTGCAACATCTAGCTCGATCGAGGTCGCACACATAGCTTTGTTGGATGAGTCTTTTACAGTCATTGAAGTTGAACTCTAGACCTCGTAAATATGAAATAGGACGCTTATTACCTTTTTTGATAACTAGTAACTAGTTAAAGTGGTTATCCAATCTAATATTGTTAAGCAAAAACACAATATGTTGTATCAAATATTTCGAACCAAGACATTTTTTAAAAGAAACTTAATTAGGGTCCATTTTTTTCTGGATAGTGGTGGACTTGTGGTAGTGAGTATTTATGAAGATAAAGACAATTTTTTTTCCAAAATAAAAAATAAATAAAGGAAAACATATATGCAAATGACGAAAATGTCCCAAGTAATTATTAGCATATATGGTCATTATCGTACGGTGATTGCTTGAGCAAAATCGTCGGCTGCTCGCTAATCATTGGTGGAAAGCTTAGCTTAATCCATTTCTTTGTCAACCATACAACTCCTACACTTAATTATGCACATTTTAGAATTTCTTTTTCTGAAATTATCTTAAATGAGTTTTTTTAATAGGAAAAAAATCGATTGATCGAAAATATTTGGTGCAATCAAGAGATCGGATATCCGGTGATCGAAGAAGCTAGTACAAAACGAAACTGGAAATAAACGGGTAATGTCGAAAAGAAACTCCACACCACTAACGTAATTTTTTTAATAAAAGGAGAGACGACACTCTTCGACTCTCAAAGGACGTTCGTACGTAACGTTATTGAAATATTAAAGGTTGTTTTAATTCTGAAATTCAACCGAGGACGATGATTACTCTTTAAATGATATATCCATGTTGAAAACATGTTTGCCTTTATTTTCATCGGGATTAATTATCCACGCCTTACAACTTTAAAATTTATCCTCAAAGACATAATAAATGTGAAAGAACTTTTATTTATGAGTGCAAATTAGTTTATTGACCTAATTTTTAATTTATGGGCCTAAATTATTATTTCAGTTAAATGGGCTTGGATGCATTGCATATAAAATATTTTAAATTAATGACTCGTTAGATGCATGCACGGGGTTAGCAACCTAGTATATGATAACTAAATTGAGTTTTCTTGTAATTTAGTTAGGACATTCACAATTCACCCAACACGATGAATTGTGAATCTCACATTGAAAATTCAAAAGATTCAAGTCCAACCTATCATATAAGATACGATACTATTCTGATTGTCAATTGATTTTGAATGAAAACTTATATATTGGCTTAGTAGCATTTCTCCCTAACACAAAGGTAATTAGAGGTAAAAAAAATCATCTTGTTTTTCATTATTCCATAGGTCTAAAACTCTAAATTATTGTTTTGCTTCTCTTCTCCTTCATTGTTTAGATTCCAAAGACCCAAAAAAAAAGTTATTGTTTTGCTTCTTTTTCATCTCCTTATCTATTGTTCATTAGTTCTAAGTTATTATTTGCTTTGTTCCTTGTTCCATTGTTCCATTGTTTTATGTCTATATTTTAGAGAATTCAAATGGCATTTTTTGGATTTACAAGTAGAGTCATTTGTCACTCGTTTAGCCCCACATGGGGTGGTCTAGTGATAAGGGATATAGGGGGATGTTGGGAGGTCCCAGGTTAGATCCTTGCCTCCGTCCCTACACTTGGGTAAAAAACCAAGTCTTACCATTCCTCCACTACTAGGTTGAGTCGGTCGGTGCAAGCCGGTTTACCTGGTTCGTGCGCTTTGCCGACTAGTTCACGGACCCGGGATTTACCACCAAAGGTGGGTCCCTCGTTAAAAAAAAAAAAAAAAAATTGTCACTCGTTTAGCTCTATTACTTGAAGCAAATTCCCCACTTCAATTCCACTCCCCTGTATGTCCTCCATTCATCTATAAATACCTTCTTCCTCCCAAACTTTCTCCAATCATCATTGTGAACTGCCATTGAAGCACCATTCCAGCAAGATGACGACGCCAATGCCAATGCCATTACAAGTTTCATCTTCCTCCTCCTCCTCCCCTTCTCGCTCAATGTAGTTCTCAATTTCTCAATTTCATTACTAGAAAAACCACAACAACAATGGCGAATGCAATTTGTTAATTAATTCCGTTTTTCTGTGCTGAAAATTGCAGGTCTCCGCCACCAGGAATCCGTTCACACCGAAATCGCACCTCATACGCTACTGGAACAACAAGATCTACAAGGTCCCGTACCCGGAGTTCCTCCTCGCCAAGGCCTCCCCGCTCTCCGCCGCCGACTCAGCGAGTTTCGCCAAGCTCGCTGACCAGAACGCCTTGTCGACTCACCTCGACTCGTTCTGCAAGAAGGCGAACCTCCTCTGCTTCCCCGATCCAGCTCCGAGCCTCGCCAAGCACTCCGACGACGTCCACTTCGACACCTACAACGACTACTCCGACCAGCACTTCACCAACTACGGCGCCGGCCAATCCAGAGGCTTCGATTCGTTCAAGAAGTACAAGGAGTACCAGAACGATCCGGTCAACACGTTCCGCCGCTACAGCCGCGACTCCACGGGACACAGCGACCAGTTCATCCGCTACGTTCCCAACGGAAACCTCGTCACTCAGACGTTCAACACCTACGGCACCGGCGCCACCGGCGGCGTCGGCGAGTTCAAGTCGTACGCCGAGGTTGTCAATTTCGGACATCAGAAGTTCACGAGCTACTCCACCGACGGAAAAGGCCGGAAGCAGTCATTCGCCGAATACAACGACAACGGAAACGGCGGCGACCTGGGGTTCGCTAGCTACGGCAAGGACGGCAAAGGCCTAACGAACTCCTTCGCCGCCTACGGAAACAAATCCACTTCCGTCAACTCCGATTTCTCCTCGTACAGCCAATCCGGCAAGAGCGGCGGCGACAACTTCACCTCCTACGGCGACTACCAAACTGATCCGGAGAACAATTTCAAAAATTACGCCGACGGAGGACACGGCATCGCGGAGACGTTCACCAGCTACAGACACAAATCAAACATCGGAGACGACTCCTTCGAGTCCTACGCAAAGAAATCGGACTCCGCGGAGTTGAAATTCTCCAATTACGGCAAATCGTTCCACGAAGGATCCGACAACTTCACCGGATACGGCGAGGGAGCGAAGGGGCAAACCGTCGATTTCAAGACCTACGGCGCCTACAACACCTTCAAGGACTACGTCAAAGACGGCGTCACCTTCTCCGAGTACACCAACGCCAGCACCGCCGCGCAATCGCTCGCCAGTGGCAAAACCGTAAATAAGTGGATCGAGCCAGGCAAGTTCTTCAGGGAGAAGAATCTGAAGCCAGGAACAGTAATGCCGATGCCGGATATCAAGGACAAAATGCCGAATCGGTCGTTCCTACCCCGCTCCCTCCTCTCCAAATTACCGTTCTCCTCCTCGAAGATCCCGCAGATGAAACAGATCTTCCACGCGGACCACGCCTTCGAGAACTCCTCCATGGAAGGCATGCTAAACGCTGCGTTGCACGAGTGCGAGCGCGCGCCCGCCCCGGGGGAGACGAAACGCTGCGTTGGATCGGCTGAGGACATGATCGACTTCGCCGTTTCGGTGCTCGGTAATTCGGTGGAGTTGCGGACCACGGAGAACACCGTAGGATCAAAGAGTGACGTCATGATCGGGAAAGTGAGGGGGATCAACGGTGGAAAAGTGACGCAATCGGTCTCATGTCACCAAAGCCTGTACCCGTATTTACTGTATTACTGCCACTCGGTGCCGAAGGTTCGGGTCTATGAAGCGGATATACTGGACCCGAAAACGAAGGGCAGGATTAACCATGGTGTTGCCATCTGTCACCTGGACACGTCATCTTGGAGCGGGACCCACGGGGCGTTCCTTTCGCTCGGGTCGGGCCCGGGTAAGATTGAGGTGTGCCATTGGATCTTTGAGAACGATTTGACTTGGGCAGCCGCCGATATTAATTGAAGATGAATGATATAAATGTATTATTATATGGGTTTAAATAAATTAATTTAAATTTCCGGACATTCAGTCAAACAATTAAGCCTCTAAGTGTAATATCCTGAGGTCTCCGGTTCGATTTTCATGAATTAAATGAACATTCTGGTACCTCGGATTAGGGGTATCCATAAAAAATCGAAAAACCGATTATTTTTTAGGTTAACCAAACAGACTTTTTTTTGAAACTTCGGTTTAGTAAATCAAACCGAAAATATTTTCGTGTTATCGGTTCGCGGTTTCGGTTCACGACTATACATATAAAGGTTAACCGAAAAACCGAAAATATATTATATTTTTTTTCAAATATTAATACTCTTCTTGGTATATTTGTGTGAAAGTTTTTGGTTCCATTTTGGTTGTTAGACAAATTCATATGAAGTTGAAAAATCTCAGGAAGTTAATAAAGTACATGTGTTTGGTTGAATATTAGATATTGAAAAACTCATGACTTTTAACTTCCATGGATTTCTCAATTCCTACATTTCAATGTGATGAAATTACTTAGGGGGGAGTGGGTAAGATTTTCTTCCCACATAATTTCCTAGGAAATAGATTTTTAACCAAACATGTTTTTTAAATTCCTATGATTTACAACTTCATGTAAATTATTTCACATGAATTAAATTCTTGGGAATTATATTTCCCACATTCAACCAAACAAGCACTTAAGAGTGATAAGATTTCATATTTGTTAATTTACAAAATGCTAATTATAATATGGGATAATTGTAAAGTTTTTTAAAAGATAAATTATTTTATCCATGAACTTTTAATTAAGTGGCTAGGTAATTTCTTGTAGGGTCATATATTTTTTTATTCCGACTCTTATAAATATTGTCCATAGTTAATGGGTAGAACTTCTTCCTTCCTAATTAATATGCTAGTTGGTATTTGCTATATAATTTCGATGAGGGAATAGGAATTGTTTTCCAACACAAATATATCATACATGCAAATATAAATGGCTAGCTACATTTGTAACTATTTTCATCGAAATTGCAATTTGTTAGAGCGTATTGTGCGTAGAAAAAATCGTAAATGATGCAGTCCCCATTATCAAGCCGATCGATGCACACCAAGTTTGCTAGATAAGATTTGAGTATATCCTTTCTGAGGTTCAAAATGATGTATAGGCTGTCAACTATTAATAAGTGTGTAAAAGGTGGCCTACTACTTTCACTACACTACAAAGTCTTGATTTTTCTTTCTCAAATGCACTTATTATATGTGTTCATATTAGACCTGTCAATAGGGCTGGGAGGGTTCGTGTTCGGTTTAAATCGTGTTCGGTTTCGTTATAGGTCACGACCACGGGTAAACCTGTCAAACGGGTCGGTCGGGTCGGGTTCGGGTTTGGGTCAATCGGGTTCGGATCAAAACGGGTCACGGGTCGTCGGGTCGTAAAATTTACGGGTTCATATGGACCGGGTTGTTACGGGTTTGGTACGGGTTCGGGTTGATCCAACGGATCATGATTGTCAATTTTGTTAACCTTTATCTTTATATTTATTAAAATAATTAATATTATATTATATAAAATATTATTTAATAATAATAAAATATTAATTTTATACAAAATTTATAATAAAATGAATTTTTAATTGAAAAAATATTTTATCGGGTCGGCCGGGTCAACCCAACGGGTTGTTGACCCAACCCAGGTTTTTCCGGGTCGACCAGGTTCGGGTTACTCTTGACCCATTACTTTTCGGGTCGGGTTTAAACCCAAAAAACTTCGGATGGGTCGGGTCGGGTCAAGTTTTGACAGGTCTACCGGGTCAATTGGTTCGGGTTGTAGCGGGTTTTCGGTTGGGTCGGGTTGATTAGTGGGTCTAAAATATTCTTTTTTATGATTATTAAAATCAATTTTTAACTAAATAATAATATTAAATAATAATATATTATTTTCATTCACTGTAATAATAAAATATATTATAATTTTCAAAATAAATTTTATAAATTCTACAAATATACTAAATCGATCAACCCAACGAGTTTCAGATTTTAATCCAACGGATTTCGAGTCTATCGAGTGCGGTTGATTTCAGATTTCGGGTTCAAATTTTCGGATATTGATCCTAAACTTATCGAACGGATCGGATCAGATTAGCGGGTTAGATCAACTTTTGACATCTCTAGTTCATATACTATGACCAAGGCCCAAATTCATTCAAACTAGCTACCTCGTGGCTTTCACTTAATTCGATTTATGCATCATTTTATTTGAATTCTAGCTATGTAGTGGGGAGGACGTCGATCAATGGTTATGATCTTCTTTGGACCTATGATACATGATGTCTAAGAAGAAAATACATATATTTTCACGTTTTCATGTCTATAAGAAGCAATAGTCTCTATTTATTGTTATAATTATCTCATAAGTCAAGTGTTGTAACGAGAATAATAAAACGTGAAGAAAGACACAAAGATTTAACGTGGTTTACTAATAATACGTTAGTTATGTCCATGGGAACATATATTATTCTTATTATGGAGGATGAAAGAACAGATTACAATTAGAGGTGTTTCAAGAATTTATTTATAGACTGAAACCCTAATTCGTAGGACGCTGCCCCCCAAATGACCAAATGCCTTAGATACAACGGTCAACGACGGATTCAATGCGCATTAATACTAAGCTATTTTGATGCAGTGCGTATATACATTAATGTTTGAGGACTATATATATATATATCACACTTATATCCAAACTCCTACTTGCAGTTTTTATTTGTTTATTTATTGTGTGGTTTTTCATGCCAGTTTGTTCAAGTGTCTTTTCTATCGGTCTCCTAATTTATCAGATTTGTTCGATATCTCGAATTCTTACTTTAGGATATAATATACTCGAAAAGGGCGCATGAAATAGCACGTTATACACTCATACGTATACCTTAAGATTAAGTTTGATCAAAAATAAAAATAATATTATTACAAGAATCAAATCATGTAAAACTATATATTATATAGCATCATCATTATGAACGTACCAACAAAAATCATCTAAATATATACCGTTACTTTTTATTTTTATTTTTGTCATCCGTCGTTTCCCTTTTTAACCAAAAACATGAGCACAAAGCACTTAAATGATTGACACAGCTTTTATTTACCAACGTGCTTATATATCCACCCAATTGCATGTTATAACGTACGTATTGTCGGCCAACTTAAATTCTTAATCGATTGATATAATGCAAATAATTCAAATACACATCTTTTTTAGTATGATAAAATTGTACATGTCTAAAAAAAATATCTCGTATGAAAAATCGCATAAAATTAAAGGAAAGGAGGAGATTGATCGAAAGTAAAGTCAATTTTAATGATGGTCTCCTGGGCCTGCAAAGCTGGAATGCATTCTTCACAATAACATGTGCTAGTTCGATCATCGATCGATCATTATCAAACTTTTAATTTATGTCAATTTTATGTTCAATAAAATTTTCCATTTTTTTTTAATCATGATGTTGGTTTCTTATCTTTGAAATTATATGCATAATACCTTTTTTCTATTTATAGGTTTATTTTTAATTTAATTTAGGTTGTTTGATTCACTTCTCATTTAATTTAGGTTGTTTAATTTAATTTTTCAATTGCATGTTATAATTGTGAAGATAAAGACTTTCCCACGTCGGAAATTTGAAATATAAATGCCTAGCATATATATACATCATTGGGTTACTCCTATTATTAGGATGGAACTACGTGAGCTTGTGTGCTAGACCTATAACGCGCATATGCGTACAGACGGATGTGTGGACCCCCTGACAACGTCATTATTAGCCCACCAAATTTTAAGATGGTCCGACAACGTCATTATTAGCCCACCGGATTTTAAGATGGTGTCAGAGCTTGTTTGGCGTCAAGTTGCAACTGGCATATTGCGGGGCCAGACACTTGCACTCGAGGAGGCATGTGACAGAGCTTGTTCGGCGTCAAATTGCAACTGGCATATTGCGGGGCCAGACACTTGCACTCGACGGGGCATGTGAAGATTAAAGACTTTCCCACATCGGGAATTTGAAAGATAAATGTCTAGCATATATACCCTTAGTTAATCTTCACATTGCCAATTTGTTTTAGGATTGAATTCAATGGACTTGTGTGCTAAGCCCATAAAGTACATATACACACAGACGGACGTGTGGACCATGTTATTATTAGCACACCGGCCAACTTCTATGCTTAATCGATTGATATAATGCAAATAAACAAATACATATCTTTTATGAAAATTGTACATTTCTAAAAAAAAATATCTTGCACATACACTAGAATGAAAATAAGGAGAGAAAAATAACATGAAATGATGGAGTTAAGAATGTAGCTAGCCATTGCTGATGTAAAGATTCAGTAAACTAGTCGTCACCAATACTAGCTACTTAAGCATTGTTCATTTGTTCATGTTTGATCTAGCTAGGTAGCTTTGTTTAATTTTATTAGCTAGCTTTTGTTGAGAGGATTGAGATTGCCCCTCATGGGAAACTTGAAATAGAAATTAATAGTTGTTGAAATATAGTTCACACATCGAAAGTTTGAGACTAGGAAGATCTTGTATACATTAATTACAACAATGTTACTATGTTAGTAATTAGCTACTTTGCCCATTACAATGTTAGTGAGCTACTTTGTCCCAAACCGCTATGATACTATATAGAGGGAGGGTATTTTGTATAGAAAGTGATAATAATCTCATATTATTAATAATAACGAGTTTGATTCAAATGAAACAAACTCTTATCCTCAAACGTGAAATGAATGTATTTTTTCTAGTTCGTAGTGCACTTTTTATACAAAAGTGCTTTATAAAGTATAAAAAGTGCAATCCAAAAAAGTGCACTACAAAAAGTACGAAAAGAGATAGCAAACCTTAGTACATACTACCATAAATAAGGGATTATGATCGATTATCTATTCTAAGATAGAAGATAATTCTTATGTTATCCTAATAGATAATATTAGAATCCGCGGGCCATGATTAAAAAAGGAGTATCGTGTCGGATTATTAACCTATCGTGTCGTATGTTTTTTCTACCATTTGTTTTGTTTTGTTTTGTTCGTGCATGCGCGCCTCCCAACTTAATTTTGGGTCTATTAGAACTACCCTTCGACTAGTTCAAAGGAGATGCTTACATTCCGACTCCCCATACTTTGCCCGACGAGTCATACTAGATAGTGTTGATGTGTTGTTATATATAAGGTTAAGATTCACCTTCTAACACAAAAACTTAAGCCAATGTGTAGGACTTCACTCTCCCATATATACATACCAATGGATTTATATTACTCACATCCGATGTAGGATGAAGTATGACACTCCAACAAAAGTATAAAACCATACAGAACTTATCTGCTCGTTTATCTGCGCATGTTCGCTCGTACGTGCACAAGACTTTTCGATCACGAATGCAACATACATTTAGCCCCTAATATAGTCTCGATCTTATTTACATATATGGGTAGGTTTAGGTAAGACCACTATTATGGTAAGACCATGTAAAAAATCCGTATTCCTAATTTTAAATTATATATGCTTGCTCTTGAATTGCTTATATATTCATATTTTCATATTGCACTGTATTTATATTTTTAAAGTCACATATTCATATTTACATTACCGACTTTCCTCGTCTTCCATCTTTTTATCATACTTATATATAAATATACCAACCCTAGCTTGTACGTACGTTCATAATTCATGGGCCTTTTGCCTTTTGCAGGAAAAATAAATAAATGTAGCCCTTAATTATCATTTATGAACAAGAAGTAAGTGTCACGCAACCGACACGAGAGATGAGGCTCTCTAAAGAAAACGACCCCTCGTCCCCAACCCCCCGAAAACCCCCTTTCAAAAACCCTAGATCTGCAAAATCCGAGTATCATGATGAATTATCTCATAAGAAATCCAAACAAATCAAAGCAAAGATCGAGTCTAGTCTGGGAAGGATCTCAATTTGGCGTTTATCGCCCAAATTTTCCGATTATGCCGGGAACCCTAGCGACAAGAATATGGCGAGTTTGTACCAAATCGGCGACTGCAAAGCTCGAGACAAGTCGACCTCCCTCGCTGGGCTCTCTCTAGAATACGGGGTGAGGGAAAAAAATCATTTATGCTGGAATCAAAAGCTTTCGAGAGGCTTGGGTTGGTGAGATCTCTTTACTGTGCGTTACTGTTCTTGGAGAGAATGTTGGGGGCGGCTATTAGGAGGCTGTTAGAGCGCGATTTCTGGAGGGGATGGCAGGTGGAAAGGCTAGGGATGGAGGCAGCTGTGTGGGCTTCGAGGTACTTGAGAAAGGACTGGAATTTCGTCGATTTCAGGAGAAGTGGGGATCAACTCGTCGATGTCTGGTTGCATCTCTCCTCTCCTCCCTCGAACAGCCGAAAGGGGCGACGAACAACGAGATTACACAGGTTGCTCTATTCCAACCTATCCCTTGATGAAGTTAATTTCAATGCTTTGACTACTATTTGCTGGACTACTGGATATAATTTGGCAATCTGGGTTGATCAACTCCTCACACAATCACATATCATTAGACTTTGTTCTTATCATACTCTTGGTGATATCCTCAATGGTCTAATTAGGATAGAAATTTGTCTAAGGCCCATTGTGAATGGCAAGAAACCTTTTAAATACATCCTTTGGTTTATTGAGAAAGTCCCTTTTGTACAATTTGAGAACTTGAACCCATCTGAAGAACATGAACAACCGCCTACTATGGTCGATGAGACCTTAAAGAGTAGGGTAATAAAGAACGAACAACTGCCTACTATGGTCGACAAGACCTTAAAGAGTAGTTCAAGAAAGAACAAAGTTGGCTTTGATCCCTCGGGGACGAACTCTTTTGTGATCTTCTGGCTCTCTAGAATTGTAACAAAAGATGTGAAATATGGGGTTTGCAGCCCCCAAATTCACTATTCCTGGCATGGAAATGTATACATTGATAAGTATGGAAAATTGCTTCTTGCAATCATGAATGAAAGCTTGAAACTTGTGAACCACCGGAATGTTGGAGGTATAAACAAGTTGATGTTAAAAATGATCATTGACTATGATAAACAAATCAGGAATAATCTCTGTTGGTCCTGGATTATTTCAGGCCCGTTATGTTTTTGCTCTCCTATGAGCATTCATAAGTATGCCTATGCTTCTCTGGTTGAATACTACACTATGAAACTTAATGTTGGAAATAGTATGATTGAAACCATGAATTACTGTTGGAATTTATCTTCTTGTTGGATATATGTGGGATGTGATGAAATCGATGTTCAAACCGTTGAAAATCTGATCTCTAATCAGTTAGTTAACACGAAAAATGCACATGATCATGGCGATAAGCTATACATATATGTCAATGCACTTGTCAACCCACCTAATGTTTTCTGCATTGCTTTGGTTTTTGGAACTCAGTCTAGGGATGATTATGATTCATATAAATGGAGGCTTAATCTGTTGAGCTGCACATATAAGACCATTATGGGTCTGAACAAAAATGGACCAGCATATCAGAAAAATGAATCAAATTGTTACTGTTATGAATACTGGAGACATAAGAAACGAAACAGATATCTGATTGTGATTTTACTGTGTAGAAAGCTATATTCCATGAAAACTAAAGATATTGAATGGCCTGTACAATCTGCTACTGTTATTTGCTGCATTAAACTCAATATTGCAGATGAAAGGCTTGAAGTCAATGTTGTTGATATTTGTTGTTATAAGATCAATAATGCAGATGACACTAAGGGATTAAAGAAAATGTTGTGGTGCAGCCGGTGGTTGGAGAACAGAGGAAGAAAGCAATATATGATGCAATTGAAGACCTTGATAAGGAAACAAAAGAAAGCACTCAACTATGCCTGCAGAATGAATGTAGTTGAAGGCTATGATTGTAACTATCTTTGGATATCGTTAACATGTAGAAACAAGGAAGTAATGATGAGCAGGTATAACAAGAACCATGTACTGGATAGCATAATGCAAATGGTGGGTTGGCAAAACAGGAGTACTCTTGAAAACCTTGTTTGTAGATATCATTTGAAATCTTTATATGGCATAAGCAGGGTCAGGAAAATTAGACTAGATTACAACACTATTATGTTGGACACTAGAATGCATCCTCTTGTTGGACCATTTATTAGTTTACAGGTTGTGTGGCCTTGTGATGATCCCATTCAAAGAATGAAATGCTTACAAAAATACCATCAGATGCAATCAAGATCGATTTTTAAGGAACCTTTTTTAAAGATAAATATATATAAGACTAAGAAGATGGTTAAAAACAGGAAGATAGAACAAAAGCGGAAACAAAAAGTATATTATCATGAAGATAGGATTTTGGAATTGTAGGGGGATAGGGAGAAAATCGTTTTGGCCGGAAATCGACTCGTTTTGTAAAATTCAACGAATACAAATTATGGCAATAACGGAAACAAAAACACAAACTTTACTAAGTGATCAGGTTTGGAGACGAGCAGGATTTAACAATGTTGTTTGGTCTCCTGCTTCTAGTAGAGCAGGAGGAATTGCGATCTTCTGGAAAGCATATCAACTCATCAATGAAGAGATCACGGTACTTGTACAAGAACCAAGGTATGTGATCCTAAAATACTCTCACTTGGTTACAAAAAATATTGTGTCAATTTGTTGTGTCTATGCCCCTCCTAATGCCAGTGATAAGGAAGAATTTTGGAAAAATTTAACTGAAACTCTACAAAACCTAAACCTACCCATCCTTATGATTGGGGATCTCAATGAGATACAAGATGCAAATGAGAAAAAGGGGGGAGTATATCCTGAACCTAGGCGATTTGAAAGGTTATTAAACTTTAAAAACGACTGCCTTCTAGAAGATATTCCAACTTGTGGCAATACTTTCACCTGGAGGAAAAACAAAACGGAAATTGATAATATTTACGAAAAACTAGATAGAGTCCTTGTCAGTAGTAGTATTATCCAAGAATTTCCAAACATTAGTACCAAGAACCATGCCTTTACGACCTCTGACCATTGCAAATTGACAGTAGAACTTACTAACGAGGAAACTTTTAAAGCACAACCGTTTAAGGTAGAAAAGATGTGGATGTATAGAAAAGATTTTAGGAATATAGTTAGGCAAGCCTGGAGAGTTCAGTTTCAGGGGTCGAATATGTTTCAATTAATGAAGAAAACACAACTATTTAAACAACATGCTAAACGATAGAATAAGCATACCTTGGGAAACATTTTCGAGCAGCTTAAAGAAATAGATGAACAATTGGTCGAACTCCAGAGAGATATCCTTATTTCTCCCCAACCAAATGCTATCCAAAGACAATTACGATTATTGAACAAAAAAGAATGTATACTAAAATTTCATAAAACATATTGGAAACAAAGAGCTAAGACAAAGCACATTAAGCTATCTGACGCAAACACAGGGTACTTCCACAAAATTGCGAGTGGTAAACGAAATCGGAAAGTAATTAAGGAAATTACCACAAACGCAGGCACACAAATTCTAGGAATAGATAATATTAGAGATGAAATAAGTAATGACTTTAAAAAAAGGTTCACCAAACACACAACATATCTTCACAATGCGAATGAATATCTTGACTTAATAACTAAAGAAATAACGGAAGAAGACAACACCATGTTAACAAGCTCCATCACTAATGAAGAAATCAAAATGACAGTAATGAGTCTGGGCTCTGATAAATCACCGGGACCAGATGGGATGACTGCAGAATTTTACAAGAGATATTGGGATATAGTGGGTCCAACAGTAATCAAGGCAGTCAAAAGCTTTTTTCACTCAGGTAAAATGTTACAACAAATAAACCATACATTTATAACCCTCATACCTAAGATAGAGAACCCCAAGTCAACAAACCATTATAGACCAATAAGCCTATGCTCAACGATATATAAGATCATTTCTAAAATCATAACTGAAAGGATTAAGAAAGTAATTACCAAAATTATACATCCCCTCCAAGGGGCATTCATAGCAAACCGTGCAATACAAGACAACATACTAATAGCCCACGAAATCTTTCACTCATTTAGGAATACCAAAAACCAAGAAGGTTGGATTGCTATTAAGCTAGATATGGAAAAAGCATATGATCGAGTTGATTGGAATTTTCTATTAGATGTGATGCAAAGATTTGGCTTTCATCCGCAATTCATTGGTTGGATTCAAGAGTGCATATGCTCTGTATCAGTATCTGTACTTGTAAATAATGGACCAACAGAGCCCTTCAAACCTGAACGAGGACTTAGGCAGGGCGATCCGTTATCACCCTTCCTGTTTGTTATTGCATCTGAAATCCTATTAAGAAAATTACAGTTAACTAGTGAGCTAGATAAAAAGTCTATTGAATTTCCGATTGCTCGAGGGGGAATTCGTATTCCTTTCCTTTCATTTGCAGATGACATAATCATCTTTGCAAAAGCATCCCAAGGATCGTGTAACAGGGTTAAAACCATTATAGATGAATTCTGTAAGATTTCGGGGCAAAAGGTAAACTACAACAAATCAGCTATCCAAACATCCAAAAATATGACTACTCAACAAAAAAGCATCGCTCAACAAACTCTCGGAATTGCAACAATGACTAACCTGGAAAAATACCTAGGTTGCCCAATTATTAATGGTAAAGTCAATAGGGAAACTTTTAAGGACTCCATTGGAAACGCACAAAAACAACTCACCAAATGGAAAGCTAGTTCGTTGTCACAAGAAGGAAGAACAACACTAATTCGATCCAACCTAGCCACAAAACCGAACTATGTAATGCAGAGCTTCATGTTACCCACATATGCACATACAGAAATGGACAAGATCAATAGAGGATTTTTCTGGAATAAGGATAGAAACTACAAGCCCCTGGTGGGTTGAGACAAAATTTGCAAACCAAAAGACAATGGGGGACTAGGAATTAGGAAAACGGAACATATGAACAAAGCCTTACAGATGAAACTACTTTGGAAAATTATTGCTGAACCAAATAATATTTGGGTCATGATAATATCACAAAAATATTTTAGGAATGATAACTTGTTTACGTACAAACTAAAAACAAATACTTCTTGGCAATGGAAAAAACTCATGCACCTAAGAGATGAATTCTATAAAGGTCTTATATGGCAAATTGGAGACGGACACACGGTAAAATTTTGGGTTGACAATTGGCTTCCAGGAGGCCCACTCCACCCACAAGCAAAGGATCCAATGAGAATTGATGAAATGATAACGATCGATAAATGGATTGATAATGATCGGAGGTGGAAAGCGGATGAGCTAAAACAAGTTCTACCTGACAATATAGTTGAGCAAATCCAAAATACCCCGATCTTGGACAACCACATCCAAGATAGACTTTATTGGGCACCTAGCAAAAATGGTTGGTTTTCCACGTCATCTGCAGTAGAATTAATTACAAACCTACAAAGTCAAACACACAGCGTAAATAATTGGCTATGGAAATTAGACACATATCCAAAAGTTAAAAACTTCTTTTGGAAAGTTGATAATAATGGACTCCCTACGAAAGCAAGACTTAGAGAAAAACAAGTTATTACACCTGGAGGGTGCGCTCTATGTCAATGTACCAATGAGGACACTAATCACCTACTCATAAACTGTCCATACACTCTCTACATAATAAACAAAGTGAACTCACACATTGCCAATATTATAAGAGCATATGACTCCAGGAACAAAGCGCCTAGAACGATCCTAAACGAAATCTACCAACTCTTAGGAAAAAAAGACTTCACCAATCTAGCGGTTGTTTGGTGGAGTATTTGGCACCAACGCAACAAGATGATATTTCAACAAGATCATGGTGATGGAATTGCGGATTTGACAACTTATATTAGGAATCAAATTACAAATTGGGAAAAAGCAACAAAGTGGACGGAAGACGAGGAAATCTTATCTACAACTCAAATAAGGAAAACAAAGAGGAAAGGAACAAACCCGAAAAAATGGAGAAAGCCTAGACATGGATATACTAAAGTCAATTTCGATGCCTCGAGGCTTTTCAATGGAAATGCGGTTGGGGGTCTAGTATTTAGAGATCATTTGGGACAAGTCATAGATATTATGACAATTAATTTTGGAAAAGTTTCGGTTGTTAAAGCTGAAGCGCTAGCGCTCAGGGAAGCTATTAGGCAAATAAAAAATAGAAATCTTGATCGAGTAGAAATTGAGGGGGATAATCTCCAAGTTGTTAATGCGATCAAAAAGAAAAACCATTGCTCGTGGGAGATTGAACTCATAATCGCGGATATCCTAGTCTCCATTCATGGATACCAAGACATTGCGATTAACCATGTTCCTAGGGATTGCAACGCTGTGGCTGATAAAGTTGCTAAGCTGGGCCACAGTCTCCCTATCGAGTTTATTAAGACTCACCCAGAACTTTTAGTTCTCATCCGAAAGGATGCTCTAGGGCGCCCTCCGTAGGGAGAGCACCCTAATTCTTACCTAATCAAAATAAAATAAAATAAAAATAAAATTATGAACTAGAAGTGGTCCTTTCCGTATGTTCAGCTAGGACCAAATTAAAAAGCTCGAGCCACCATGTACAACAACAATGTTATTGATCAAGGCGGGGCCGGAGTTTGCCCGAGTTTTCAAAGGCCACGCGGGTTTTCAATTAAACGTACACTCTCTTTGTCTGACATGGGCAAAGACTGATGCCTAATGCTCATAATTAGATGGTACCAAATATGTATGTGTTTGATAAACAGGACGTACAAGTGCTGAATTTATCAGAATTTACTTAAGATTTTTGGTGTTGCCTACCCGCTTGTCATTGTGTTCAACTCGATTTGTAAACGAGTTGAACTTGAGCATAATTTTAAGACTTTAAAGATCAATTAACTGAGCTTGAAAACAAGAAAACTCAACTCGTTTGTTCGTGAGCAAGCTCAATTATATAATCATGAACAAGTTCGATTATACGTTCATAACGAACGAATTAGATTACAAGTTCATGAATAAACTCCACTAAATGTATTATATATAATATATAAGTAAAATTGTATGGTTTTGGTGGCCTCTCTTAAACTACGTAGTTTCATTTGCTTGTATAAATAATTATGTAAAAAATTATTCATGAGTTTGTCGTACAAAAGAAACTAAATGAAAGACTCGCAAGCTAAATTCGGTGAATATTTAAATGAAGCAAGCTCAAACAAAATTTTGAGCTCGAACCAAGCTCGCGTTCGAACTCGAATTCGCCTATTAGTTCGGGTTCGAGCTTATACTCGCCTATTTTTAACTGAGCTCGGTGAGCATTTAAATAAACCGAGCTCAAACAAGATTTTGAACTCGCCTATTTTTAATCGAGTTCGGTGAACATTTTAAATGAACCAAACCCAAACAAGATTTTGACCTCGAACCAAGCTTACCTCGCTTTGAGCAATTCAAAATTTGGCTCATCTCGCTATGATTACAGCCCTAACTGTTTAGGCACGCATGATTAGGGTTGGAAAGGTGGTGTGCAAGTAAAAGATTCAAGAAACAAACAAACAAAACATACTAAATAAGAAAGATTATATGTTGATCACATAAACTCATTAGCGGGCAGTCAAAGTTACATTCTTTTTTATTTCTGCAACCCTCATCTTTTGGTGGTGGAAAATCGTCTGATGATTGACAAATCTGAAGGCTTTTCACCCTTCAACAACGTTAACAAGTTCGAACTCAATCAAGGACAAATTGTTGTCTTCCTTCACTGAGAAATCAGCTGGTTCTGCAACTTCAACACGCCCCCATTTGTCTACAGCCAGCCTCATTGATCCCTTGAACATGTCAATCTTTGCGTTGCGAAGTGTCACGGTTGCGCCTGTCTTCATTAATTCCACTGAGAATGGAAAATAGTGTTAGAACTTAAAACCCTAGATCTGAAAACAACAACAGCAGCAACATTGACCGAGTAAGGTTCCGCTACAGCGGAATCGGGGGGGGTCAAGATGGGGGTACCCCTGCCCAAGGGAAAGGGGTACGCCCGATAGACCCAAGAAAAAAACGAAATTCAGCATATGTGACAATAATAACTGAATTTAGTTAGAATGCACCAATATTGATATAGGGACTAAATCCATCTCAAAGGCAGTATATAAAAGCCAATGAACATGAGGATGTGCCCCATGGAACTGAAAACAAAAGAGAGAAATCTGAAAAGCAAGAATCGCGCTTATTCAGCCAATTTGAGAAACTAGCTACTAATACTAAACGCTAATAAATCAGATAATGGACAACATAATTGAGAAAGTGCGGGGAAATTGCCTAAAGAGTAGGATTGTGGGGAAATCAGGAAATTAAAGAAACTAACTAGTATAAAATATAGATTACAGCTAAAATAATAAAAATATATGATCTGGGTCTGTATCAAATTGACATAGCCATTACTTACTAGAAATATAGTAAGGAAAAATAACTGCCTAAACTAGAACTTCATGCAATGGAACATATTTCAACTGTTAAAGCATCTTCGTGGGTAAAACAACAGTTTTTGCACTTGCACACCTCATGCTATCAGTAAAGTAGTCACTGTTAAAATGAGCAGAAAATTTCCAAAAAATTTCAAGAGCAGCACTGAATATTTCAGATGAGTGTCAATACAGGACAAATCGATGCTTTAACTAGTATACAAATGAGGATTCAATATGCTAAAATACCAAGCATAGCAATTCTTTTAGAGTAAATTTGCACCAAGGTTTCCTTTGAGATGGAACAAATTAATGTAGAATTATTCATATACATGTAGTTGGTCAAGCCATATAGCAATTTTATTATGCAGCCATATCCAGATTTAGCAACAGAAACATTGTCAAGGGTTCAATGAACCTGAGCAGGTGAAAAACAATAAAGCTGCTGCCAATTTAAGATAAAAAGTGGAAATATTTAGCTGTAATTCCGCCACAAGAAGTCATGTTGCATTTACGTTTAGTTACCTATTAATGAAAGGGCGATTTGGGCTCCAAGATAGTGAAAGCATATAAGGAGCAGATATGATATCTCAAAAGAATGAACCCATCGAGTCTTAAGAGCGTGGCACATTTTCTATATTCCTAAGTTGCTTAAGAACATGGACCCAAGGACCTAATCCTAGCTTCTGGATACATGCCTCATATTGAGAAGCCAAAGCACACAGCAGAATCATAGTCAAATAGACTAGGAGTCATGAGAAGAAGGCAAATGTTACGATACATATATATATGAAAACAAACAAGCAACTACAAGGAAGTCAATTTAAAAACGCCATTAAGCCAGTGTATAGAAGCATACACCACAAAACTATATACTAGCATAGTCAGCATACCATGAGGCATTAGCTACAGATAAGCAGAAGTGTATTTAATACTTTAAACTTGTTATTGCAGCATATTTGACTTGAAAACACATGAATTAGCATAACAAGGTACAATTTGTAACAAATTATTGCAGATCTAATTAGTTCCATAGAATCAAGACATATATTGTCCATATTATTCTCCCTATTATTATGCAGAAGACCAAACACAAAGCAATATTCATGTAGGACAGACTTCACTATCCCCAAAACCAAAGCATCATGAAATTTGATCCCACAATCTTAACACAAGTACAGAACCCATTGTAGCATCAATAACCAATTGGAACAATAAAAATCATACCTTGATCATTTCTGGCAGTGAAGATGATCATTCCAGTCTCATCTCCTACCAAACACTCAGCAATTCGCATTTGACGCATTTGAGGGCCATCAGGGCGACCTCTCTGCATGACCAGCTTTGAGTCAACAACCTTGACAGTTAGAGTGTGGCCAGCGGTTCCAGGCCTTAGCTGATCCACTTTTGTAAACACTGGTTTCCTCATTGCTGACTTTGATTCGGCCATTGATAAACAGCTTTACCAAATTCATTCATTACAAGAAAATTGAAGTCAGTTACATACAGATGTTTCCACTTCAACAATTAAGGTGGAAACTTGCACAATTTCATAATTACAAAGCCACAAAACATAGAAGTAGAGAACTTGCATGCTAAGATCAACGTGAATATCGCGATCAGAAAATTTATCATAGATTCAACACCAATTCGCCATGATTTCGATAAAAACAGGAATCGATTTGAGAAACCCTAGAAAACAAAATTGAACCAAATCCCTTGCAGATCAGGAACAGAAACGTAAAAGTAAATTTGACTAAGACATCGCGATTACCTGTAACTAGGGTTTACAAGTCGTTTGATTGAGACGACGAGAGGGATCGATCGAGTTTTAACTTGTTGGGAAACGCAGCCGGGAGCACACGGAAAGCACTTCGGGATTTTCGACGTTTATACTCAAGTCAGCGGGTGAACGTGGGGATTGATTTTGGACTGTTGGATCTTCAGATCGTGGATTATGGAAATTTCTGTGGCAGCTTCTTCTATCTTTATTTACGATTTCTGCCATAACAACTCATGGGCCAAACAAAATTAACTGGCCCAACTAAATTCTAAACCAGTAATTTCTAATGGGCCGAATGTAACTTCCATATAGCAGCATACAATATTACAATTTTTTTTTTCATTGGAGTTCACCAGAGTTTCGTCTTGGTGACTCACCCCACCAAATTTCTTTGGGAGACTCACCCAAAGAAATTTTGGTGGGGTGACTCACCAAGACGAAGCTCTGGTGAACCCTAGGACGAGTGATCCAACGGTCCGATTGATATTTGAATTTGGCTAGTTTCAAATCAAGTCACATGTGAAGATTGAAAGACTTGGCGTGCAAGACAAAGGGCATTTTGGACAACCATGAAAATGAAGATATCAATCCAAGCTTAATCGACTATATAAGCCAATGAATAGTGTTTGGAATAAGCACTTCCCCAAGAACTCAAAACCTTAAGCAAAGAAACATGAAAGAAGTTTGAAGAATTGAAGAAAAGTCTCCGACGGCGATTGTTCCATCTCGGCGACGGCAAATCCAAGTTCCCAAGAGTAAGGGAATCGTGATAGTGAGCTCAAGGTGTAAGTTCGGTTTACTTGTGTTTAGTTGAGTTGTTCGCTTAGAAACTAGGTTGAGAAGACTTGCTAGTGTTGCTAGAGTTAGGAGATTTCCAATCATGAAGACTCACCCTAGAGGGCACCCGTCGCGCCATGTCGAGCCCTCCATAGGCACCCAAAAACACCATCAATCATTAAGCATCCTTTAGCCACCCCCCCCCCCCCCCCCCTTCTCGTAGCAGCAATAGTCGAGCAGAAGTATTCATCGGAATTTATCACTTTGGTACTTTAATTTAGGCGCCAATATTTTCAATCTAATATGAAAACGGGATGAGGGTGGTTCAATGAAAAATGAATAAAAATAAAAGGTGATTTTCTATAAAAAAGTGAAATAAGAGTTTTTTTTTGCAAATATTTTAAGATAAGAGGTGATTTTCTGTAAAAAGTAAAATAAAGTGTGATTTACGTGCTATAATTTGTAATTTTAGTTGACTCATAAGCACTTGCCAATTTTTTATTATTATAAATAAGATATTTATGAAAAAAATATAATGTAAATTTTAATATAATTTTTTATGAATAACTATTTTATTTTTAAAAAGAGATTATTAAGTGTTATTTGAATGATAAAGACTAATACATCACATATCAAAAAATCAATTATTTTTGCTTGCATTTTTTAATTTTAATGTCAACTACATGTGGCCTTGTTTCGCTTTCGGATGAAAAGTCATTTTGAGATGAAATGTGATTTTATTAATTTTAAAAAAGGTAAAAAGTCGAGAGAATTACAAATATTTTAATAAGTTTAAAATGTAATTTTAAGAGTTAAAAGTGATTTTGAACCCAAAATGAAACAAAGCAGGCACACAAAACTTAAACTTCAGATGAATCACGAGAGGATAGCATGAACAAAGTGAGCGACTACGATGGCTTGAATTGCTTCAAGAATTTACGTGATCCATATGATCCCAAAATTTGTGGTTTATATGCAAATACAACCAAATCGAAGACTCGAGAAACAGGACGAGATAGATGCACAGATAAAATCTGTGGTTTAAGCATAACGTTGCTTTACAGAGCCCCAAATGGAAGCCATCCTTTCCGCCACCGCAACTCCGCCGAGAGCCACCGCCCTCCTCCACTCCTCCAAACCCCATTCACTCAATCTCACCAAATCAAGAGCCTTTCTTGGTGGCAAAATCCCAGCCGTCCATCCAATTTCATCATCATCATCTTCTTCTTCTTCCTCTGGCTTCAGATTCAGGGTATCAGCAAGCTCTCAAACTGCTTCTGCTTCAATGGAGGCGGTCACTGTTCCGACTGAGATGAAGGCTTGGGTTTATGAGGAATATGGAGGCGTTGATGTTCTTAAGATTGACCCCAAATTTCCGGTTCCTGAATTGAAGGAGGATCAGGTTTTGGTTAGGGTTAAGGCGGCTGCTCTTAATCCTGTTGATTTTAAGAGGAGGCTTGGGAAATTTAAGGCAACTGATTCCCCTCTTCCTGTGAGTTTTCCATTCCCAATTCTTCATTAGTGATGGGGATTTTGCTCTGCTGATCATTTGTTACATTGTTGTTAGTGAAGCAGCATTAGACACATGTTGAAATTTAGTTGTAGATTCATTTGAGAGTTTTAATGCTAACTCTAGTCATGAAAGATTGTCATTTTAGATTCATATAAGTAATGTGAGTAGCTAAATTTTAGAAAAAAATTAGTGAAAATTGTGATCCTATAATGATGAAAATGCTACTGATTCCACATGTGACATTGTGATTATATTGTCAATTGTTCATTGTAAAGCATTCAATTTCAAGAATCTTGACAAAATATATGATCTTTGTAACACTTGGTTGACCAAATGTATTTAAGATGACAATATTCAGTGAAAATTGTGATCATATAATGATGAAAATGCTACTGATTCCACATATGACATTGTGATTATACTGTCATTTGTTCATTGTAAAGCATTCAATTTCAAGAATCTTGACAAAATATATGATCTTTGTAACACTTGGTTAACCAAATGTATTTCTCATTTTCAACACTCATCATTAAGAGAGGATTTGGTAAATTAAACTAAATTTAATAATTGTGAGTCCCTTTCTAGTGCAGACTGTCCCAGGATATGATGTTGCTGGTGTAGTGGTGAAGGTAGGAAGCCAAGTGAAAGAGCTCAAGGTAGGAGATGAAGTGTATGGAGACATCAGCGAGAAAGCTTTGGATGGACCTAAGCAATTTGGATCCCTTGCAGAGTACACCGCCGTTGAAGAAAAGCTAGTGGCACTTAAACCCAAGAACATAGATTTTGTTCAGGCTGCTGGGCTTCCTTTAGCCATTGAGACTGCTAATGAAGGTCTTGAAAAGGCTGGATTTTCCGCGGGTAAATCTATTCTTGTTTTGGGTGGTGCTGGTGGTGTCGGGTCCTTGGTAATTCAGGTAAGCCACGTTTCTTGAATGAGCTTGAGTATGTTGTTGTGATTTTGCATTGTATTGAGATCTTGTGTTGGCTTGGAAATGTAGCTTGCAAAACATGTGTTTGGGGCTTCAAAGGTTGCGGCTACGGCGAGTACTGGGAAAATAGAGTTTCTTAAGAGCTTGGGTGTTGATATTGCGATTGATTATACGAAAGAGAAGTTTGAGGATCTTCCGGAGAAGTTTGATGTAGTATATGATGCAGTTGGTAAGATCTACAAGCCACAATTTTTATATTTTCTGGTGTTTTATGTTGCAATTCATGTTTTAGGATGCAATTAGTAAGAAAAATGTGACTAAACCCATATTCTAATTAACAAGAAGCTTCAATTAGCTAAAGTTTTACATTAACCCAACCAATACTTTAGTGTACCATAAAAACATACTTTTTTGAAAATTTTCATGCTCATATCAACCATTTTAGGTTGAAGATTTAGGGCCTAAGTTCCAGGAAAAGGGTGCATACAACTCGATCCTCCAAACCTTAATCTTGCAGAATACATTATCCCAACCAATACTTCAATTTAGCCTAAACACATACTTATTTGAAAATTTAGGCACTAAGTTCTTAGGGTTTTCCATGGTGTCTTGTGTTCTTTCACTCTGGTTTTTCATTTTGTTCTCTTTTGCCCTTTGATTGTCTTTTTGGGTCTCTTGGTCACACCTCTTTAGCGTTAAGCCAGGGGTGCCCCCATCTTGACCCCCATATACTCCTTGAGGGTAATGAAACTGGGTCAATGTTGTTGTTTGCCCTTTGATTGTGTTAACTCTAGATCTTTCAGGAATATTTTATTAACTTGATCAAGGTAAGGGTGCATACAGCTCGACCCTCCAAAACCTTACTCTTGCAGAATACACTGGATAGATATTGTTGTTGTATACTTATATCAACTGTTTAATTTTTAAACAGGAGAAGGAGAAAGGTCGGTGAAGGCAGTGAAAGAAGGCGGGAGCGTGGTGGTTCTAACGGGTCCGGTGACTCCACCGGGCTTCAGATTCGTGGTGACCTCCAACGGAGCAGCACTCAAGAAACTAAACCCGTTCTTGGAGAGCGGAAAGGTGAAGCCGATTGTCGATCCAAAGGGTCCGTTCGCGTTCGATAAGGTCGTCGATGCGTTCTCGTACCTCGAATCCAACCGAGCAACAGGAAAGGTGGTCATACACCCTATTGCATGAAGATGAACAAAATGTACTAGTATGTAGAGAGAGCTGAATCAGCTGATGTATCATTTAGTGTCAAATTGGCTTCTTGAAGAAGTAAATGTATGTTTGTAATTAAGGTGTTTAATCACTTTTTGTTACTTCATTTGTATTTTATCGATCTGCTACCAGCCTCTACCACTAGAAAGGGAATGATTTTGCAAACAAGGTTGTATGTTTCGACGAACAATCATGGATGAATCTGCATTTGAGGGAAATAATAGATTCGGGCCCATTGAGAATACAGGCGTCAGGCCCAAATAGATAGTTCGTCCTTTTGAGCCAATCCGCACTTGGCCCAAATTAGCTGTGCTGTATAGATCAGACGTGGCAATGTTATCCTTTTATTTTATTTTTTTAAGTAAGAATTCGGTTTACCGAGAGACCATGTAGATGGCAGTCGCAATCGGCATGGAAGGACTGAAACAAACAGATCCCACACATTAAGAAAGTAAACCGATGAAAAAAGGAGTTAGAACAAGTTGGGAAGTGGGGAGAGTGAAGGGCTAAAGAGAACAACGTCTTTAGCATTCTAGCTAAAATGAATAAATCAGGTAAAAGGAAGTGGACTACCACCAGGATGAAGGATCTTCAGAAGTCTCGAACAATGTCCAAACGACCTCGTCAATCACTAATATACCACCCATAATCCTAAAACCAAATCTTAAAAATAGAAGGTCATAACCAGCAAACTAAAGTCCAATCTATGATAGAAAGAGGACAAAAATCAAAGATTTGCACTGAGAATTTATTAGTTTTTTGGAGATTTAAAATCAAAAAATAAAATCTTGGGTTGAAAAGTTTTAACTTTTTTTATTCTATATTTTCGGTAGTTTAAGAGATTTAAAATGTTATTTTTTAAAAATTATTTTAATCAATATTTTTATAGTAATTTAAAACATAAAAACTTCTCAAAAACCTTACAATGTTAATGCTGACGAAAATGTTGATGTAACGAATGAATTTGATAGGAACATGTAAAAATTTATTAAACTGTTAAATTGGGGCGATGAAGAAAAGGCGGGTACGGTAGGCGGTAGCCAGCCGACTCAGAGCAGAAATTTCGCTCTCTCAAATTCTGATCTATCGCGTCAAAAGCTCCGAAATTAATTGCAGCCATTGAATTTGCTTGTTTTTTGGAATCAGAAAGTTGCCGATCACGATTCACGAGCAGTCGTGCTCCCTTTCAACTTCTGCTGCTCCTCTCCGAGCTACAATTATTAGGTATGATTCGTCTTTTTCGCCATCAGATACTAGTTTGCACGAATATTTTAACTGATTTTGCCTTCGTTGTTCTTGTGATAAATTCTTCGTTTCTGCTTTTAAGTTGTAGTTTAATTTGATTGAATCGATTAGCTAGCGATTGAGGTTCGTTGCTTTTCTTCAGGCCAAATTGTTGGTTTGGATGAAGCGGTCGCAATCGGATTCCGGTATTTGGGAATTGGGACTTCGCTTGAAATGGATCGTATTTCCTTTGCGTGAATTCTGTTGAAATATTTTATTGTAGTTTTGTTTGTGGCCTTTTTATGATGGCATTTTCATGGTTGTCTTGAGTTCTATTGATTAAAAAAATTAATTCCACAATTGCAAGTTGTAAAAGTCAAATGGAAGAATAATTTGTATGTATTTAATAACTATCTTTGGTGCCAAGCTGATTATCTTTCCAAATTCATATTTAATGTTGCCGTTGGATAGAGCAAGTGGTATACAAATGGAACTACACTGCATTTGGCATCATGTCAAATTTTATCATTTTAACATTTTAACATTGCTGGACTGGAATCCTTGTCAGACTTTGATATTATACATATATTTCCATTGATAATATACTTGTATGCTCTTTTTCTTTTTGTCCTATGCCTTTCCTGTACACATATGAGCAGCCATTATTGATCATTGTCAAATAAACTTGAGGTTTACAACACTATAACTCTATAAGTTTATAACTAATCAAATTTGTTCCAGTTGTAATTATCTAATTCTTTTGGTGCTTTGAAGGAGTAGTCATCTGGTTATGAGTATATTTCTAGCAATGTTATGTCCTTGCATTGAAGCCGTTTGCTTCATATAATCTCATCTTAGGCAGGATTTTCTTTTTCAGGTATTAGGATATGGTGAAACACTCTCCCTCAACTTCACTCTCATGCACATATGTTCTGCCATCGGCAGTACAAGTTTCCCATGTTCCTGGTGCTGAATCCAGATATGAATCTTCATCTAGGGTCCTTAATGACTTACATATTGTAAGATGCCATGTTAACATTTTTCTTTTCTAAAAGATTTTTTTGACAAGCTTATCTTTCGTATATGTTAGTTTATTCAATCCTTGATGTTAAATGTAAGCTGAAAGGCTCCACTGTTACATACAACTTGTTAACATGGAGTTTTCATATGATAGCTAAATGGCTTTGCTTATGCTTGCAAGTAACGCGGCATTCTTTACTTTTAATTGACAGCCTGCTCAGTTAATGGAGAACTTTCTTGACCTTGCCAGAGACAATACAAACAAGGATATGGAGACGTGTGGGGTTCTCGGTGCTTATCTTGTAAGATTCAAATTGTATATGCAAATATTCCAATTCAATCCAAGAAGTCAGTTTGTTCATTTAAAAGAAGGAATCAGAGAGCCTTCTACAGCGTTTGACAAGCCTTGATCATATTAAATCTGATGTCATCATGAGTTCATCTCAATGCTAAATTTTATTTTCAATTAGTACACGGACACCATTCGTCCTTGAATTAATAATAATGTCTAATTTCTTCCAGAAAGGAGGTGTCTTCTATGCTGTAACTCTTGTAATACCAAAACAGGAGTCAACTTCCAGTTCTGTGAGTTCCTTGAAGACTTCATGTCAATTGTGAGGCTATTTGGCTAATTGTTACTTGTAGGGCCATTTTTGTGGTGACCTTACTTATTGCAACACTGCTGACTTGTACCACTTTGGCTTTTAGTGTCAGGCCTCAAGTGAGGAGGAAATCTTTGCTGTACTAAATGAACGATCTCTTCTTCCTGTGGGGTGGATTCATGTATGCACATTATCGTTTTCTTTTTTTTCTTTTTGATATCTTCTTATATGAATTCTCTCCAAATTATCTTCCTCGATCCTATTGAAAGAATATTTTTTTCCATTACTCATTCCTGTCATTTATCCAATTTTCTTTTGGAACCTTCAAATTTGGTCACTTTTCATTGAGGACTTAGTTTTATAGCTTGGTTGTGCTTAATCCATATTGTTATCCATCCTATCATGCTCTTTGAGCTGAACTGAAGTGATAATCAGCAGTGTGATATTATTTAACTTCATAATTTTCCACTTTGTCATGATCATAATATATCATTTATCCTGATGTGGTTTACAATTTGCACCAGACACATCCTTCTCAAAGTTGTTTCATGTCATCAATTGATCTGCACACTCAATACTCATATCAGGTATTAGCCTCACATTTGTCTGAACTGGCTTTGCTCTTCTGCTTGCATATCTTGGATTTAAGAGGCTGAAACTATGCTTCTGTTTTTACTGTTTTGAATTACAATTTTTTCTGGTCCTCAGTACTTGCACACCAAACATAAATTTTAAACCCGTGTTCGCTTTTCAGGTCATGGTGCCAGAGGCAATAGCTATCGTCGTGGCCCCGACTGACAAGTCAAGGTTCTTCTACTTTCTGCACCATTAAGTTGATCGTATATGCTTAACGCTCATTTATCTCCGCGTCTTCCGGATCATGTTCCTCTGTGGGATAATCCATCTTCTGCAAAGGAAATTCACACAATCTTCATGATACCTGTATTGTATCAGTCTTGAATTAACCTTATATGTTTGTATCTGGTGCCTTATTCCTGTTAGGCCTCCTGATCAGTTAGTCATCTTTAGATCCTATTTATGCCTGATAGGTGACTGACCAGGTCTGTCTGTCTTTTCCTTTGGTTGATACTGGTGGAAGGCTTTATTCTTGTCTGTTGTTTTGGTTTGATCTTCTCCACTTTTTTTTGACCTACTCCTTTTACCCTGTTAAAAATCTTCTTCAAGTGGGTGGGTCTGTAGAAGTAATAATGAGATGAAAGCAACCTTTACCCCAATGGCTACCTCACTTGAACCGAACCAACCCTGCTAGACCAAATTAACAAGTCAAAATCAAGTCTACATGAGGAGTGTGTTAATTAAAATTGTGTTTTAGTTATACTTACAATGATTTTTTTAGAGAAATATCTTGTTTGGCATGCTACTCTAAAGGATTAAGCATTTTTAAGTTTTCGGTTACTTGCTTGTGATCTAATTTTGAGTGGTTTTGAACCTCAGGAGCCATGGAATATTTCGGATATCTGATCCAGGCGGAATGGCTGTACTGAAGGATTGCAAAGAGCGCGGCTTTCACCCTCACGAGGAACCATCTGATGGTAGCAGCATATATGAGCTGTGCTCACATATCTATATCAACCCGAACTTAAGATTTGAAATATTTGATCTGCGACGTTGATGTGACGTGTCACCTATAGCCAAGGACACAGCACAAGGAGGTACACTTGAAAATTTTATGTGATATATACAATCTCCAGCTATGTTAGTCATATACTAGTACTCAAACTAAAAGGGCCGTTAAAATTACCCTATATATATAGGATACCGGATACGTAGGATATACTTGCAATATTTAATGCTAGTCTTTGTATCATAAATAAGCAGAAAATAATACAGACTCTCATTCCTCTAAAGGATATGCTTATACTTGCAAATGTTTGCTTTAGTAAAGCCTTATAGAATCTGTGTAAAACCTTCTTTTAGCATCTGATTTATTGTTGTATCATATGAATCTTGTTATGTAACAGAGCTGAGCAAAGGATTTTCCTGAATTTTCTTTCATGAGGTAAGAGCTGAGTTCTTCTGGTAGCTAGTAACAATTTTGGAAATGATTTTACTGCAATAGTAAGTATTTCTATTTCAATTTTCAAGTCCAAAAGTGATGGTTTTTAGTGGGGTGGGGAAATGGGAAGAATGCATGTGGTGGCTCTGGGCAGTGGCCATCTATGGCAGAGCACAGTGTACGTACACACTGACCTGTCTATTTATTTGCCCTTTTTAAGGGACTACTACTTTACATTTTTCATGGGGTCCCCTTTCCTTACTTCTGCCAATATGATGTGACCCAACCCAACTCATTAATCTGACTTTAGAATAAGGAAATGGGCTTTGCTAACATCTTTCTAACTTAAAAGTCCTAACTTGGTTTGTTGATCCACCTTAGAAATAATCTAGATTTAGAACATTTTAGTTCTACCTTGAACAACTTGACAAGACTGGTTCAAGGGTTGAAGTTGAGCAGTTTTTAATCCTAACCCAAAATTTGTCAACCTAAAAATGATCTAAATCTGAGGTTAGGTTTAGGCAATTCAAATCTGTTTTTTTTGGATTGGTAGGTTTAGGTCTCATTGAGGCCCCATTTGGTGCGATAAAAAGTATGTGGGCCAATAGATTGGGAGTTATGCACATGCCCAATGAACCACATAGATAATGTTCTAAAAAACGTTAGTTGAAGCACCGTTTAGTGTCTAGAAAGTCAGAACAGTTTCTAAGGTGGTCTTAGACGGACTGCACGGCTAGGTGGGTTGGGACCTTTTAGCGTCTAGGTGGGGCCTAGACGAGACCTGGACATGATTTTTATAACAGACCTGGACATGATTTCATCCGATGAGCGAAATTGGGGACATAAAATTGTTCAAACTGGAATTCTGGGTAGGTTATGAAATCAAGCTTGTTAGTAGGGAACAAGTGATTCCCGGAATGATCCATTTCTAACCCCCTTTTCAAACCAAACGTGGGAATCGGTTTCAGTTATTGATAACCTAATTCCTCGTACCGAGGGTATGGTACCAAACGGGTATCGAATAATATTGCTGATACAAGTTCAATTAGTTATATTAAAAAAAAGGTTTCCTCTTGATATTCATTCACCTAGACTGATGTTCACTTGAGCAAGTTGTTCAAGTTGTAAACTGCAGCTTAACTAGGAGTTGAGATGTAGAAGTGGTCAAATTTGTTCAAGTGATATTCATGTCTTATGAGTTCTATCCATATTTTGGTGATATATTAAATTTTAACCAGGAAACAATGACTAGTGGTCCTAAATTTGACTCTTGTAACATTAATTTTACTTCTTTTGGTGGACCAAAAGAGAAGCCTTTGCACTTTGGCTTTGGTTGCCATTCTGAGCTAAATTTTTACATTGGACCATCCTATATGAAATCAATGCATATTGTCAGAGATAACTTGTCAAAATTTCCCAAATAAAGTGTTATTTGTTCTCCACAACGACTGTTTAAAACTTGGCTTTGAATTGAAGCGATTCAATTCAAAATGTAGGCTAGTCAAACCAAGAATATTAATGGTTGTTGCCTTGTTGGGTCCTCTTTTTAAAATCTATACCCACTCTCAACAAACCATTTCAATATGCACTTTTGACAGGAAAAATATCACAATTCAACTCTCACAGATACATTATACTTAATTTAATCACAAGATCGAGATGTAAAATTCAAGATCGAGTACAAGGTTAAACAGTCTTAGCGCTAAAACTCAAATTTATTACATCAACAGGGAGAAATCGTTCGTTCTCTCCAACGCAAACAAACATAAAAAATGGAAGATTAAATGGTTACTTACTGATTGATTACTGATAATTATTAGTATGGATGAATGTTCCTGCTTACGGCGTTCGCATTCGTGAAGAATCCGACCAGATCTTGCCGGTAAGGCAGATACGATCTCCTCTTTTCCCTCCCTTTCTCCCCGTTCTTCCCATACTGCATTGCGTACGACGACGAGTTAGACGACGTCGTTTTCCCTTTCGACTTCGACGGCGTCGTTTTGCTCTTCGGATTCTTCGAGATCTCGCTCCTCTTCTTCTTCAACGACGCGCACGACGTCGTTTCGCTCTCTGTCAGAAACACGAACTTCTCCTTGCCGTCGCTCTGGCTCCGGATCAGCAAGTCTCGGAATCTCCACAGCTTCGAGAAGCCAGTGGAGTTGCTTTTCCGGCAAGAGACCGGTGGCTTCCCCGCCGTCGTCTCCGTTTTAGCTTCTTCCGACGCCGACGACGACGGCAGATCGCTCTGCTCCACGGACGCCGCCTCCTTCAACGGATTTCTCACCGACGCGGCCGCCTGGAACGCGCCGTTTCCGAACAGCGGCGATATCGGCCGGATTTGGCCGTTGTGGAAGAGATCGGCGGCTGAGATCGGCGAACTCGCCGATTCTGCGCACGCGAAGGAGAACTCGGAATCGCCTTCGTCTTCTTCGTAAAGCTGGAAATTTCGCTCTGCTCTTGCTTCTTCATCGGATTGATCAACAATGGAGCAATCTCTGAGGTTCAATTTCTGGTCTATCTTCGTCGCAATATCTAAGCAAGTACTATCCTCCATTGCTGCCTAATCGTAACTACTTTTGCTGAGGAGTGAAAATCGACGAGCTTGCTTTATATATTAGCTTCCACACGTATGATGGACACGTGTTTGAGAAGCGACGAGATGCGTCCACGTGTAAAAGGTCTCCTGATTTTCTTTTTCTTTTTTTTAATTATGGTTGGTGGTTTAATTTTCTGAGGAGAAATTTGCGCGAAAAGTTTTGCTTTTGGGAAATATCAAAAGCACTTTATGAGCTTTGGGGTATTTTGAATGGCCTTATGCTCGCTTGGAATATGCAGTCCGAATCTTCTATGACATGGGCTGCTACAAATGCTGCTCCACCAGTGGTAGATTTCCACGTGTTAATTCATTTAGTGATTATAAGTTTAATTAAATTACATAAATTAACAGAAAAAAGGAGTAATTTCGACCAAAATAAATGAAAAAGAAGAGCGAGCAATATAATTATCCTCTCCATAACAACAGTAGCGTCTTCTAAGTCTCCAGTACTCCTCGCCGGCCAAGTTACAAATCTCCTTCTCCCCGGCCTCCACCTTTCCATCGCCCTCTCGATCCATCGCCAACCTCCCTTCCCTTCGCCACATCTCCCTCTGCTCCAACTCCTTCTCCGGCCCCCTCCCTCTCTTCTCCAACCTCACCTTCCTCTAATCCCTAACTCTCGCCTCCAAATCCTTCTCCTGTCCCTTCCCCGTCGCCGACCTCCGAATCCGTCTTCTCGAACCTCTCCAATTCCTGAATCTCTCATTTCCTATAATTTATTGCTTTCAATTTTGAGAACTGAGGATGTTAATATGTAATGGTAGAAACTGAAATGGTTACTCACTTCCCATTCAAGCCGAATTCATCAAGACATCATCCTCTTTCTGACCGTCCCTCTCTCTCGCTTGATTTAATTTGATTGATTTGGAGATGGAGATTCTGTTTCATGACCGTAGGGGGCTTAATCTGATTATTGAATGTTGACCTAATTAATGGGGCTTAATCTAGTGAAAGCACTGTCCACCCTAAACAATAAAATTATGGAGGCTTAATTTGATTGAATTAAACGAAAGGTTGATCATGATTAAAACAAATCTCAATCGCCTGTAAGTAGTGTATTCGTGTATTGCGATCTGCAGAATAATAATACTGATGTTACTTATTTTTTCTGTTAATTTATGTAATTTAATTAAACTTATAAAACACTAAATAAATTGACACATGAAAATCTACTATTGGTGGAGCAGTATTTGTAGCAGCCCATGCCATAGAGGATCCGGACTGTGGAATATGGGCTTCAGAAATGTCATCTTGGAGGCCGACTCCAAGCTTGCTATTGACCTCATTGGAAAGTCGTTGAGACCGACGCACCCACTTTTTAGCCTGGTGTCTAGATGCCAAGGCTTTCTTGCTCGGGATTGGAATGTCCGGGTCTCCCATGTCTTCAGGAAAGCGAATATGGTTGCTGACTCCCTCGCCTCGTTTGCTTTTTCTTTTCTTACTGGTTATTATTTTGTAGCTGACCCGCCTGTGGGTTTTACTTCTTTGTTGTTGGACGATTTGAGGGGTCGGACTTTACCTCGTATGGTATGCCTTTAACCTCTCCTTGTTGTTTATTTATCTAATCTTCACTTGGGCCCTCGCTCTGGTGTTTTCGACCAAAGAAAAAATAAAAATCAAAAGCACTTTATTGGAATGACAATTTTGGCATTTGATAGTGCTAAAGTTTTCTATGTTTTGAAGTTTAGATTAATCTTTTTGAATTGAACTTCTAGAGATATTGTATTGGACCATTGATTTTTCATTTCAAGACTTGAATTGATACAAATATTTCCATAGAAATTTTATTAGACCATTGATTTTTCATTTTAAGACTTGAATTGATACAAAATTTTCCATAGAGAATTTTCATCCTTAGTTTTATAATTGGATGGAATAGTTTTCAGCTTCTAGTAAACTTAAACTAGTTACATTTACTTTCTTTCTTTCATGGAGATAAGTAAGAATCGAACTTGCTTGCTAGAATTTGGTTCTAAAACTATATTTTGATCTACTATACTCTAACACCTTTAAATCTTTTAATCAAAGTTTGGATCATATATTATCCACAATTTGGTCTAGTTAATATGATTTTTGTATAGAAATAAAGGTCTAAAATGTTTTAACTTTTTTTTTCCGATTAGATAAGGTTTAGGAACCAGAAAAATTAACCGATATAAATAACATTCTTTCAGATGAGAGTATTAAACTCTGAATGATTGCCCATCTTTTTGATGAAGTAAAAATGGGCAAGTTTTGTAATTTTATCCGCTAAAATATTAGACTGTTTAAGAACATATATAACTGTAGCATCTAGAAATGAGATAAGTTGTAATCTAATATTAGATTCAGGTATCTCAATTTCTCAAGATATTTGATGTCTTGTCTAAGACTATTAAAAATATTTTAACTTATAAATACTAGACACTTTAAATAGACAAATCTATCAAAGGCAAAATCCAAAATACAAATAGTACAATGGTCAATTTGATTCGACCAAACATAAAATGGTCAGTTTTGGATTAAACAAAAGATAGTCAATGGTCAAAAGGTTGACATAGTCAACACGACTTTTCACTCACTGGCTCAAAGTTATAAAAATGACAAAAACATCCTTGTCGTCACGTTATTAAAAGGTAGACTTTGACGACCATAGCTCAATTTGGTGAGCCGATAATTAGATTCCTGCTGGATGCTTATCTGTCTTGTTATTTGGGCCATCAAACTTAATTAATCCGGATCAAATATAAACAAGACTAAATTACGATTTGGGCCAATCTTAAGAGTTTGTGATATTGAGATGACTAAATTACGATTTGGGCCAACCTTAATCGGTTTTGTTAATTGTGTAATTATAGAGTTTCATTGTGATGTTTCAAGACCCATTCAATAAAATGTGTAATGTACAAACATTGATATGTAACATGATTTTCTTACTAAACATGTCCTAAAATAACCAGAAAAAAACATTATTTACCCCACATCAATACATAAATATCACACAATTTTGGATTAAACCACACCCAAAAGCCTAAAAACATATTAAACCCGCGAAGACACAGTTTGAATCTTCTGTTACGAGATATGCAATCAATACTATTAGCAGAAAATTCGAATTAATGATAATAAACCCATATACTATTACTTCATATTTCACTTCCATCAACGAAAGTTCCTAGGGCTCTCCATCATACGAGGCATATGATTGCCCATTGAGTGTCCTCCAACCTCACCATTTCTTGGAGGCATCATTTGCCCTCTACCACCATCCTCGCGTGGAACAATCTTGATCTTAGGAATCTTCTTATCAAACCCTAGCTCATTCGGACCGAACCCAAACTCCTCATCCCTCTCCTTAGACCGCCCATTAGGAGCCTTCCTATCGAACCCAAGTTCATTGGGTCCAAACCCAAACTCAACATCTCGGTCCCTCTCATTTGCTCGTCCGTTCGGAGGCAAATTGTGGCTCATATGATCATCATGGCCAAATCTTGGATCCGGCCCATGATTATTATGGTACTTGTTATTATGGTTACTATTATTCGGTCTTGGTTGATTGGGCCCACGTTGTGAACGTTTGTTACAGAGCCTCCCAAGAAAACAAGCAAGAGCCGAGACAACAAGAATGATAGCGAGAACTATGAAAACCATACCGAATGATCCATTTGAGTGGGAGGAAGGCGGTTGGTTTGTGACCGTTGTTGTTGGGTAGACCACACCGGGTGACGGTGGGCTAGGTGGCGGCAGGGCTTGGAAGGCTGAGGCCATTTTTGATCTCTCTTAAGAAGTTTTGTTGGGTTTTGGAGATGAGGGAGATTGGGTTTTTAGTGTTGAGATAAGAAAGATTTGTGCTTTGAGTGATGACAAAGGCAAGTACAAATTGTTGCCTACAAGCATGGGTTATGTAAAGAAGAGGGAGAACATTTTTTCTTAAAAAAAAATCTCACTTTTTTTTGGGAATTCAAAAAGAGAGGGCTTTGTTGTAAAAAAGGCAAGAAAAATATGTTTTTTTTTTTTGTGGTGTTATTGAAGGAATCAAATTAAGAGTTTAAATTCTCCATGCTTTTCTTGCTTTGTATGAAAAGCAAGGAATTTTTTTGGTTTTTTTTTTCTTCCTTAAGATGGCCCTCAAGAAAGTGTAGTTCCCATTGATCAAAAGGTGTTCTAACATTCATTTATCTTTGGAGAATTATTGATGGTTAATGATGAAGCATGATCAGATCCATTTCGGGATTAAATCAGATTTGTAATGTGATTAGAATTGCTAGATTATGTGTCTTTTTTAAGCCCCTATTTATTCCTTCTTATCCTTCAAATTTCAGCAGAATGATTCTCTTTTTTTATTATAATGTTTTTTTTTTCATTGCATGCATATGATGCATGTGATTAGTAAGTTAGTTTAATTAAGTTGATTAGTACTAGCTTTTGGTAATGGCTTTAAAAGCAGCTGATTTTTTTTTAGCAGAAGGAGAGCCAATGCTCTCCATTCCTTCAACGGAGAATTTTATTAATAAAGAAAAAGGGATAAGTAGTAATCAAAGGAGTGATAGTCCGCCCCCTAACATCAATAAATAGTAACGAAATAACACCATTCGGCGGGTCAAGCAATACATAAGTACCTAGACTAAAATAAAAAACATACGACGCTAAATAATCGGCCACACTATTTAGCCTCTATAAATATGATGGAATTGGGAGCTGATATGCATGATTTGGTAGTATTTGTTATTCTTCCACCTAAACAATATTCTGTGTGTTTTTAGGACTAAAGAGTCAATCATATATTTGAATTAGCTTTTGATAGGATTTCAACAAAGTTTAGACTTTTAACACAAAATTTTAGTATATGTAAAGTTGTTTAATGTTTTGCAGACTGCTAGAGGCTCTAATATGAACCAAAGACAGAAAGTGTTCAAAGGGACAAGTCTAAGGTAGTAGATGTTTTAGCTAGTTTAAGGTTTCCCCAAAATTTTTGTAATGATTGGATGATGGTTAGGGAAATTCTCCTCACCCTCTTAATTCATGTTCTTCTCTAGTGTGCTTTGGGGGTAAGGGTGAGCAAAATTATTCAATATCTATTGATCAGATTTAAAAAAAATAATATTGTTATAGTATAATTATTGCTCTAAAAATTCTGTTTAGGTCTCATTTAAACGTTAGAAGGTCTCAGTCCGCATAGTCCGTCTAATCGGTTTAGGCACCCCCATCTAGCCATGTAAGACCGCTGATACAACTATTCTTATTGTTTATGTGCTAGACGACTCCTCTTTGTTAGGATCCAACTAGCTTTTTTTTTTCAAAACATTGAACATAAAATGTTTTTTGTTATTACCTTAACAATACAAATAGTTTAAAAAAGATTTTTTCTTAATGTGTTAGGGTCTTGTTAATTTTTTTTTCTTCCTCAAATAAATGTATCAAGATCTTCTCATTAATTAAAAAAAAAAACAATGGATCAAGATCTGAAAAAAGTTCCTAAAAAAAGCAGAAATGAGTTGTGTTTTTTACACTCATCAGAGAGCTTCAACTTCACTATTGGCCAACTTTTGTTTGACCCTAGCAATCGGAAAACCCTCAATCCTTCTCTCCGACCACCCACCTCCGTCATTCTCCGATGACCTGCCACCACAACCACCACCACCAGTCGCCGGCCTGTTGCTGCTCACACCGCTACAACACGCCTCCTCCTCCTCCTCCTCCTTCCTCCGTCGATCCAATTTTCCTTCAATCAATCGTCTCTCAGCTCCTCCAAAATCCCCAAATTTCCCACCTCTACTCCGCCGCCTCTACCGCCGCCTTCTCCGCCGCCGCCGACCTCCATCCTTGCTCTTCTCAGTATCCGAAGCACCAGAATCAGAAACGTTCGAAGCAGAAGCAGCCTCAGCCATATCGCCAGCAGTTTGAGGATCAATTTCAGGACCAATACTCGGTTCTCGCCTCCCTCCTCCAACGGATCGATGTTCTAGAGTCCTCTCTTGATCGATTCTCTTCGAATACTACTTCCTCGCTCCGTGATTTGGCCGCTCGAACGATCCAAATCCATTTCAGAGCTCATCTGGTTCGTAGATCAAGGGCTCTTCGTGAGCTTAAGAAGCTGGCCTCGATTAAATCCGCTCTCAATGTTCTCAAATCCTCCCTTTCTCTACAGAAACGGATCGATTTCTTCTCTCTTTCTCATGAAGCGCTGGATTTGATTAGGCAGCTCGAAATTATTCAGGTAAACATCTCACTCCACGGAAAATCATCTCTCACACTTTCCACTAGCTGATTGTAGATTAGTGTCTAATTGTTGTTGTTTCGTTCATCTGCAATGTTGTATGTGTAGAGTGGTGATAAAATGGTTAGAGATAGTAAGAGCTCGATCAGAAGAGAGATTGGTCGATTTCTGGAGCTAGTAGATGAGATTCGTGTGAAAAGAAACACGATTTCAGTGAAGACGGTGAAGCAGATAAGAATTGCTAGAAATGATGACAGATCTAGGGTTTCCAATGCTGGAAGAGAATGTTCAGGAGCTTACCATAGAAACAAGGCCCCGAAACAGCGCAGTGTGGACAGTGGTGAGAAGAAGCTGATAGATAACTTGAAAGAAAGAGTTGAAAGGATTCAGCACATGTCCAAGGCTTTGAAGGATGAGGATGAAGATTCAGCAGATTCTGACGATGGCAAAGACAATGGTGTTATTCATAGGGTTTCAAATGCTGGAAGAGAATGTTCAGGAGCGTACCATAGAAACAAGACCCCAAAACAGCGCAATGTGGACAATGGTGAGAAGAAGCTGATTGATAACTTGAAAGAAAGAGTTGAGAGGATTCAGCACATGTCCAAGGCTTTGAAGGACGAGGATGAAGATTCAGCAGATTCTGATGATGGCAATGGCAATGACAATGGTGTTATTCATGGCAAGATTCATAATGGGAGGAAACACGGGGCGAAGTCACATGGTGAGAAACATGTTTGGTTTGCGGAAGATGGGAATCCTCCTACTCAGGTTTATGACATTCATGAGGACGAGAAAGTGCCGGTGAAGAGAGGCTATGGCAATGTAGAAAGGAATGAAAGATCAGTTGATGAAGTGGAGAGTGATATTGAGCAAGATGATGCAGAATCAGCTGAGAGTAGTGAGTTGGAGGATGAAAATGAAGATCAAAGTGGTAGTCTGGAGGGATCTTCGCAGTGTAGCGAAGGTGAGGAAAGAAGAAAGGTGAAACCAAGTCATGTGTGTCAAGATGGGAAGTTTATTCTTTCTGCACCTCCTCCTGTAAAGATGGAAGGTAGAATGGTGTGAAAATAATTTGTTTTGAGTTTGGAGCTTTGAAGTTTGAACTGTTGTTGAACTATGACTGTAGTGAAGATGATCTTTTGCAATTCTTTCATTTTGGAGAGTCTGGTTTTGTTTAATTTCTTTTTTTTTTAAGATGATCTTTTGCAATTCTTTCATTTTGGAGAGTCTGGTTTTGTTTAATTTCTTTTTTTTTAAGGAATTAACTGAGATTGTTTATGGGTGGCTTCTTGTTAACAAAGATTGTTTATGGGTGGTTTTGTGTAATTGTACTTTTTAAGGGTGGTTTAGTGAAAAGAGGGTTATTTTAAGGGTGGTTTTGTGTAATTTACTTTTTTTTAAATAACTTCGCTGATATTTAACAGAAGTCTAACGGGGTGAGACTGAGGGTGGTCAGATGTTAACAAATTTATTTTAAAGATGGTTTGATGCAATTTCGAATTTTATGGGTGATTTTATGCACAAACACCTAATTTACGGGTGGTTTTGTGAAATTCACCCCAAGACAAACTGCCAGCAGCATGTAAAAACGTCTTATCCATAAAACAGCAATCTCAATTACATCTGGGATTTGGTTCGGATTCCAGTACGCAAAACCAAAAAAAAAATAAAAAAAATCAAAGCATCCTTTAGTACATGCCTCAACCTGCATCGCTGACTTTATCCATTAAAGAAGTTTTAAGCCAAAAGGCGAGTAACAAACCCACAAAGAAAAGATGTTTTAGTAGATAGAAGATAGAACAGAAATAACTAGATAATGCTGACCCCTGCATCCAGGACTTGCAAAGTCCACAAAGATATTGGATTCTTCTTAAGCCTGCAACCAAAAGGTAAAGCCAGGTTAGAAATGACAAGGATAAATGGACCCAGCAGAAGCAATGGCTTCAAAAACTGTTAAGTAAATGATACAAACCAGGAAATCATTTTTACTACTTACAATTATTTCTTTTCTTGTTTTTAGGCTCTCCATTATGTTAGTTATTATCTGATTTGTTATTATTTAGTTTAAGGAGTTCTTAAGCATGTTCATCTATTAGAAAATGAGGATGCAGAGGCAGACTTGATTATTGAAATGAAAAACAAAATGTTAATTCAGTTTTTCTATTTCTTTTTATTCTTAGTTTTATGGCTCTAATAGTAAAAATATGCAGAAATATCATAATCCCAAAGAAAAAGACTAACAAAAACGGGAAATTCACATAGAGACAGGTTTTTCAGCCTTGCACAAAATCAATTATCTGTGGTTGGGTGACAGAGAGTATGACAATTGCATGCTGAGTTACTGATTCAATTTGTATCTGAACACAAAACATAGAAAACAGAATACATGAACCCCAATACTTGCCTTGTTAGCAATGTTGTTGGATAGCCAATCAAGTCCCTCGTACAGTCCCTCTCCAGAGGTTGCACATGTGCTCTGAATATACCTGAACATTACAACAAAATACACTTATATTGGAACATAACAGCTTTGATCATCAAATTCAATACCAGATCATGAAGCTTACCAGTGACGCTGTCTGAGAGAGTGCAGACCCAGCTTGTCGGTTATCTCAGCTGCATTCATAGCATTTGGAAGATCCTGTTTGTTGGCGAACACAAGCAACACGGCATCTCGCAGCTCATCCTGCATAATTATAATCAGCCAACAGTCAATGTCACTGATCTAGATTGAACACTATGTAGAGATATGCAATGTTGAACAAGCAAATAAAATAACGGCATAGATTTGCATCAATTCCAGAATAGACAAAGCTTGTAATTGAAATGCCATGATCATCCCAAGAAGTGTCTACATGAAGATTTAATTCAAGGAAACACATAGAGAAGAACTCTGACATACTTCATTTAGCATCCTGTGAAGCTCATCCCTTGCTTCAACAACACGGTCTCTGTCATTACTATCCACCACAAAAATCAGACCTTGAGTGTTCTGGAAGTAGTGCCTCCACAATGGACGGATCTACACAAAGTAAGATCCATTATCAGTTATCACACTAAAATTCCTTGTTTATTTGAACCAAAATGATCAACTTTAGATGCTTTTCTTGTTTATTTTATAGCTCGTTTAATTAAAATTAGATTAAATGCCTTTTGCTCCCATGAAAAGCAGATTCGTGTGTCATAGCCAACCAAATGCTACCACAAATAACTCAGATTTAAATGCCAACCTTGTCTTGACCTCCAACATCCCACACAGTGAAGCTGATGTTCTTGTATTCAACAGTCTCCACATTAAACCCTAGAAGAATATAATTGAGTCAAAACTGCATGAATTACACTTTGATTAACTGAAAAAAGTGGAACCAACATGTACTCTACTACTTTGGCAATCATGAGAAAAAAGAGGGCTGATATAGAGAGAAGGACGAGCATATATATATAACAGAAAAAACATTGTACATAATACAGTAAGAAAATTAAGGCATATTCCACAAGAGAGCCATGCATCCACCAAGAATAATGAGAGAGAATAATCAACTCAGTAGTCCAGATGTAGCAGAACTCCATACGTATTGGGAATCACCAGATTAGAATAGCAAATAACAAAATCCCATTCAATATCATGCCAATATAGCATAACTAAACAAACACTGTTAACACTCCAGAGTTCTGATAGCCATTCGAACAACAATAGTACAGATCAAGAACATCTTACCAATCGTAGGGATAGTGGTGACGATCTCACCGAGCTTGAGCTTGTACAAAATGGTGGTCTTACCAGCAGCATCCAGACCGACCATCAGAATTCTCATTTCCTTTTTAGCAAAAAGGCGGCTGAACAACTTTGTGAACGAGAGCCCCATTTTCTCCTACTTAACACAACAAATTTCATCCAAATAAACATACAGGCCACGAATTTCAATCGAAGAGCATACAATCGAAAGAATGATATGATCAAGAGAACTGGAACTACAGATCAATTAAACAAATATTCAGGCAGATCTGTAGAATTTCGATCTGAAGGACAGTAGATCGAGGTGTGACTCGCTTTTACACCTCTCAAAAACTCAAAAAAGCTAGGGATCTGCAATCGGATTACTGAAACCTCAGATCAGAAAACGCAAAGAACACGAGAGAAAACTAGGCTAAGTTTGATTTCGGGAAAAAAGATGATGAACTTCGAGACGAATAGGATCATCAACATCAAATTTAACAACGCGCAGCAATTCACAAAGGCAAAAACCAAGATCCAGAGAGAGAATTTCGAAGAATCAATCACCTGTGTTGTGCGAGCGAACACAGACCGGGAGAGAGATGAGAAGCAGCTTCGAATGGACGCGTTCGAACGATGGCCAAAGGCGTCAACAGAAGAGTGAATAAAATAGGGCACTTATTTCGTTTGGGTACCCAAATGACCGACGTATTTTCTACGTAATTACGAATCTACCCCTGGTGATTTCTTTGTTTTTTTCCACATGTGGTCGACGTTGACTATTCCATATACAGGTGATTCGTGCAATTGCATGATGCCACGTGCATATACTACAAGTGTGCGTGTGATTAGAATCTTCAGAGCATTAACCGTGACTAGAATCTGTATTATCTCCGTTAAGTTTATTCGTAATGCTCGTTGTATATCAAACAGATTGGATTCTTTCTTTCGACAATGAATGATGGCCATTTATGGTGTGGAATAATATTACACAATTTAAAGCAATTTAAAACCCCAACGAATGAATCCTTAGTTTCTATTCTAAAATGAATTCTACATTAGTTTCCAGCATTTATTGCAAATTATTGATTAAAATAACATACTCCGTATCAAATTGTGATTGATATGATGTACTCGTTTGACATCAAATATATTCATTTGGTGGCGGATTTGATTGCTAGACTAAGTCATTCATGTAGCATCAATCAGATAAGAGACCACAACAGACTCCGCATCCTCATTGATAAGAATGCAATAGGTTGAAAATCCGAGTTTTCTACAAGATACAAGAACTCCTAGGAGAAATGGGTATTATTTTCTTAATCTATACCTTATTCTAACAAAAACATAATTTCTTAATTCCCATAAAATACAAATCCAGGAAATAAATTCCCACAAAGTAACTTTCTGGACATTTCCTGCATTCAACCAAACAGCAAAGTCTTCCTTGGTAATAAGAGGGATTATCCCACAATGTGACAACATGAACACATGCTTAATAGCTGCCTATAAAGAAAGATGGTACACGTTAAGCTGAAATTATCACTTGTATGGCCTAATTTTTAAATTTTGTACATGATTCTAGGATCAAATCAGTTCATATCGAGCCAGATATCTCCATCCAAGACACCAGAGGAACCAAAACACTTCAATCACCAGATCAGAAACAGCCCATCTGAGATGAAAGTCTGTAAGAGTATCATGATGGAGTTATGATCAAATGAAATCATGCAGATTTACCTGATACTTATAACTGATATGGTAGCAAGATGGGTTAACAATTATCGCCAATACTGGGCCCATCTGTGAATCGTCTCCACCATTTGAGGGAAGAGCGCGCTCACACTGTCGTTGATGAGATCTTGGAAGAAATGAATGCTTGCCTCGTCATCTAGGTCCAGCCGGAACTTCTCTTGCAGCTAGATGCGTCAAAAAGAAGGGTGATTGAAGCAGTAAAAACCATTTTACTGTATACAAAGCGGAAATAACCAATAACCATTTTACCTTAAGGATGCCCTTTTCAGGATCAGAAGCAATGTCGGGAATATTGGAGCCCGCCATCAGGTAGAAAAGATTCAAGATTAGGTTGCTAGACTTGCGTAGTATATTATAAGCTTCACAGCAGTATTGTTTGAATTTTGTGTAGTATGGGCTGCAGTTAAAAAGATTTAGTGTTAGCTACAGTCTTGAAGATTCAAAGAATGGCAATGCAGTATATATAGAGCCTATAAATCCTCGAAAAAAAAAAAGAATTCACCTAAGCAAATGTTAGTACCTAAAACTAAAAACTTCAGGATAGAAATCTGGAAAACAAGAATCTCTCTTTTTTGGGGACAATTTGAGGAATCCTGACATGTAATTCACTTCATTCATTAAGTCCGATCAATTACAAGTTGTTCTCCTCCTTTTAATCAGATAATAGATCACTAGGGAGTGAAAAATGAAGAATTAAAGAAACCAACTAAAAAATGGATGATATAGATAATCTGGGTTTGTATCAACAAAATTATGAACCAATTGCAACTGAGTGCATAATAAGAAAGGGAATGTACCTTTCTGCTCCTCCCATAGCCTCAACCATTTCTTTACAAAGCTTCATGGGTGGTGGAAATGGTTTTGGATCTCGGCCAAGGATAAACCCAAAATCAACATGAAAAAGTCGCCCATCATCTCTAAGGAGGAGGTTATCTAGATGCCTACAAATAATATAATAATTAGGAGCTGAAACAAAGAGCGAAGTAGAGCGACAAGAATCTCTCTTAGAGTTGATTATACTCTATTAGTTTAGACCTTGAAAGTAATGCTGGAAGCATTACCTGTCTCCAACGCCTAGAATATATGTAATGACAGAGTAGCCAGCACAGCTTTTGATAAATGTATCAAGACAAGTAGGAGTTATTCCAAATGGTGCTTCGTCGTCAGGGTGAAACTTCTGAAGGAAACCAGTTATACTGCGATATTCCGACAATATCTGGATTTTTTGAATAAATAAATTGTCAAATAGTTTATCATACCAAGAGTTAAGAGGTAGCACATAATTCATCAGATGCACAGAGTAGAAGCAAAGAGACTTGGCTACATTGACACAATGTTCATACCTGCTAAATTTTAAGCAGAGATTCAGAGAAGGAAGGAGAAACAAAATTTTCTTTTAGAGCAACAAAGGAAAAAATTTCTTCCCAAAACAAGAAACAAGGAAACGTATTTGGCATATGCATACTGACCATATATGAATGTAATAGTAATGCCTAATATATCAACATTTACCCAGTGGAACTTCCCTTACGGGAAATCTAAGGGGTCAAGATGGGGGCAACCCTGGCTTAACGCGAAGGGGGAGCGACCAATATATCAATATTCTGAAATCTCAATGTATCAATTGAGGGTGAGACAATATTACAACGTTAAGATAATTTCCACCACTACCCCCAAAAGCTCTCTCGGCAACATCCCTCCACCCCTATCACACACACTCACTCAAAAAAAAAAAAGGAAAATCAGATGAAGCTTGAAATGTATAAACTTCCACAAACTGTACCTGGCCTAAAGAACGCGATGGAATAAATTCAAGCATGCCGTCATCTTGCCCAGTTGCCAAGACTCGATAAGGAGTTAAGTGCAGATCAAGGTTCTCCAATTTAAGCAACCGGTCCATGAGTGATACCATTTGAACAACCTACAAGAAACCACAGTAAGGTTTAAGCATATCTGATCATTCTAAAAAGGTAACTAAAGATGCTAATTCTTATTATATTTTTTTAGGATTCTTCCATCAAAAAACAAATGAAATATTTGAGAGGTCTAGCAAGCTCCTTAACAATGAGAAGTATTCAACACTTACCAATTGGTCTTGCCGAAGATCATCCCCCTTCTTAAATATTATCTTGCAGCTTTCACCATTTGCAGTTCGGAAAGTCAGACGCAAAGGATGCAGTTGACTTTTGAATATGTCGCATTCAGATGGTATGATCCCAGAAATTAGAACTCCAGGTGCCAATGGAGATCGTATAGGCTGGTAGAAGTATTCACAGCAGAAGCACTATAAAAGAATGATCTAAAGAAGGATATGCTATTTTAACAATTTTAAAAGAAAAGATATCTTTCAAAAGAACTTGAAAAATGGACAAACAATACCTCATCAAAATAGGTAAGTTCACTAAAAACACCTGAAAAGAGCTGCCTAAGCTTCTGCATCTTCTTTTGTGTTCCACCACGTACATTTCGAACATCTTTCGTTATTCTGCATAGCTGTGCAGTCAGTTCTGTCTGGCTCACTAAGCTCTGCCATAACTTAAACCCATCTTCTCCTCCATTCTCATTTGCTGACAACTGATTCAATTCGTAGGTTTAAGATTATAACCCAGTTGAACAGATTGATATAAAAGCTCATATGGCTTCATTTTAATTTTGAAGTACCAGCTACCCCAAGAGAATGCTAGATTTTTCACCTACAGTTATCCTTCTTGAGAAAGTAGTAAATGCACAATGTATCACTTGAATGAACTCGTCAGAAAGTCAAATAGTGAAGGAAAAAATACTACCTTCAACATATTCTCTTCCAGCAATTCGTAGGTGGTGTAAAAGCGCTTTGCGTATGTGGGATCATGAAGCTCCACCGCAACATACCACCGAAGAAAGCTAGCCAATTCAATATTGTGCACCGCTGCCAAAATGTTCAGATATAAAAGATTGAGGCAACTCATGAAAAGCATAAACGAGAACAATATTTAAAATTATAAAAAAAAATCAACATACATCTCTGCACAAGGAAATGAGAAAGGCGTGATCTGTCAGACCGCTCAAATCGCAGAGCTTGAACAAGTTGTAAAAGGTAGCATTGTAGCTCTTCATCATCAGCCCTTTCAAGAACACTTACAGCATATGCACGGACCTATCAATTTAAATTAAATCAATATAAAGCTCAGAAAATACCTATGAACATGGAGTAATGGGCATGAAGAAAAGAAGCAACCAAATCATAATTTCATCATTGTTTAATCTCCATCTGAAAGATGACTTCAGATTCATGTTTACTTTGTTCAGAAACTGCATCTAAAACACTTCTTTCCATTACAACATGAATGGATAAATCAGAGCAGAAGCAGACAATAGCACAGCTAATGTGCCTACATATGCCAATTGCCTGACTAATCTGATACAATGATGTATCTATGATATGGTCACAACAACTTATACTTTTTCTTGAAAAACCACTTGCACACAATAATGGAACATTATGAATGAATATCCAAGGTCAGAATAGGAAAGTTTGAATTGATACCAAGGGTTGGGTGTGATGTAATCAAATATGGCATATCATGTTGATTACAATCTATCCAAAATACCCCCTTCTTCTCCCTCTCGCTCTCTCTCACAAATGCCAAAATGCTTCAACTTCCCCTTCCCTCAGGCCCCTCCATCAACTCAAATATCTAGTACCAATATTATCTGCTCTCTTCCAAATCAATTCTCGGTCTGCTCTCAATTAAAAAATAAATGCAGGATCCACCAATAAATCCTCACCCATTGCATAAACAAAAGGTAATTACTTGAATAATGCCTATCACCCATGAAAGATACAACCATTTCACTAGCTTCTAAAAATTATTTATCTATAACGGGATGAAACATTTGCATAGATTCATTGAGTGTCATTTTATGCCAACCTCTTCGCTTTCAAAAACAGGAGACAAAAGCTCCAAAGCATCACAGACATCGATCATTTCCCACCTGCCCGTTAGCTCTATTGCTTGTTTTGCTTCCTGCATACAAATCAATTTGCAGATGTTTAATCAATATAGAATCCGAAAGCAGAAGCCAGAACATGATGCTTGTCAGTATGGCCTATCGTCAAACGAGAACATTCAGAACATGCAAGAAGTGGAAATCTGACCTGAAGATCACTCCACTCAACACAACGAAGGAACTTTGTGAGAGCCTTCTTCTCTGACATCAATGAAAAGCGAAATTTCCACAAAAGTTGCTTCTCATCTCCATTCAAGGTTCTCGTAGGCGGGTATTTTAGTATTCGCTGTATTGATCTTACGATCATATCATGCAACTATATAAGCTTCTACTCCATGTAGACAAATAACAAGACACACGACAAACCAGCAATTCCTACCTACTCTTGAAAAATAAATACCATAACAAAAAGAAGTTGCAACCAAGAACAACTAAGGAAACAATAGGCAAGAGCGAAATATGATCTTCAAAAGGCAATGCAAGCACAGATCATTAATATGTTAATACATTGTGAATCATAAATATCTTTTTTCCATTTTTCTTCTAAAGAGATGGCAGGTGAACAATTTCTATCTTGAAGCTTCAATTATCTATTTTAATCCATGATTCAGAAATCAAAATGATTTAAGAATTCACAATATTGAAATTTTTGCGATTATACAATCATTCAAATAGAGCCCTATCTTTCTCCTAGTTAGATAAAAACAATGTCAGGTATTACACAACACATAATAGAAGGGCAAAATATTCCTTAGAAATAATAATTGAACTCACTTTCTTTCATTAGAACTTGGCTTCAGATCACGATCAATGATACCACGAGTCAAACTCCTGGCTAGTTTTATTTGCTTGTGCTCAGAAGGATTAATCTTTCCAACTTCTGGATCCCAAATGGTAACTAATTCATTTGTTGCCCCAAGTGGAGCAGGTAAGAAGAAATTCGCTCCCGATTCCTGCACCACAAAGAATTATGACACTTTATTCAGTATTTCAGTAAGACAGGTTTCGGCCTCCTTGTTTTATCTAGAATATTTCTAAAGTTTTTTCTTTTCTCTTTCCACTGGTACACCATTTTCTTGCATTTCTATCATGTGCTTTAAAACACTCTATTTGATTAGAAAAATTGTTGTAGAGTCTGTGTGAAGAAAAAAAACAGTGTAGCTGGCCAGGTATAGAACAAGATAAAAATAGCAATTAGCGCCCTTATTTAAACTAAGAAGATCCATTAAAAAAAAAAGCAAAATATTATATCCATAGGCAAGGGAGACTAGCAAAATTTATTAAGGAATGCTGCAAAATTTACCAAGTGATGAAATCATTAAGTAAATCATCTCTGCTACCTGAAAGACAACTTGGTGCTCAAGACTGCAGAAATCAATAAGAAGATACAAATGAGAATTTTTGTTGCCTATGCTTTCACGCTCTCTGATTTTCTCGATTCCTTGAAATGCAAGTCGGTCCAGCCAATCTACACGTTGGATCTGGCCTCGCTCATACTTATTCATAAGCTTTTCAAGACGTTCTAATTCTCCTCGTTCATGCCTGGGTACCTATAGGAGATCAAGCTAATTTTAGTGATGAGCAGAAACTATAAGCCTGAAAAAGTTTACAGGAAGGCCGTCTTATGTTGATGCCAGTATAACCTTTCCGGGAGTTGTTGTGGGATAACCTCCATCTGCTTCTTTCCTTGCCCAAAGTCTAAGCTTTTGCTTTCCAGTTCTTAGTTGCTTTTTGCTATTAAATAGGAGTATAGTAGCTCCACCAATCAAACCCTCATCTTTTCCACATGAAACATCCCATACCTAAAATTTCAAGAGGTCCAACAGGTTCACAAACAACAATTAGTATGACAATTAATCCGCAAGAACAAGCACGGACTGTTATAGAGAGAGTGAACCTGATATAAATGACAGAAGTATGCTGACCCATCAAAAGTTTAGACCTTAAACAAGCAGGGCATACGGCCAGATGGACATAAAGCTTATGATACAAGTAACCAGAGAGAAAACATTTTTATACCAAAACAAGAATCAAACATTGTGGAACGAGAAGTTAGCTTACTGTAAAAGTGAGTTGTGATTGAGCAGTGAGGTCCCGATACTTTGTACTCAGAGTGATTAATTCATTCCAGCAAAATGATTGACCGCACTCCAACCTAGAAATCAAATTACAGGTTAAGAAAGATCAAGTCAGAGATAGCAAGCAGAACCCGTAAAATTTGAACAGGACTATGTAAAATTTCCATGAATATGAACTGATGATTGGTCACCAATCAAGGTTGAAAAGCTGTCCATGAAAAACAAGAAACTCTTTTACTGAAATTCATTTAATGCTAAACATCAATATGAGGAGAGCAAACTATAGCAGCAAGGCAGAAACATCTCTTAGGGATTGCAATCATTTTGTCAGAGTAACTCAAACATTTTTTTCCTGAAAACCAGGATGCTTTGGAAGGACAATCTAGTTATTGACTGCTCATGTCTTGAAAACCCAATCACAGTATGTATGCTCATACACATCATAGCCTTTTTAGTTTATCCTAGATCTTCAGAACTACATAATATCTTCCTTTCTTGGTTGGGCATACTAAAGCACTATATACACTTATTTAGGCCATAGCCTAACCTGGTACTCATGGGAAGCCCAAAGGGAGCACCATCGATGAACAATGCACATTCCACATATAACTCTGCTCTTCTCTCCTCTGTCGTGTATCCAACATCTACAATTCCAAATATTAACTTTCAAACAGAAGTACAAGCATTGATTTCTATAGATGAACATCATTAATCATACAAAAAGTTGGAACGAAGTCAAAAGTTGTGGTGAGAAATAGGGTACACATATGAACTCATAGATTAATTCCAATCCCGAATGATGATTAGTCAATCGCCTAAAATAATTCTATTTTGATGATAAAGATTAAAGTCAAATTTAGAGAAAAAATTGACGCCTAAGCAATTCACACCAGAAAGATTGCAGGAACATCAATTCGAACAAACTCAGCTAAATAACAAAATATTCACTGGAAAATTCTTCTACAATTTTGAAATTTCAATAAATTATCAATGGTTCCCTATCAGCGACCTCTCTCTTTTTTGCTATTTGCAATTAAACATGGCAGTCACTCAAAAGTACAACAGAACAATAGAAATTCGAGAGAACTTGCGAAATCACCTGAATTCGAAGGCTTGAGAGAAGGCAAAGTTCCTTCTAACCTATCGATTCGGAAAGTCACGGGAAGGTTGATGTCGCAAGAGAGAAAGAATCGAAACTCGTTTCCACTCATCTTTGCGCTCCGAGCTTCAATAGTAATTAGCCAAGCCGACAAGCGGGCACCGGAGAGAGATCGCCGCCAGCCGCGTCCCCGGAGGAGTTAGGGTCGCCGGAACTCGGAGGAACTGCAGTCTTTTTCCCAGTAGACGACTTTTTTGAGCGGATGGAGCAGAATCAGAAGCTATAGCTTGTGATCACGCAATGAAACCGATCGAAGTAAACAATTGAATCTTCCAACTGGTTACTTTCACCTCCATTAGAGCGATTTTAAGAAGTGAAAAAAAGTGTTTTCAGCCCATCCAAAAGGAGAAGAGGGCAACCGTCTCTCTTTCAACCAAAAAAAAAAAGGAGAAGAGGGCAATATATATTTTCTTATAATTCATCATTATAAAATATAAATCAGATATTTGTTGAATTAAATTAAATTTGGAGAAATAAAGATATTTTAAAATAAAATAACATCGACTACTAGCTTTTTTTATTAGGTAAGAGACTCCGTAAAACCGATAGGCCGAATAAACGGTAGTCGGAAACCGATACAAAACAACTTGAAGCAAACAAAAACACGAAAAGAAGTACAACACTCGTAAAAAGGCACTAGAATAAAAGAGTAGTGGGAGAACTGAAGGGTTAAAGAACAACGTCTTTATCATTCGGGTCTAAGACGGACAAATATGAAGAGGTGGACTATTGATGTTGCCTTCACCGGAATAAAGGATCTTCATCAACCTCGAAAAAGTTCATGCGACCGTGCCAAACACAAACAAACCACACCCAAATCCAGAGCCAAATCACGAAATTGTACAAAACCGAGTCCATTTTCCTTTATCTTCTCTCTTCTTCTTTTCATTACAATGACTCATTATAACTTGGCAACTTTCAGTTTCATTAAAAATTTATAATTGTAGAGATGTAGAGATTTATGACCAATAATGATATATATTGGCCTAAAGCATATTTTAGCTACTAACTTGAAAGATAATATGACCTCTAATTCCCTGTTTCCCACTTTTGCACTCACTTTGACATCAGATTTCTTTACATCTTGAAATTGTCATATGACTCTCTGCAGGCATACTTTGTTAGCCAACATGGAGCCAATTGCAGTTTGGGAATTTGTCACTTATACTTGAAGGTCTAGGATATAAAAGGAATTTGTATCACCCTTGATCTATAACACAATGCAACGTCATTACAGATAACCCATTCATCCTTGCAACACATACAATCTCAAATCAGACATCGCAACTTATTGCCATACAAAATAATGTAAACAAAAAAAAACACAGAAAAGGCCATCTTCAAGGAAGAAGCAAATGATGCATCTCTTTAAGGAAGACGAGGAAACTTGGAGAAATCTGGAGCTCTTTTCTCCAGAAATGCTTTCTTCCCTTCGTTACCTTCCTCGGTTTGATAGTATACAAGCGTCGCATTGCCTCCGATTTCCTGCACCCAAATTTTAAGCTCATTGGTAAGTTTCCATCCCCATCATAGTTTTTAAACAGAGATCTAACAGCATAAGGTGTGATTTGAAGATTAAAAACCTGGAGCCCAGCATGTCCGTCGTCGACTGCATTGATGGCTGATTTAAGCACCCGAATCGCAGTTGGACTGTTTCTCAGGATTTCCCGGCTCCATTTGATCGTTTCTTCTTCCAACTTCTCCAACTAACACACAACAACAATTTATAATTGTATGAATTAACAGAACTTTGGAAAAAAAAATGTTTTTTGACTTATCACTGGAATAAAGGTTGGAGCTTCAACTCACTGGTACAACAGCATTGATAAGTCCCATCTTCTCAGCCTCAGATGCAGGGTATTGCCTCGTTAGATACCACATTTCCCTTGCCTTCTTTGGTCCAATCTGATCAGTATGTGTATGTTAGGCAGCAATTTAAGACAAATGTGTTGCAAAGAGGCAAAATTGAGATTTCTTGTATGGTTCAGCTCTGAGTTTTCAGGTTTTAGTTTTGAAACGTTATTGCTTTCTTATGATTATCAAAATAATTGATTTGATGTATGTTATATCCTATAAGTCACCTTAATTCTCAAAATTGGCAACTAAAATTAAACCAAACAAGGCCTAAGACACTTACCAATCGGGTCATAGCAGAACTCCCATATCCTGCATCAAAGCTGCCAACCTGCAAATGCACATAACAGCTTAGCTCATATTAACTTCATAAATGTAGGCTTAAGAGTTCAGAGAATCAGAATCCATAAAAGAACAGATAGAGCAAGAAAATGAAGCAATTAATGCACCTTCGGACCAATCTGGCCAAATATGGCATTATCTGCAGCAATTGTTAAATCACAGATCATATGCAATACGTGTCCTCCTCCAATGGCAAATCCAGCAACCTGGAGTGGAATAAAAGGGGAAGTCATGAACTCAAAGCACAAGTTAAACCAGCAAGATATGTGAAAAGGCTAAAGAGCAATTTGGCTTACCATTGCTATCACTGGTTTTGGTAGCCTACGGATTTGCCCCTGAAAATAAAAAGCAGATCTTCTTAAGCATCAAGTTCTCAACTAGTGCTAGCAATTCGTGATAATCGTTCTTTTAAATCATTATAAAGACATTTCCTTATATAAATACCTTCAAATTTGTGAAGAAAAGTCTTCTTTTTTTTCATGCATTTTAAGGTATTTGTAAATGAAAATGTCTTTATAATGACTCAAGCCATGCCCCAATTCCCACACTAAATGCAATACCAAGAAACTGGAAACTGATGAAACCCTGGGATATCAAACCCAGGTTTTTAAGTCCCAAGTATAAAATGCAGCATTGAGATGCTACATAAAATTTCTTCATCCAGAAATCATTTTCAACGCTAACATGCTAATATAACACTACCAGATTGTATTGCACACTTGACTGATTGATACCTGCAAATCCAAGAGATTGAGAGAACCATCATCAGATGATCTTGCCAGGTCGCCACCACTGCAAAACGCTTTGGTTCCCTGCAATAATAACTCCAATACATAAGGGTGTGTAGACTGTAGATTATTATAACGGTATCTTTCAAATTCAGAGATGCATCAATTCCTTAACTACTGATACTTTCCGAAATAAAAATGGGAAATGACAATGCAGATTGCAGATGCACAACACAGTTACATACTTTTTTTTTGGTCAGTACAACACATTTACATACTACTCTAGAATGCAATTAACAACTCCCATGAAAAATATTATCTAATTCTGATATTAAATTCTCTGTGGTGTCAAAGTTGCATGTTTTTCAATTCTTCTAAGTTGAGCCCAACATTGAACTTGCGAGTATGAACACTTAATAATGAATTTTTTAAGGGGTTTACTTTACAATCCCACCCTTAAATACTGTTAATTATTTTTGACATACTATTTAAAAAATTATCAGAACACCACCTTTATTTCAGGAAATAAAAAATATTTATCAAATTCATACCTTTATTGATAGTTCAAATTTACCTTCCCAGTGAGGATGATCACGCCAATAGAGATATCTTCTCTGGCATCATTAAACGCCCATTCGAGCTCCTTAATCGTACGAGGACGAAACGCATTTCTTCTCTCTGGCCTATTAATCGTAATCTAACCACATAATCATACAAATTAAAACCAAGAATCAGTTCATAATTCATAAAAAAACAATCAACCTAGCATCAACATTAAATTTTTTAGGTCGGGACTCGGCACCTTAGCAATTCCTTCGCCGACTGCCTTTTCATAGATGATATCGGAGAACTCTTTGTCCGATTCATGGCGAACAATCCTCCATGAAACCGGGGCGGTAGAAACCTGACCGTGCATCCAATGCTTCGTATCGTTTGCTGAGCTTGATGATGAAGTGCTATTGAACTTGACAAATCCGGTATCCGGATGATTCGCCGCCGTGATCAAGTGACCGCCGATGCGTGCCATTCTCCTGCTCGCGGACTCCATTTCTCTCTCCGTGCGCAGGCTCCGGTATCAAAATCTGGTGATGATCTGCACAATCAATTCCACTAACCGATCAATTTCTGGAAAGGACTGAAATTGAACCCACCACATTCAAATCGCAAAACAAAACCCTAAAATTGAAAGATCGGATTGAAAGAATGGAGAAATTACATGTGTCCTGCGATTGCGGAGGCAGTATAACTCGTAATCGGGCACCTCGTCGTTATCGCTGGCCAAGATCGAGTGAGAAGCGAAGTGTATTATAGAGCCATAGAGGAGAGCTTGAAGTTTCAACGTAGGGAATTCAAAATAGTCGAGCCCGTTTTCTGAGAGTGAGGAAATTGACTTCCAAGCAGACGGCGCCATCTTTGAATATTCCAGGGAAATTTCGTTGGTGTTTCTAACATTTATGTTTAAAAATTGAAATAAGGTTTATTATTAGCAATAGTATGATTTTCCACGTGGTATCATTGGCTATTGACTGCATACATCCATAATTCATTAAGAGATTAAACAAACCTCTTACAAACTTTAAAAGATCTTTATTATCTAGCTCAAATTAGACTTGGGTTCCATTTTGGAACAAATAATTGTCCAACTAAGAACGACATGCGGACATATTTTGAAAAACCGTGATCACGGTTTGAAAAACTGTGACCCTGTTTCACTTGTTATAAAGCTCGTGATCGCGGTTTATTTTTTTAAAAATATTTGTGAAACTGGCGGTTCCATCTTGGTTTGAAACCGCTAAAATATCGTCAGTTTTATGGTTTCGAGATGGTGGAACCGGGACGGCAGGACCGTAACTGCTCTTGAAAAATCGGTTTCGGTTCCAGTGACACCGGATCCAAATATCTTTACAAAAACAACCATTTATATGAGATATTGCATTTAATGACGTGTATTTGTGTATTTTTACCTAGGTATCCCTTATTAAACAAAGTACATCTAAAAGCAAGTTAACAAGTCGTCTCTATCCGAAAAAAGCAAACAAAACATCGTAACGTTGTCCCTACCTAAACAAGGGAGTTTCTGGAGTCGAGAGCATGATCACGACCTCGACTAATCTAAGTCAATTCCTACCCGAAGTGGCTTCTAAATGGTGTTCAAATGGGATAAATGGTACCAATTCTCAGTTGGTCTAGTGGTAAAGTGGTGCTAGACTCTTTAAGTGTTGTTCAGGAGATTCGAAGTTCGAATCTCACTGACTGTAAGGAGAAACTAATATTGGGAGGGATTTCCCCCAAAATGGGGCCACAAAGTACCCGGTCCGGATGTAGAGCGGTGTCCGACCGATCGAACCGGGCGAGCCAAAAGGCAAGACAAAAAAAAATGGGATAAATGGTAATTTACCCTTCTCATTTTTCTTTTGGGCTTTTTCAAAGTATGGGCTCAGAATCGGCCCCATAAATATAAATTCATTCGAGAAATGGATCAAATCGCTGTTCAATGTGATTGACCATTCACCATACATAAACTATCCATCGAGTAATGGTCAATCAAAGCACCAAAGCACATATATATTTCTATAGTACATCTTACAATGGCCGATCGAGCAATAAACCGTATAACACGATTCAAAAAAAAAAATTTAAAATTCTAACTACACACAAATCCTATACATATTCAATCTTCTCCATGTCTAAGAACTCATACACAAATCAAACTGAGATTCCGGAAGATTCTTCGCCGGCTTCCCGATCTGCAAACAGTCAACGGGAGGAACAATCGGCGTGGTCAACACCCCATAAGCTTGCGAGCAAAACGCGTCGTTTAACCGATACTTCTCCTGCACAGGCCGCAGCTGTACAGACGTCAACGTGATGTCCGTGCAGGGGAATTCTTCGCTGCACGCGAGGTGCACGGGCTTTACGGTGTACGTCCCCCTGATCCTCTCGTACGTGACGCCGGACACTGAAACGGCGTCGCTTTGGTTCTTGCACGTTCTCTTGTCGCAGTAGAATTGGTCGATCATGATCGGAAGTTGGACCTCTGACATTACTATGTTTGAGAACATTACGTTTTGCACTGATCCTGATCCACCCTGTTCAAATTCCGATTAAGAAAGAATTAAGTGTTAAAACAACAATGGTTTAATCTCAATTTTCAGATGTGAGATGAGTATTTTAACAAACTTGCCTGCCATGTTTTGATTCGAACTCCGGTCATGGTGTTGTACATTTGAACGTCGCGAACCGTTACATTAGAGACACAAGCTTTGGTGTTATCTTTGCCTAGGCTTCCGATGCTAATTCCGTGGCCAGGTCCGCAGTTTATGTTGTGTATGTACACGTTTGAGCATCCGGTTTGTATTGAAACACAGTCATCGCCTGCCAAAGGTTGTGTCAAAGTTGACAATTTTAAATGTTACCTTTTAAGCAAAAACAAATAGTAGTAGCGAATCTGCTCTAATATCATCTTAAAGAGTTAAAGTAGAATGGATCAACTAAGAATATGTATTTGTTTATCAATATCTTATGATTTATAAGGAGAATATTTGATGACATTTATTCGATAAGAAATTTGAGTTATTGAAGCCAAGCAGTTACTTTCGAAGTAGCAGAAAGAAAAGCAATAATTGGAGTGCGACCTTATACACTAGGACAAACACGGGTCGAGGGGTGGGCTAGGGTCGGCTCCCGCCCGCCCCCCAAAAAAAGTAAAAGTTAAGATAATTTTATATAAAAAAATAGTAGAAATAAAGGTGATTTTAGTACTTAGATAAGTGAGAACTAAGGTAAACTCGGCCTATAAATCTAACCTACTCAGAATTTAATTTCTGGTTTCGTCTTGCACTAAATCAATTTCTCCCAAGTTCCAATGCTAGATATTTATTTCCACAAATATTCTATCCATATATATGGCTCTATAAGTGATTTGGGTCCATATATATAAGCACAAAGAGATCACTAAATCCTTGTATGCTAGCTTGTCATTGAAATGGACCACTGAATAATTGAGCCACTTTATCTAATTTGTTGCATAGAAAGATTGGAGATATGTTCTTACCACAAGCAATGTCTGTGTGGTATATGTTCACTTGCTGTGAGTTTTGCAGGTGAATTCCGTCCGTGTTCGGACTATCTGCCGGTGACGTAACGTTTATGTCATGAACCGTTACTCCGGCGCAGTTATCAAACTTGAGGTGGCATTGCTGGCTGTTTTGGATCGTTATTCCCGTCACCGTTACGTTAACACTTCCATAGAACCTCAATGCCTGTCCAGATTTTAGAATAGGGTTAAAATTAGTGCAAAAAAGTGTAAATTATTGTAAAGAAGCTAATGTTATGTCTTCTTAGTTCCTTACGGTTGGTTTGATGCTGGGCATTTTCTGACTCAGTTGACTGAGAACCTAGGCAATTCAAGGACAATTAACAAATGTTAGTTTAAAAAATTAGGGAAAATTGCGGAAATAACCCAAATTTTATGACGGTTGCATAAAGTAGCCCAAACTTTCAAATTTTCGGAAAATTGTCCAAATTATGGAGTGGGTTGCGATCACTGGTTGAATATCATCAATAATAATATGACGATGCTATAAAGATTCGGTTTTTCTAAACATACTAATTCAAGAAACTAAAACTGGAAACTAATAAATTCTTTTAAAAAATTAATTAATCCTAAATAAATATAATTTAACTAATTATTTCTATATTAAGGATCTTAACCTATTCCCTAAGGGCGTAGGTTAGAAAAATCGATAAAAAAATATTGTATTTAATGATGCTATCACGTGATTGGGGTTGTTTACCAAAATTTTGAAAATTTGGGCTATTTTATGTAATTTTTACCGGCTAGTTTTTTTACATGGTGTTGAGGAATGTAAAATTACCGGCATTGGTGGGGATTCAAGAGTAGTGTCATTGAGTGGTAAGAACAATTGTGTTTCACTATCAATTGGAGATTCGTAAGGAGAGTTTTGCCACCAAACTGATCCACTTCCATCTATGATTCCTCCACCTTGAATTGTGATTCCTTTGAGCTTTGTAAACTCTATCCACCAAAGTAAGCCTGAGCCCCATACTTTTGTGCTTGTTGGGGCTATGATCTTACCATCCAACTAATTAACACAAGTAACATTGTACATTGATTGATTAGTACTTGACAAAAAATTTATCTGAATCCCACATTAAGATTAATGTATCAAATTTATTCACAGGGTTGTTAGTTACCTGAAATACAATGTTGGGCATGCAGTATGGGCCCGAGAACGAAATGGGCCCCACGAGGAACTGGTAGCCCGAAGGAACGACCATCGTCGATGCCTCGACTTTACAGGCAGCTGCCCATGCAGCTTCAAACGCCTGCATCACACCAAATCATTGAGTTTTTTTTTTATTATGCTGACGCTTGATTTTAGGATGAAATCTCACTAGATTCATATATTGGACTGATCTGTGCATATGCATTTTTACAGACACGTCCTAAGTTTATTGGCCCGCGGACCATAACTTTTAATGGTTGGTTGTTTTTTGGTAGTTTGTGCAAAGTGGTGTACAATTATTATTTGGAATCAAAGCCTGCACTACTTCCAACTACAACAGCTTTTAGGCTCAATGTTATTCTATACACCACAAGTTTTGTTTTGTACAAAATCTTCTACATTTCAGAAGTATTTTGTTGTGGACCATAAGCCCGTCTTCCCTAGCAATCAGAATTCTACACACCCTTAGTTTTTTATCCACGTGACTCTCTGCTGCAAAACTGTTTTGGCCAGTCAACAATAATGTCATTTGATGGGCTAAAGGAAACTTTAGTAACAATAGTTTTAAGAAACTAATAAAATGATTCAATTTTAAAAAAAACCCTCAAAACTTAATAACAATCACATTTAAATTCTCCTTAGAAGCATTTTCCTCGCTATCATTATAAAGACATTTTCATTTATAAAGACGAACAGACCCATTAATTCCTATAACTAACCTTTGTATCATCGGAAATGGCATCACCCTTGGCACCAAACTCAATCACATTGAAGGTGGAAGGGCTATCCTTGTAAGGACCCTCCGAAGGCGGTGAGGGCAAAGGCGTAATTTGCCCTGGTGGCGGGCTTTCGGGTGGTGGCTGAAGCGTCGGAGTAGTTGGTGGCTTGTATGAAGGACTTTTTGGTTTTTGTTTACTTACATGGTGTTGGCTATGACTATGATGAGACTTTGCTTTCTTCTTGTAAAGAGAGGTTGAAGAAACCGACGAATCGTGTCTCCAATGCCGCCCTCTTCTTGCACTACAAACACCAAAGCTTGAGCCTAATAGAAGAAGAATTGTAATGAGAAGTGAAAATGTGAGAGTTTTTGGATGGAATTGGAATCCTTTCATTTTGAATGAAGCAAAAAAAAATGGAGGGTTTGTTTTTGTTTTGGTGGCTGAAAAGTGGAGGTTGGTGGGATTTAAATAAGAGAGAGGGCAAAGTTTGGAATTTTGAAAACTGTTGATACACGAGCTAAGAAGAGTTGGCTTTAATAATGCACAACATGAGGGTTTTAATTAATGTTTTATTCTCTTTATAGTTTATACTTGCTAACTAAATTTTATGCTTTGTTTTTATTAATTCTTTTGTGAAAATTGGTTGAGATGGTGTAATTTTTTTGTTAGTTTTTTTGCTTTATGGAGTTTATGAGATGGTTGTTGGATCATTCTTGATGAGATTAGTCAATTGTCATTGTAATGTTGCATGTGAATTCAGACCAAGACAAACTACCCAGGTTGTTTTTACATACCTATTTTATATAATAGTTTTTTTAATGATATTTTAAATCCTTCCAGTGGGGGAATTACACGTCAATTGCATTTATTTTTTTATTTTTTTTGTTTATTGGTCGACATGGTTTCATTAAAATAAATTATAAATAGTATTTTTATTTTTTTTGGTAGAAATAAATAGTATTTTTATAGTTATATGCATTATGTGTTTCAACTTATCTCCAAAACAGGTTTTTTCTTCAATGGTGGAATTTTGTTTGTGTGGATTTTTCGGGTGCCTCTTCGAGCCAGTTTAGTTGTTTTTTTTGGGCCTTCTTGAATATCAGACATGTCTAATATTTCAAAATATGTAACATGTCAAAATATGACCTAGCTCGAAAACCTGTTTAACCCAACTCGACCCATCCAAGGTAAAAAATCTGACCTAAAAAATAAAGGATCAAAAGCGATATGATCTCACTTGGGTCAAACCCTATTGGTAATATTAAAAAAATTTAATTTGAAATACCTATTCCACTAATGTAATTATTTTATAATCATTAAAAAGTTTAAAACCCGAGTTTTTGACCCGTTGGGTCTGACTGGCTTAATTGACCCATAATTTTAGCAATCCGATGTCCTGAATTTGTTTCTGACCTAAATCCGTCCGACCCAAACCCGAACTCGACCTGCTCAACCTATTTGACAAATCTACATATGCTTAGATTCGTGTTCAAATCATCTACATTACTACATATATCAAATTATCAAATACTTTGAGTTAAAGTGGTGCTTACTCATTGATCTAAAATTCATTTAATTTCCCCAAATACAAAATTTTAAAAGTGTGTTCAATCACAACTCTAAAAACTACCAGGCGGTTTTAGACGGCCAAAACGGTTATCTAAGCAGTCCTAAACGAACGTTTAGACAGATTAGACCAGCTAGACGAATTTAGACCTTCTAATACCTATACAATAGTAGATTAAACTAATTAAATCAATGCTTGTGTTGAGTAGTTTGACCCTAAACCAAAGGGAAAAGAGGAGACATGTGATAAGGTCTATAAGGTGTCAAAGAAACAAATGCGACAACTGATTGCAACAGCCCTTTTATGCTCACATGCATCACTCACGGGTTATATATTTGTTTCATTTTGTACACAAAACCTCAGCCCACAACATTAATATTATGGCCAGGATTTTTTTTACACAATTTAAAAAAAAAAACTCCCAATAAATCAAAAAAATTAATAAAGAATTCTTGCCCTTTCTAACCATCTCATCTGTATTCTCTCTGTGATCAATCAATTTCCATCGAATTGTTTCGACAACGATTCGTCACAGAAAAACAGTTGAGCCGGTAACTCTGCCACATTCCAACTCTTAACGCCGTTATTGGAAATTACATGTATTATTAATCTCGTATGTATTTGTTGGGTAGACCTATTAAACGGGTCGGTCAAGTCGGGTTCGAGTCGATTATATATTTCGGGTTCGGGTTGAGTTAGATTTAGGTTGTAACGGGTTAAATCGGGTTGGGTTGTATGGATTTTCGGATGGGTCGTGTCAATCCAACAAGTCAAGTTTTAAATCGATTTTCTTACAATTATTAAAATATTATTTTATTTAAAAAATAATGTTTAATATTAGTCTATTATTTTATATACTTTAATAATAATATATATCATAATTTTGAAAATATAACAAATCGGGTCAATCCAACGGATTTTCGGGTTTCAACCCAATGAGTTTCAAGTCTATCGGGTTTTATTTATTTCGGATTTAGGGTTTAAATTTTTGGACAATTCAGATCAAATTTACGAACCGGGTCAGCTTTTAACACCTCTAGTTCGGTCCAACATTGTTGGATAATGATAATCATGCTTCATGTATTAATTTGACCAATTTGTTATTTTCGGAAAAAAGCTTTCATTCAATTGAATTTAGTTTCTTGAATCTATCAATAATCTATAATTTTTACTTTTAAGTTTTCAGAAATAGGGTAGGACATTTTCAACCTATAATCACAAAAATACAAAGTATATATGAAAACAAATCCAAATGAATCCACACAAAATTAATTCACATGCTCATAACTAAACTACACATATCATAATCATCAACTATATATCATGTGTCCAACTAAAGATTTCCAATTTCACTGCTAATCTTCTGCACGCATGATCTGATCTTGTGACACTAGATCCCTTTGATTTCACTAACAAATACGTAATGTTTTATGTCTAATTAGTCAACTTTCAGGGAAAATCACAATACTTTACGTGTAGGTGAATACTCTCAACAAACAAATAAAATAAAATAAAATACAAAGCAACAAAGTTGATGCATGACACCAAATTAGAGCCACAAAACTTTCGAGCTAGCTATCAAATTACCAATTACGTGTACCCAAAGAACATCGGTTTAAAACTGAACCGAACTGCACCAGCAAAAACCAAACTGAATAAAAAACCGGAATTTAGTTTAAGATATAAGAAGGTTATCCTTGGGAAATTTGAATGGAACTGAAACCGAAATCTAAAAAATTCCTAAACTGAACGAATGATATAGGTTTTGGTTCGGTCATTTTGACTTAATATTTCGGTTTGAACCGGTCCATATCGAGCCTTAATTTAAATGCAATTTTACATTTTTTGAGGAAATCATACAATAAAAAAATACTACTAGTATAATTTATAATGGTAAAATATACAACTAGTGTATATATACACAACTTTGACATATGTAATTGGATTCTTCTCTTTCCCTATCGAATTATTATTATTATTATTATTATTATTATTATTATTATTATTATTTATTTTAACAAATTTATTAATTTATTATAGGGTTTTATTTAACCAACCCCATTAAAACAAGACCGATAACTTTTAATTAAGATAGTCATCAAATTATCAATTACGTCACGTGTACTCAAATCATGTTTAGGTGTAATTACGCATTTTAGAGGGAATCGTACAATCAAAAGATACTACTAGTATAATCTATAACGATAAAATAAGCAACTAGTGTATATTCTACATAACTTTTGATGTGACAAAATGAGAACAACATATTCTGGATGAGTGATGAGTATTTCATTCTGAGCCGTCGTTTTATGCCCTCGTGAACTTTTTGGCCCCCACTCGTGAACCTATTGTCGTTATTAAATGAAATTGTCTCTCTTTTTTATACGCTATATGATACTTATACAAATGTTACCCGTGTACATAATGTAAGGAATATAACATTATAACCCAACTACCCTAAGTAAAATATTTGTCTATATTAATTGTTGTTGGGGTGCGAATTAATTGGATTAATCAGTCGTACGAGTTTATTGGTATGAATTTGCTAATTAATGAGCATGGATTTTATAATTATCGGATTTTCTAATAGGTATACCTATTTTAGAAAGATTTATTATTTTTATTTATTAGGGATTTAATTTATTTTACGACGAATTTATGTATTATTTATTTTTTAGTTTTTAAAATCGGGAAATTTATCCTATATCATTAAATTAAAAAATAAACGTTACAATATTACTAATCATACGTTAATATTTGAGATATACCTAAATTTAGATGAGTAATCAACTAATCATATATCACTATTTTCTAATTAATGAGTAGTAACTCAATGTGAGATAAAATGCATATATTTAACGTGTAGTAATGTCTACAAAATTCGTTTACTATTTCCTTTCACGAGGGTGAAGGCATATGCATCAAAATCTTTCCAATAAATGAATATTTCAACTAACTATGAAGTATAAAATAGAACTAGAAAGAAAGATCGATTGTACGTGCCCTGGTCACAAGATTTAATGATAAAGGGTGGATTTCATGATGAAATGAATATACATTACTTAGTTTTGTCGTTGCATTTCCCACAATATAATTTTTTTTTAATAGGATTTGTAAGAACATTCGTGTTGGCCGGAAAATTATCACAAAAAAGAAGAAGAAAAGAAGGTCATGCATATTGGCCAATTTGTTGTCCATGGTATTTTTCTAATTTTTGATAAAATCTATTTTGTATAATAAAAGCCCATTTTTTCATACAATTCAATTTCAATGTTATATATTTGATTAAATACAATATTTGTAAAAAAAGATATATTTTAAAAAACATTTCCATTTCTAGTCTTGGTCTGATTTTGGACCAATGCCTAACTTTAGGATTTTGGATTGATGCCTAACTCCATTCTAAACCAATGCCCATTATAGGTGGTGTGTTATTTTAGATTTAGCGCATTTATACATGTTATTGTTAGGTAATTTATAGTTAAACATAGAATGGGGGTCTAATCGTCTTCGGACATTTAGTCAAGCGGCGAAGATTTCAGGGTAATAACATAAAGTCTCTGTTTCGACCTCATGGACAATGCCCTTGACTAAAAAGGGCAGAATTCGACAATATTGAACTTTATGATGGAGCCTATGAGGAAAGATCTAGAAACTGTCCATTATAGGTTTAGTGGATTTCATGATGTGTTATTTTAGATTTAGGGTATTTATACATGTTAGAGGTAACTAAGGGCAAACTTCGAGCTAGAACTAATGGATTAGCGTTAATAGTCAGTTCCCCGTGGGGATTTCTGGAGCTGTTAGAAAGAATTACTGATCGTTTAGTGGATTTCATGATGTGTTATTTTAGATTTAGGGCATTTATGTTATTTAATTTATAGTTAAACATAGAATTGGGGTAAAACTGCCTTAGGACATTTAGTCAAGCGGTGAAGAATTCAAGGTAATAATATAAAGTCTTTGTTTCGACCTCATGGACAATGCCCTTGACCAAAAACCCGAAAATTCGACAAAATCAAACTTTCCGATGGGGCCCATGAGGAAAGATCTAGAAACTACCCATTTCTGATTTACAAAAAACCAAAGTGAAAAAACAAAAAGTGAGGTTCACGGATCATTATTGAAAATCCAAAGGTAAAAAAAAGCTACAACTACTAGTACTATTACTATATATCTATGTATTGTTTCAAGTTTCAAGTTTCAACTTCCAAAGTTTCCATTTTTTTTTTTTTTTGCCCCTTTTCTCTGCTGATGATGCTCTGTTCTGCTGTTGTACACACGTGAAGATTCATCAGAAAAGTGGAGTTTTCTGATAAGTAATTAATTTACCATACTCACTGAATCACTCTACATCACACAAACACAAAAAGTCTGTTATGTGGGGGAATTTCAATTGGTGAGCTATATTGTAGTGCATGTGGGCAAATGAAGACAAGCAGTTTGCTTTTGTCTCCATCAATCTTTGGGCTTTTGTTATATGCAGGCGTGAGACTTGCTTGTGGCCTAGAATTGACTTGTGCCAATGCCAAGGACAAAATTTGGAGAAATTTTGAGGTTATAGACTTATAGTTGAGTACTTTGTAATTAATGCATAATATCACCATATAACTTCTTAATTATCTAAACTTGGAATAACCCAACCACACTACACACCCTCTCGATTTTACAATGGGGAAGGGTACGCACATCTCGACCCCCCAGATCCAACTTGTATCGGGATCCATCTGGGTAGATGTTGTTGTTGGAATAACCCAACCAGCCCAAAATCCAAAATGATAAGATTTTGAGCTAATCTTAAGTAGAGTTGTCTAGAGAATCTGAGAAATAGACTCGACCGACCTGCCTTTAGATTTGACATGAACTCATCCGAAAACCGATATGAACTGGACCCGAATCTGACCTGATAATGTACGACCCGAACCCAAAAGCAACTCGATTAGCAAGTAAAAGTAAAATTTTACTTGAAAGTAAGAAATGACGCGACCCAAACCCGACAGAACTAACCCGATTGACAGGTCTATCACAAGTCATTTAACATATGTGGCGCATAACGGCCTCAAATGAGAAATTTAAAAATTAGTGTTCATAGCATTAGCAATTGAAACACTACAATAATATCACATTGCTTTTCGTCTCTATGGAAGGCCAAAAGATGAGCACCCAAATCATCATACTGAAGTGTTTTGTTATTTATAACACAATCTCTTACACCCCAAAAAAATACAATCTCATTCAAACACAATTCTTTAGTAAATTTGTATAATTTTTCTATATATACATATATAGGCAATCACACTAAAAATGTTAAAGGTCTCTTAGATCTATATAGACCTCAATTAGCATAGAATGTGTACTATCAAAGCATAAAATGGCCAAAAAATCCAGTGAAAGTTCAAAGCTCAGTATGAACAAGTTTCTCTTGATCCTCAACAGCCCTTGATTGATCTAAATGCAAGTTCTTATCAGTTGAGGTAAGACAATCAGCAGAAGGATGAACAAGTCCATACCCAAATCCCGTAGCCGAATGGCAATAAACCTCGGCTGTGCCATCCTCCGTTTCTAAGTTAACGTTGTTAAGGATGATGTTTTGACATGGGACAGTGTCACTGCAAGCAAACTTCATTGCTTGCTTGCTTGTTGTGGTGCCATTGATGTTCCGGTACATAATCTGGTTTATTTGCACTGCTGAAGTCTACAAAAACAGAAGGAAATGAAAATTCATCATAAGATGAGTAGTTGAGCAGAGAAAATACTAGGCTGATTTGATTCATAGGATGAAGTTAGCATTTAGAGGTTTTTACCTGGGTTGGGCAGTCATTGGGAGAATCACAGTAAAATTGGTCAATGATAATTGGGTTGGCAACTCTTTCCATCCTAACATTCTCAAAACGTACCGCCTTGACGTATCCAGATCCACCCTGTGTAAAATGTTGGAAAAGAAAATAAGTCACTGTGTATTTTTCAATAAATAAACCTTGCAATTCACCAATAAATCATTACCTAAGAGTCTAAGACTCTATCCAGATCGACGTTGTGTAAAATGTCGGAAAAGAACTATTCCGTAAAGTTCAGACTTCAGGTTTAGAGCATTAGAATGTGAGAATTTTTTTCTTATTTGTTGCGAGATAGGAAATGACGGTTCGGATTGAAATTCAAAACTACTTGACACAGAAGGGGTTCATGTGCTTGTAAAAAAGAGAGCTTGATGTGGGCTTATAAGTTATAACTAACAAACAGTTTGTTAGTTAGGTAAATTGTAAAATATGGATAGAGAGTGCCCATGTTCAAGTTTGTCCTTTGCTACTAAAGCATGTGCCCTGGGGCCAACAATTAGCTAGCTTTTCTGCTTATCCTTTATATAGTTTTCAAATGAATAGATGGGACCAAAAACTTGAATGAACCTAGAAGAAAGCAGTTTGGATAATGGTACCCTTTATTTCCAAAATCAGAATTCAGAAAATTACCTGCCACGTCTTGATCCTAAGCCCATTGGTCGTATCCGTGATAAATGCTCCGCTCAGGACAACATTATTTACAATACCTGTCGAGTTATCCTTGCCAAGACTACCAATGCTGTGGATTGGACAATTTTATAGGAAAAGGGCAAAGAACATAAGTAAACGTAAGATGTCGATCACAGAAATGGTCTGGACTATGGACCATCAGCAAAACTATAACTGTCCAAAGGAACAAGCCTATAGAGCAAGTAATTACCTGATTCCATGCCCTGGACCACAGAAGATTGTCTTCATCTTAATATTTGAACTAGCATTCACAATTGAAACACAATCGTCACCTGAAATTACATGTAAAATGACGTGGTCAGCTTGCTGTTCTCAAGTTTATACTTTTGTCTTGATTTAAGTACTTATCTTAAATCATATCCTAGTTGAATTGTCTATAATATCAAATTGAGAACTAAATTAACAGATGGAGTAAAAAGGCAGAACCTGTTCCAATTTTACAATTTTGCAGGACAATGTTGGTTGATTCGCTGATATGGATCCCGTCTGTGTTAGGGCTGTCTCCTGGAGCTGAGACTTTCACATTGAACACTCTTACAGAATCAGATCGAGAAATGATAAAATGCATCTGCTGACTGTTTTGGATGGTCAGACCTCTGACTTTTATCGCCGAACTCGAAGAAATAGTTAGTGCCTACATAAGAAATATATACATGAATTTGCATCCCATTGCTTTCATGGCTGTAAATTTATTTGAATGAAACTTACTGTAGGAGCTCCTTTACAAGGCTGCAATTGAAGTCCAAATCAGAAGAAAACAAACAATGTCAGAACTTGTATATGAAAATATGTAAGTGGATGTAAAAAAGAAATAGAAAATCTTTTCTTTTACATTGGTCTTGTTCTTTTTGCAAGAAGCTGCCCACCATTTGCTACCTGAGCCATCAATGACACCACTACCGCTGAAGCTTACACCAGTCAGGTTGTGAAAGTTTAACCAAATTCTTGAGAACTTGGGGTCCCAGTTATTGGGTTCATCTGGTGCAATTATAGTTCCATCAATCTACAGGTCAAGCAAATACATGATCAAGGCCCCTCAAATATCAAAAAGAAATTGTTTTTTTTGAATGAACCTAAAAATATGAAGAAGAAAACCATGTTGGTGTGATAACATATTATTGTGAAACTGATTCCATCTAACCTGGATGAGTAAACTCTTTGCACATGGACCCTGAAATCTTGTTGCATTTACAAGATAACGGCGCCCTTCAGGAACTAAGAAAACAGATCTCCGTGTAGAGCAGGCTTGTTTCCAAGCACTAACAAATGCCTGGAAATTATTATACAAGGAGTTTATAAAAAATAATAGCATGTAACAAAAGCGTTGACAAAAGATTAGACAAATTAAGTACCTTGGTATCATCTGAAATTCCATCTCCAGCTGCTCCAAAGCTATCCACATTTACAAGAACCTTACCACTATGTTCACTTGTCCATGAAGGAGCTTCAACAGAATCCACTAATTCCTCGCCTTCATATGTGTCAAAGCTTTCAAGTTCTGCAAGCATAGCAAGTTTTTCTTGTAGCTCAACCCCTAAAAGCCCATAGGCAGTTATCAACAAGCCAAGAAAGGAAAACAAGACACAAAGTTTCATGTTCGTTGACTCTTTTTGGTTCAAAAGACTGATGGGTTTGAATGATTATCAGGAACAGAGGCCGGATTTGGATCTAAATATACAATTTGAGCCTTCAAAATGGAGGGATTTGTAACAAAATTTAACTTGACTTGAAAGACATGAAGGAGAAAAACTGCCTCCATGCCCACACTTCAAGCATAAGGGACAATCTTTCAGAAAATGTCTGCTTTACTCTTAAACTAACAAAAGACTCACCAGTCAAAGATCTTCCTCAATGTCTACTCCGTTAGAAATCCAAGCAAACTACATCAAAATTGCCAAAGATGACAAAAAAACATAATATATTCTCTTTTTTTTTGCAATTTGCTTGATTTAAACAACAACGTGCAGGCTTTAACTATGATAATGGGCGTGCCGACTTTCAATTAAAGTGCAGCCTACCTCCCTATGCTCTTTCCCTGTCATTGACAATTGCTTACAACGCATTGAGGACTCAAAATCCCCAATTTCATAATAAAAACTTGAAGCCTGAAGAAAAGATGCGGGATTTCCTGATGCTAGCTCCACCAAATGTTTAGCTACTCTTCGTCCAACTGATTCATTTTGGTGGACTCTACAACTTCTCAGCAGGGAACTCCATATAACAGTGTCATCCCTCATTACAGACTGATCCAGCAGCTCTTCAGCTTCATTTAACAACCCAGAACGGCCTAAGAGATCAACCATGCATGAATAATGTTGTCGGTCTGGATCAATACCATATAATTGTTTCATGGAACTAAAAATCAATCTTGCCTCCTCTAACAACCCTGAATGATTGCAACCATTTAAGACGCATAGTAATGTCACTCGGTCAGGTTTCAAACCCTTTTTGATCATCATTTCAAAAAGTTCTAGGCATTGGGTGCCTAGTCCATTCCAGGCGTATCCATTGATGATTGATGAGAAACAGAAAACATTAGGATTAGATAGATCCTCAAAAGCCTTGAGGGCAAGCTCGACATTACCTGACTTGGAGTATGAGTCAATAAGGGCACAGGAGACTGCATTGTCAGATAAGTAACCGGTTTTAAAGGAACAGCAATGCAGCAAACTACAGTATGACAAATTCATAAAGCCAGGCATTGAAAGTGCTTTCATTGTACATGACAAGGAAATCTCATCAAATCCTATTCCGTCATCCATCATTAAGCCAAACAGCTCAACCACATCTTCAATGAAGTTGCAATGCAACAATGAAGTCATAAGGGAATTATAACATTCAATTGTTCTATCAAGCAAGCTGTCAAATATATCCACTGAACTCTTAATATCAAGGCATTTTCCATACATATCCATCAATGCTGACTGAACATAGACACTCCCATTATCGAATCCCAGTTTTAAGACAAAAGAATGAATTTGTCTACCTAAAAAGATACTTTCACTCACACTACACAAATTCAAGAGTCCTACAAATGAACGAATTGAAGGTTTCATCCCCCACAACTGCATTCTAGTGAAATAAGCCAGCGCACCATAGAAATCTCGGCTATTAGCATGTGAGTACACAATCGAGTTCCATGATATTACATCCTCCTCAGGGATAACCTCAAATGACTTTTTAGCATCAAGCAAGCTCCCACAGACAGAGTAAAAATCCACACATGCATTAGCAATGAATAGATTTGATTCGATCAATCCAATCTTCACAAAATGGGAGTGTAACTGCTTTCCTTCATACTCAAATCCCCCAAGACAACATCCGTTCATCAAATAACTGAAGGTAACATCATTTGGTTCAACACCATCAATTTTTATGCTCTGGTATATCTCCAGCACCTCCCTGGATAAACCCATCTTGCAAAACCCACGTAAGACCAAGTTGTAAACAGCACAATTTCTCTCTGGCATTTCATTTAGGGCACTCAACCCAAAATCAGCAAGCCCCATTTGCATATAGAGATCAACAACTGAGCTTCCCACATAAACATTCGAGCTAAACCCAAGTGAAATCGCCCTGCAATGCACCTGAAGCCCTTCCATATAAAAACCAGAGTTGCTACAAATGCTCAAAACGCTTGAGGAAGTGAAAGGGCTTTCTTTCACTCCCTGAGACACCATCTGGTGATAAAGCTCAAGCGCTTGCTTAGGCATCCCATTACGTTTGTACCCTGAAATCAGCAGGTTCCATGAGACAGAATCTCGAACGGGCATTTCGTCGAACAGTTGGAGGGCAGAGCTCAGACGACCTGATTTGATGAGATCGTCCATAGCCCTGTTGTAGGAATATACTTGACCAAATGCATCGGTCTGACAGTATGAATCCAGGTGAAGAAATCTGCATACTTCGTTTAATTTGGGAAAATTAATCGTCAGATTCTGGATATGTGAAAGAACCCTCCTGCCCAGCATCCGTCATGCACTCAAGAAAAGACGCTAAGTAGTAGGATGAGCGATGAACAAAGATGAATGCACACTTTCTAATTGCTGCAATTCCCAACTTCAAATCGTTTATATATCCCAAAACTATATAAAAAAAAAATCTTTTTAGAAAGAAAAGATGTCTTCAAATCTTAGAAAATAGCCCTTTGACCCTTAACTTTAACAAAACAGACAAATGAGCCCTTTTCATATTACAACATGATCCTAGATTATACTTCAATTTTACAAAATGTACAATTTAAATTCAAAACAATAATTACTACAAAAAATATTCTTATCGAGTCATTTCGAACAAAAAAAAAAACTAATTAAAATCATTCAGTTTTGTTAATATGGGAATTGAATGATGATTCTGGTTGTGGAAGTTAGTAAAGAAGTAAAAATGTAAAATGGAAGAGCTACATCTACAAAGAAGGCAAAAAAAAAAGAAGACATTATACACATAAATTACCCCACAAAAAAAACCAGTTATACAACATATTTGCAAACACAATCAAATCCAACCACATCATAAGAGAGGCACAACAATGTGCATCTTATATACATTGTTCAGGAAGACTAACATCAGCATGTCGAACCGATAGCCTCTAAGAGGGCCAAGGTGAAATTCAGTTGTGTTTCTTCATCTATTCTAGAGAAGAGAGGGACATGCACAAAGAGAGACTTGTGGCCTTTCTGCTCTGCAAACCGGAGAGAGTGATAGTAAACATAATTGCACACAAACCGACCAGCGTCATTGGATAACATTACGTCGAAGCCTTTGTTCTTAAGGAGCTTGAAAATGGAATCCACAGGACAAGAAGTCTTCATTCAACAATGGAAAACATACAATCAGTACCCAAAGAAAAGTTTAACATTTGTTATTATTAATCTTAGGCTGCAACTCAATAATATGAAAGCCTTGAGAAATCAATTCCATATGTGCAATACATATGTGGTTACCTTTCTTGCTTCAGAAGTTCCTCCATCCTCCTGGACTATTGGGTGTTGCTGCAGACGAGAAAGAGGGGTCAACAATTAAGTATCATGGTCAATCAAAATAACAACATAAAAAAACACCATTTTTAACAAGAAATGAGAAAGTAATTACCTGAGGCTGCCAGCCCAGTTCATCAGGGCAGCGAAATGTTGCTTCATTTACTGCTTGTTGCTCAATGACAAATTTCCGAGCCCCACTATTCACCCCTAAGTGAAGCTGTAGAGATGAAAACAAAAGTGAAAGTGGGTCTTAAGTAAAAGCTTGGAGCAACAAGAAGATAAAATCAATAATACTGAACAACCAATTGGATCAGGAGAAAGACTTAGTACTGAGTACTGACCCAAATAAGCACATCATTGCTTGAAGAATCTGGAACTGAGATGCCGTTTTCCAAGATCTTGTAAAGAGTCGGCTGTGCACCGTCCCCAGCGGTCTCTAGAATTGTGCAGCAACCAAGAACAACACCAGAAGGCAGTCCCTTTTCAGAAACATAATCCTTCAACTTGGAAACTATAATCTCTGTGGGATTCTCTGGAACTCCATAAAATTTCTTGAAACCAGTGACATTGATAATAACGTTGCGCTTTGGTCCTTCAGACCCCATCTACCCGTCAAGCACAGGGACAAATAAGATGCAAGCTACAAAGAAAGAAGAAAGGATTCACCTTTTATAGTTTGTTCTCATAATCATAGCAAGAAGAGTAAAATTCAACCATCCTTCAGATAAGAGATGAGCTTGAATATGAAAAATTGTTGGAATTTCGGAGTTACAGTCCTCTACTTAGAAAAACACAACTATAAGAATACGAACGAGAATCAAAGACCTAAACTGATTAAGCTGATCTAAATCAACATGCTTCACCAATACAACAGCTGAACTCCAATAACTAACCCAGTTGGCATTTTATTCATTAATATGGACTATGAATTAGCATCCCAATTATGGAACCAATCTAACTAAGATGAATCAATCTAACTCACACAGAAGAAAAGAGCCCTGAAAATGACTCTGCAACATGTACAATTATATTAAATTAGAACCTGCATACTGAACAAGTTACAAATTTGCAGCTAAGATAAAGAACAATGCGTATCCGCAACTACAACAGAGAAGTAACTTAAGAGCCCACACAAGAGCAATAATCCGGCTCACTTTTTCCCCCTTTCTAGCCTAAATTGCAGAAAACAAGCAAGAAATCATGCGAGACACGCATCAGATGATCATAAATGTAGGGAATACAGCTACAATCACAAACCCTCACGAAAAGAAGCAATACCGATTGATCGCAGATCATCGGAAGAGACATTTCAGATTATACAGATAGAAAAAGAAAAAGAATCATAGCAGAAATCCGACAGAATATATACGATATCCACCTACTAAAGCACTGTTGCTGGATGATCGTAATCGGACTTTTTATGATTCTTGAATTGAAATCAAAACTCAAAATTCGAGTTCATAAACATCAAAGATCCGATTAGGAGAAAAGAACGGAGAAATACCTATGGAGAATCCTCCGACTCTCTTCGCCTGGAGAACTCGGTTTCTCACTTTCTTGCTCAAAACGTTCTAGAGGATGACTACGAGAGGCGATGCAAATGATTGGGGTTTAATTGATCACTCTCAGCTCTTAATAAATTAATTTTGTTAATTATTGGGGTTTAATTAATTTGTATATCGTTTAAAATAATGTTAAGCGTGTATGTTTTGTATCACGCAACCGGGAAAAATTAATTAGTTATATGTTATTTATTATAAAATATATTTTATTTCAGGATTTATAATATTAATCACAAGTTGAAAAATAGGAAAGGTTAAAACGACGCGTTGCGGAGAATATGAACAGAACGTCGTCGTTTAGATCCCTTCAGAACCTTTTCTAATGCGGTCGTCGTCGTCTGGCTCCCAATTCCCATTCCGAGCCCGCCTCTCTTTCTGCGTCTCTCTTCAAATTCGAGCTCCGGCGAGAAGTTTCCGGCGCCGGCAATCAATTGTCGATGCCGAGATACAAGGACGAAGCTCCGGCAGTACGCGTGTACACTGTGTGCGACGAATCGAAGTCGGTGTCCCAGGTTCCCTTTTCCCGTTTTGGATTGGTTATCAAGGATTGTTCAGTTTGTTAACGGTTTGTTAATCTGCTAGGTATTTGATCGTGAGAAACGTTCCTGCGTTGGGATGTCAAGATGAATTACAGAAGCTATTCGCATTGTATGGCGAAGTTGAGGAGTATGTTCCTCTTCACCTTGTGCTTTCGATGTTCTGATCCAATTACTTCACATTTTGTTTGATATAACTCCTCTAGTCCTTATTAATTGTGCATGGAAAGGCTAATTCATAGGGTCATTTGATCGACTCAATCATTATGTTTTGTTTGATGGTGTAGTTTCTGTTTCTTCTGAGTGGATTTGCCATGAATTTGGTCGATATCTAGATGTTTAATCTTGGATACCTAATTTTGTTGATGTATGTGCAGGATGTATCCATTTAAAACAAGTTACATAATGCTCTTTTTCGTATTTACATTGTAGATGTAAGCCTATGGATGCTGAAGATTGCGAGGAATACACTGATGTTTACTGGATCAAATTCCATCAAATAAGCAACGCCAGGTTGTCTAGCTGATCTTTACTGTCTGCATTCTGCTTTGCTTACATTAACGTTATCTTGAAGATGTATTGATGTGTTTATGCATTAAGTGCTAAAACTCTTATCTTTGATATACTTCAACATCCAGCGTTAATCTTTTATGTTTCAATTGTATAGGTTTGCCAAGAAAAAACTGGATGAGCATGTTTTTCTCGGGAATCGGCTCCAGGTTTCGTATGCTCCCAACTATGAAAGTCTTTCTGACACTAAAGAGAAGCTGGAAGGAAGGAGAAAGGAAGTTCTTGCTAGGTTGAAGAGTAAGTGCTTTCAGCTTCATAGTTATAACTTATAAGCTTATATAGTTGAAACAAAATTCTATTGGCTAAATTTGTGTGTGTTATCACCTCAAGCTGGAAGGTCCAGAGGTTCTGAAGTTCATCACCAAGGCTCTACAAGTAATTCTGTATGGTATGCTGTTTAATTTTTTTTTCCTGGCATTGCTTTTCTGTATTGAGCTACTACTCCATACTGTTTTTGAGCAATTAATCGATGTGTTTATTGTTTAGGGACCCGAAAGATTATAATCGTATCAGTAGGGTGCATCAGTCTTCAATCACAAGGGTGTCTTCTGACCAGGTAATCTCCTGAGAACTCTTTCCTATATTGTAGAGGTTATGATTTTCTTAGAAGCTCTGGAATGCAAATAGATGATGGATAAAGTTTACAACTTGAGAGTTCAGTGTGCAGTATTCAAATTTGCACCTAGACCAAAAATCATACTGAGGAATGGTGATGTTTTATCATCTATATGCAAGTGTTTCATTTAACAAGAGACAGGTTGATCTGAATTCATTAGTATAAGAATAATAAATAAAAAATTGTGTATGTCAAGAAGCATGTGATTTGTAGCAGTCAAAATATAGATTGTCAAATATTATTCCTTCATTAAAATTCAGTAACAATTGCACTGAAGTGTTTATCATTCTAAAAGCTAAGGGGAACTTCCTTGCATTTTTGTTTAGGGACAGTGGTAAGTGATTTCTAAGACTCTAAGTTGATGTGCTATATCATACAGGCTACTAGATTAATAAACAAATCAATGTACACAATAAATATATTCATTGCAGAGGAGTGTCATCACTGTTAGCACTGGTTATAATCTCAAACTGAGATTTGAAAGAGTTTTTGCCTGCTCTTTTTCAGGATTACTTCCCATCCCACTCAATGAATGAAACTGTTCATATGGTCAGGAGTAAGCTTAATAAGGTGAACTACCTTACAGATTATATTCTATTATTTTCTTGCCATTTTTACAAGCTTCTAATTGATTACCATAATTTTCAGATAGAATCTAGTGCTTCAGATATACAACCTGACCCTGCTACGAAAACAAGAGTAGACAAGCGGAGAAGAATCTGACAGTCAAGAAAACAAATGAATATCCAATCTACCAAGGGATATTACACTACTCACAAATTGAAGTAGTTTGGTCATCTCCTCTTCAGCCGACTTCTGGTATATGCAAACTGCTCAGTGCCCATTCCAAGTTACTACATGGGAGTTGATGCTTACAGCATTTTACCCCTCTCCCGGTTCTATGTACATAATTATTGAATTGCCCTAATTATTGAATTTTCCTTCTCTTTACTAGGCAATGGTGTTGAATGATGTTGTTTATTTAAATTAGGGCAATGTTTTCAAATGTGGGATACACTGAGTAGATGATATTGTTTTTTCATGTCTGCAAATGGTAGAATGTAAGAGAAAGCTCTGTGAAAAAAATTACACAAGGTCACTCTTCTGTTTAGTTTTTAAGAGTGATTGTCAATCTTCATTTTTACTAGCTGATTATTCTCTACTCTCAACACCTTGCCTTCTAACCAAACTTACCAACAATGCATATAAAGCTCTCTTCCTAAAGACCTGTGCTTGTTCCCATTTTTTTATCCAGCTCTCCAAATACTACAGATCCAAGCTAATGGCCTGATTTGATTTAATCTATCTTCTAGAATACAATAACCCATAGATTTTCTCAAACCATCATTCATGGGCTTGAAAAGCAGTAAAAACCAATCTCCAATCACAAGCTTATTCCAAATAGAATCTAAACTTATGTGCATTCTGAAACCATTCATTCAAACCTTCGGTGCAAAAGATAACAAAGGAAGATGTGGGGGCAACAAGATGTCATATACACACAAGGATTTTCTTTAACTTTCATCAGCAAATGCCAAGAGTATCTGTTCCAGGCATACAAAGCATAAGATATCCAGTTAAGTCAAAGATTCATACAGGAAAATTTCATGTGGGATAATTTACCATATTTTACGCGTCATTTTTCAGTCACGACAGGTACACCTCAACACTGGCTGTTTTCACGCCATTGCAGATAGGGCAAACCCTAATCAACCCATCACAATCCTTACAAACACACAAATGCCTACAAGGCATCAATAAAACAGACACTTCCTTGGACCTGCAAGCTTTACAGATCAAGTGCTCATTCAAGCCTTGCAAAACAGCTTTCCCATTTCCAGGGATGGCGCCCAGGTAATTGCTCGCGTCCATATAAGAAGCTGTGTCATCTACTTCACTGTCACCAAACCCTTCTTTGCCTTGATCAACGCCCTGTGACATGGCTTGTTGTTGAGCCTGTTGCAGGTTGGTTTTAAGAAAATTTACCACTGACTCGTTGTATTTTGCCCTGTAGTGCCAATTCTGGGCTTCGGCAGCCACTTGCTTTATCCTATCTGTGAGTTCCCGGTTTTTTCGGTTCATGTTTTCCAATTCAACCTCTTTTTCATGGAGCTTCTTGCTGATGCCTTTCTCGATGGTGGTTAGAACAGAAGAAATGTGCCTCTGTTTTAGGTCTCTCACACCTTTCTCCAAGTGTTCTGCCTGTTTACAACGTAGATAACACCAAATATTAGTGATTAGCAAAATTAAAGGTGATTGAAATGTGACTCAGATAGAAATCAATCAAATCATAATATCAAATCATATCTAGACGGAGTATAGTGCTTTATGGTTGCTTTGGAGTTTGTTATGTATAATATCTAAATGTTTGGGGTTCTTTGGAACTACACATTATGATCACATTTTTAGTTATGAATACTTATGAGCAAAAAGTATATTTGGTATAACAATGTACTTATTATAAATAATGCCTTTCAAACCAAAAGTCTTCTTTTCCCACTCCCCCATTTTGCACAAAATTCTAGCCATCAACCAATTTCAAATCCAAAACATCACACAAATTCCAAAATGTTAAAACTATGGGCCTGTTCGGTGTACCCTGATTATTTATAATATATACGTCGCTATACTTCATCTAAAATGGGACATGGGTAATAGAGTAGGCTATAATGGACTGGAATTGGTGAAAATGTATAAAAATATATTTTAATATACAATGTGATCATTACCATTCAGACCTTAGTTTTTAACATAAATCACATTATAATTAAAAAAGTCATTATAAAGGTGGTATGTCAAACAAAGCCTTAATCTAATTGCTAGAAAGGAGGGGAAATGATACCTGAACTTTGATAAACTGATCAAACTCTTCCTTTTGACGATCAAGCTCAGTTTTGATGTTATCTCCGAGAGACAGAAGGATTGACGGATTGCCCGTCATACTACCACTAGCGGAAGTGACAGATGAATTTCGTTCATCATCATCGTATGACAATCTCAGACCAGTTGATACCAGATTCTGCTTAGGGATGCTAGCCGAACGGTCTGCCTCATCTTGGCATACGTTGTAATTCAGTGAGATCTGAAGCTTCTGTTGTCTTGAAATATCCTCAGACTCCCTGCCTCGTTTATTTGGTCGAAGCACAGATGTATTTTGCTCATTTCCAAAGTAATTCACTGGATCAATTGTGCATCCTGCAGGCACTGGAAACAATACAAGCAACTGTTAATGAAAGACAGTAAACCGAGTAAACATTATTTTCATAATTAAAGCACATTTGTGTAAATCATCAGTAGGTTAGTGTAAACTTGCAAACAGCATAATTATGTTTCTAGCACAGTAGAAAAAGCCAAATTATATTCTGGTTAATGAGGTAAGATCATTAGATTGATAACATGACAGAAAACTGGAGAATTTTCAAATTTAAGGATTTCTAGCTGTGATTTGTTCAATGAAAAAAAACCTATTTTTACAATGTAGCCTCCTCAAGTGCCTTGTTATTTGACAGATTTGAGGTGAAGGTAAGCAGTTTCATATAAGGTTACAAATACCAGGTTGATTGTTAAAAGATTCAACAAATAAACACAATTTGGCATCTCATCATTAGTGCATCCAACTTATCATCTTCCCTGGTTTCATATCTTCCCTTGAATAAGACAATCTCAATATCCTGATTCAATTTCTTTTCTTATGCAACTCCAGGTATGCAATAAAGGGAATGTAGAACAAATTTAAGTGAGAAGACTCACAATTTCCAAACAGCTGCAACTGATTATTTGGTCCATTAGTTTGATACTGAAACCGGTTCTCATCCATCAAAACTGGAAGAACATGGTTGCTGCTGTTGCCTCCAAACATTCTAAACCAGACTCAAACTCCTCAGATTCAAACTTCACCACCTGCTACAGAAAACCTGCATTGGAAACAAGAGATCAACATCTGAACCACTAATCAAGCTTGAAAACAAAAAAGATTAAGTCTTTGGTACAGGCAGAATCAATTCAAGAGCAGATTCACAACATCAAGTTCCAAACTTTCCTAAACCAGAATCCCCAAATCAGTCCCAGCTAAAGCCTAATCGCCCAAATGAATCAGCTTCTACACAGCAACGCCGCTCAATCCACTACAATCATAACAAAATCTAGCTTCGCGAATCAGGTAAATTGAACGGAAATAGAAAACCTTAATCTACATCCCCATAAATCCAGCCCCAAATTATCCACTAACCCCCACGAAATCCATCAACTGGACAAAAATTACAGCAATCAAAACCGTTTCCTTGGAAAATCCGATCACAAGATCATGTCAACAGCCACGAAAGAAAGGGGAAAAAACTCAAAACAAAAGAGGGATTCGAACTCCACAGAAGTCGAGAAATACCGGCGATCAGGGAGATCTGAGAAATGCCATGAAAGGGAGGAGGAGAAGAAGAGGAAAAAGGAGGAGGGTAGCTTGTAGATTACTTGCAAGTAAACGAATTTAAGAAAATGGAAATGGAGAAATTGGGTAGGGGCAGGAAAAGTGGGGAAATGGATTTTAATTGAGGGGGGAATCTCAAGGTATGGTATGTAGAGAGAGAGGGAGAGAGGGAATGGAGGAATGTGGAGGTGGGAAGAGGGTGGGGGTGGACCTGCTCTCTCTCTTCTTCTGTGTTCGCTGATTACGCAATGCCTTACTACCACACCAGACCGCCATTTTCTTCTTCTCCTCTGCTTTTTTTTTTTTTGCCTGGATTATTTTTTGAATACTATGAAAAAAGTTGGGTAAAAATGTAAAATTACACAATAACCATTAACCACGCATATAATGGTTACATTTGTCGTAGAAGACTCATCATACGTGAGGTGTTTAGAGTTGTTTAATTATCTATGTTTTGGTATGATGTCGATTTTGAGTTGATTAAAATTTTGGTTAGGTTTTTATTATCGATTAAGAATGCATAAAATTGTGTAAAATGTAAATTTCTAGCCGACGAGTAAAATCATTTGTAGGCTTGTATATATTTTATGTTTTAAGTATGAATCTTTGGCATAATCTTACCATCTTGCTGATTTTATATTAATGATATTAAAATCCTACATTCAATACTAGTCACACCATTTTGGATTTGATCCAATCGGAATTCTGCCAACATTGATCAAAATTGTATAAGACCCTAATTTGGGTGTATTTTTTGTTTTACAATTCAATCCTCCATTCCCTCACATGAAATGACTTAGTAGTAAAAGATACCAGGATGTTGGAAGATTTAAGTCTAATTATTGTCTCCGTCTTTTTTTTATTTTAGTGAAAAATCAAGTGTTACCATTCTTCCTACCACTAAGAGTCGAGTCGATCAGTATAAAACGATTTATCTAATTCGTACACTTTGTTAGAGTCTCACCATTCTACCAATGTCCTCCTCTTAATCTAGTGGTAGTTGACACTAGGTCGTTTAAACATTTGTCCAGAGGTCTCGAGTTCGAGACTCTCTGACGGCGTGTACGCAATAGAGGCTTGGACGTAGACACGAAAAAGTGAAAGTGTCGAACCAGGCGAGGCCCATCCCATAAAAAAAAAAAGAGTCCCACCATTTTTTCTACCACCAGATAAAGTCGATCGATGCAAGTCGGTTGGTTTACCTGATTTATGTATTTCGTTTAAGCATTTGTTCAGAGGTCTCGAGTTCGAGACTCTTTGGCGGTGTGTATGCAACAGAGAGGCTTGAGATGAGCAACACCCCTTACGGGGTCCAACCAATCTCCGGTCCGGACGTATACACAAAAAAGTGAAACTGTCGAACCGGACTAGACCCAGCCCATAAAAAAAAGAGTTTCCCTATTCTTCCTACCACCCTATAAAGTCGATCGGTGTAAGTCGATTTACCTTATTTATGGATTTTACCGGCCAGTTCACTTACTATTTTATATTCTTTCTTTTGTTGAAGGAGGTGGTGGTGGGGATGGAGGCCCACACACACCAGCAGGCAGCAATTCAGAAATGTCTCATCTTCCCCATCAAGCCATCGCTGACGACGCCACACCAGACATGCCCACACACCTTCCCCCTCTCCTTTTCCCACCCAACCCCCACACTCTTCTTCCCCTCTTTCTTAATTACTCCACTCTCTCGATTAGGAGTATTTGTCATCTTATAACCCCAATTTACCAAATCACCCCTGCTTAATAAATATTCTCCTGTACAATCTGGTACTCCGTAAAAGAGATGCAACTCCTTCGATCTCAGCCGTTCATTTAAGGGGACAGACAAAATCTTCTTCTCGATTTCCCACTCCTTAGTAGTCTTTGAAGATGATGGTTGCTTGAATTCTTCAACCTATCTAGCTACTTCTCCCGACCCGACCCAATCCGAACCGACCCGTTTTGAATTTGGATGGTTTATATTTCAAACTTTGGTCAACGTAAGACCCATAATTGATTATAAAATGAGATGCACGAAAAGAATCCACTTTCACCAGCTTGTATTGCGTTGCTGCTCTCAATTGTTGACCCACAATCTACGCACTATTTTGTTTTGATAAAGAGAGGATTAGATATGCTAAATCGGTATAGTAGATTGGAGTCTTTCATCTCTCGTCCGATTTGATTGATTAAAGCTGTTTTATTTTCGGTTCGGATGACAAACATTTAAGGAAATCTAGGGTCTTATCTCGCTATATAGACCCACTATTGATTGGTTGGTCGATTAAGTTTGAGATATCGAAAAAAATCGACAATTGAACAAAGATTGAGGAAATAACTTAAAATCAAAAGGCAAACAAATTAGAAAAAAAATTGACAAACAAGACAAGGAACATATTATTAATTGGGTTTTAGGGATGCAAGCGCAACGAAAAAGATTAAAACTTTCATCCTAAAAATTAAGCCTAGGATATGTGTGTTAACGTATAACATTTAAGTAGATTAGATGGTTATCTCAAAACGTGAATCTAAATAGAAGTTTAAACCTTTTCCTTTTGAATCACAATCGATCATCAAAGAGTCTCATGTGTTGATCCTCTAGCGGTATCCACACACACACAAACGTAACCTATTAGAGACCAAGACCCATAAAATCCAATCCGATAAATCTAGATCCGCTAGATTGGGTTACTATGCATATACCATCACTGACAACGAAGAACCTCGCTACTAGGGCAATGAAGACGAAAAAAAAATACACCTAATAATATCTTAATAAAAAATTGTAGACATCTCATATTTAGACTCGACAATAAACATTTAGACAGTGATATTAAATATAATTATAAACAAGGTCTTTTTTTATATTATTTTTAGTATGTATATGATAGAAAGATCTTGAATCGACAAGCATCTAAGAACATCAATTGGAATGAGCATCATATGCAAATGTAATGTAGTGAGGCTATGTACGTGAGAGTTCGAGATGCCCTCTTTAGAAATCGATGAAGGTAATTTATTTATTTAATTTATTTTGTCTTCGACAATTGTGAAAGGGAAAGAGATTTGTTAGGGGCATATAAAGATATGATTTTTGAATCCCTAATTTTATCAACTAAGACAACCTCATTAAATGCTCTTGTCCATTTCTTTTTTGTTCATCATGCAAGATGCTTTTCTCCATATAACGTGGCTATTGTAATCTATAGTACTTTTCAAGGGTCAGGAAAACAAGGAATATGTTTTTTCACTTTTCAAAGTTTATATAAATATTTAAGGACATGGATCTAGCAACAATGTCTTGACAATAGGGTCGTCTGATCTTATAAATTATGGTTTGAATTTTATTTTGATCTGTTAAAATTTAAAATTTCGGAAAAAAAATTTATAACGGGTAAATTCTATTAAAAACGCATGTGTGTATGTGCCGAAATGTTTCTATAGACTTTTTTAATTGTGTGTGCAAATTATTTAAACTGACCATACAAGAGTTTTTACTGTTCAGATTTTTTTTCACATTTGTGTACAAATTTCCACCTAAACAACAATTTCAACACTGACATAATATAGTTTTACTGTCGCGAGATCTAGAGGGTAAAGATGAGACACCATTACCTTAAACATATTAGTAGGGTGCGTCCGATAGAACCATAGGGGGAAAAGAAGAAACAAGACATACAATAAACCCTGTAGGGCACCAAAAGGAGAGTGTAGCACAATACAAATAAACGACAACCAGAAAACCTAGGATCTTTTTCACCCGCATGTGCAATTTTTTTTAACTGAGAATGCAAGAGTTATAGTTATAACTTATAACATTTAATTGTGTGTGAATGTTTTGTATGCCTTTGCAAATTTTTTCAATCATGTAATTGTGTATAGTGAGTGAGTGGTGTCATGTCTATTCACTAATACAATGTGATTGAATCTCACATCTCCGGTTTATTTTCACGTGATTTATTCTCTAAAATTAATACAATGGCCATAAGACACATAATTCTCAACATGCATTTGTCATGAGAATGCATGTCTGGGTTATTATTGCATGAAACTTATTGGTATTGATTTTGCGTTATTGCCTTATTGGTACGTATGTGAAATGACCCAAAACCCACCCTTGTGTTTCACCTCATTAATGTTAAGGCTTCCACTTTCCATAGGAAGAGGGGACAATCACATGACACGTCCATCAACTATCAACATGGGTGCGTGAAGGGGAAGCCACTGCCCACCCACTCCAATTTCACCGTTTCATTCAATGCGTTACGACATCGTTTTTTGTTAATATGTCTTGAATCTGTTACTAATCGGTATTGTCAAGAACTAGGGAGCAGATCTGCGGACAACATCAAAAGTTTCAAGGGGTTTCGTTTTTTGGGGCAGCTCCTCACGATGGTTGTCTCGTTAACCATTCAGCGAGTCGGAGGTCTAAGGGAGTAAGGGACGATACACCCCTGTTCGGAGGGCAGCGCCACCTCGACATAATGAGATGTTATGTTTTCTATTAAGGGTTTTATCGTGATATGTTTTTGGCTTAAGATTCATAATCTAATTAGGGTTTCATGAGTCGTCATATATACTCATGAAACACCCTTATTACTATAGTCTCTTCTAATTAGCATTTATAATAAGAATTCAGTTTTTCTACCCCCGTGAATGTAGTCAACACAATATTGATGAACCCCGTAAAATCTCGGTCTTTCTTTACGCTTTTATAGCTAGTCGTCAAGAGTCAAGACAGACGGTTCTCTGCGGTTTGGACATTTGGTTTTATTTTGTTATGTGTGTTGTGCTTTCGCTTGCTCTTTGTGTTTATTGTTTTTTTTCTTGTTTGTGTCGTTATGAGGTCACGGTGTTTTTTGGGGCCTTCGTCGGGTTTTTCGGACGCATCCCACGTTAAGACAGGGATGTCCTATCTTAGACTCTTTGATTCTACTTAAACAGAATTCAACTGTGTCAATGTTGGTGTATTATTCTAGTTACAACAGTTTTTATTAATCAATCCAATTTTTTCAGCTCGATCAAGTTAACCGGCTGGAAATAATTTCACCAATTATAACCGATCTTGCTTGTAATTACGCTATGTAGCCTTATACTAGCCTTATTTTTAATTTATGCCACCATTTTTGTTGTGTTATGGGAGGAGCTTCTTTTGAGGAATTATGGAAGAGAACAAAAGCTAAAGAGAATAGGGGCATTTTGGTCAAGATGTATAGTGCTTAGATCTTCACAATTTTGTAACATGAGCAGTATGATTAGTCATATGGGCAGACAAGGTCATGGCCTAGGGTTTGGTCGGTCCGATTTAACCCATGAAAAGTACTTGGCCCAACTCCCAATTCACTCAAGTTTTATTATATTTTATAAAAAAAATTGAAAACTAATTTCACCCAAAAAATAGAAAATATAACCAATTTTGGTACCAAAAAATGAAAATAAAGGTCGTTTTTTAACAAGTTTTTTTTTTCTTTATTACGAATCCATTTAAGCCGATCCTTAGATCTCTTTCTACGAGTAGGAGCTGATTCGAATGGAGTTTAAGTTGTGTCTGGTCGAGGTTGTGGTCGAGCCGTGACTCCCGAATATCCTTCATTTAGGTGGTTCTTTGTACACTGTTATGATAGAGATTACTCGTTTTCTCTGCATACTGGCGGTACTATTTACGTAGTGTTGAGCTCTCTCTGCCCTTACTTTTATTGGCTTTGTTCGTTTGTTAGGATTCTCTCTCCCTTGTGCCCGATTGCCGACTAGTTCAACCTCTCGATAAATCAGGCATGTCTAGTACATCGAATCGATTTCCTTATAAAAAAAGGTCGGATTTGTTTTATTTATAAGGAAAAAGAGATTAAGGAAACACACCTAGCGAGAATAGGATTGCGCTAGAATATTATCCATACGTATGAAATTTTTAAGATCGAAGTCAATTGGAAGAGGGATTAATTTGTATGATTTTCACTTACATTATTGAGGCGTTAGGTTTGGATTCGGTATTAAAATCCACTCATTCTTGTTAACTTTTTTAGCTCTAGATTTTGTGATATATACTTTTGTAACTTGAAATCTTTCTTTTTCTTGTTCAAGATGTAACAACAACCGACTCTCTGCAAGAAAGAAAATACATTAAGGTGGAAGGTGAATAGGTAACGTATTGATCATGGGGCCCCACATCTGAGACCAGTGCTTTTCTGACTAAAAGAAAATTTAGAAAAAATAAATGAAAAAAAGAAAAAGAAAAGTGGAGGTTGAGAAATGAAGATGACTGAATGAGTGGGCACCTAATTTGGCGGGTAAATTTTGGCGGGTGAGCAAACGACGAGCTGTTACACCTGCAACTAGGGTTGAAATTAGTTGAGAACAGATCATACCCAATTTAATGCTTTGTATTTTTTTCAGCTTGAATTTTGTACATATTGTTTGACAATAAAACCCTAAATATTTGAATTAGGTCCTATTTGGATGTTCAATTCAATGCAAAATAATAATTTAGTACATTAATTTACATTACATTGCATTAAATCATACATTTTATGCATTAAATTAAGCGATCCAAAAGGACCATTAGTCATGTATTATTGTTTTATTTATTGTTAAATTTTAATTGTATATAAGTTTTTAACTAATATTGTCATCTTTATATTAACTTGAGCATATAAAGATGATTTATATGTAGCTGGAGTTTTTATGAAATGCTAATATAAACTTTAATTAGTTGGAATAGGTTATTTTCTAAATCATGGCTCCAATGGGATGCAATGATTATATTCACCGGCCATTAAATTGGACTAATTAGTTGTGGTTTTCCAAAAAAAATTGGAGTACAAAACATGTTTTAATTAGAGGTTGCAATTATAAGACCTTTAATTATGATTACGGAACAATCATACTCAATTAGCAACTACTATTATAGAAAAATGTACATCTTTTTAATAAAATCTCTCCCAACTAATCCTTATCACAAGCAAAATAGAAGAGTGGAGCACCTTTATTTTTAGTTTTGTCATGTGGAAGATGACACAAAGTTGATCACACCGCCATACACCATATCAATTTAGAAGAAAATTAAGAAATAATTATAATAATTAATTAATTGTGAAATTCATTATTTCATGTCATTTTTTGGTATTTTTTGGTTGTCTTCATGATATTTGGTTCAAGCTGGCCCCCATGAAATCATATTCAATTAGGGTTGGCTAATTTGATTAGCACAAATCTAAATTAGAGTGAATGCACTTTGACTAAGCAAAGCAATTAAAACTACTTTTGACCTGTAATTTCTCATGGCTTTACCCATCACACACCTGTAAAACTTGATGATTCAGGGACCAAACCATAATGCCAAAGAGTTCTTTTCTGTCACCCAAAGAAACCCAATTTTGTTAACCTAAGTAATGTTTTTTTTTTTTTTATGACGAGGAATCGATCTTTGATGGTAAACTCATTACTCGTAATTCATCTAGCAACAGTTACAAACCAACGACCAAGATCAAACCGGCCAAGATCTACCAACAAAAAAAAAATCTCGAGTTGGAGAGAATCGTAGGACATATACTATATGAAAACTATTTTATATAAAAGTCATTTTATTCTATGTTCATAGGATAAATATTATATTGTGTTCTAAAAACTATTATTAAATTGGGGAAAATATTTTTAGAAATTCTAAATTAGATAAAAATGTAATGTAACTTTTTTATATCAACTTGCTTAGGTTAGAAACCCACTTATTTAGTGTCTTGTGAATGTGGTGGAGTTTTTGAAAATGAATGTTTGGCTAATCAATAATGACTTTTTTTTTTCTAAGATGGCGTAGGATAAAACCCACTTATTTAATAACATATTTGAACTAATTAATTAAGTTAATATGATCAAATCTAGAGGATAGTATGATTATCAAGTCTAAATTAATCCTTATTAGACATATATAGTTGGAGAAATCAATTTAATAGTAGCTAATGAAAATGTCATTTACTAAACAATATGGTGGGGAATCAACTAAGAATTCTTCAATATGGGTTGGTGTTGTTTTTGGTCAAAATAATGGGTTAGTCTTTTTTATATACTTTATATTAATTTCAGTAATATTATTTGTAGTCAAATTTATGGGGAAGAAAAGAATATAGACATGGGGATGATGAAGATTGTAGAAGAAAAAAACAACCAAGCAACCGTGTTTGCGTTAGTGAGCATCAGATATATGAACATTCTTGAGTATCATTACTTTTAATTCAATGACTTGAAACTATAGATTCAATGTGATTATGGCAAATACTTCGTATAATTTATGGCTTAATTAACTTCTTCATTTTGGGTTTGAATATGAATTTTTGGCTTAACTTTGACTCTAAGCAAAAATTACATTTTTTTTTTTTGATTAGGTAAAGATTAGGGTGCTCTCCTTCATGGAGGGCGCCCTAGAGCATCCTTTCGGATGAGAACAAGAAGTTCTGGGTGAGTCTTGATACACTCAACGGGGAGACTGTGGCCCAATTTAGCAAAAAATTACATCTTATTTATTAACCCTTCTAACAATCTACACATCTTTTTTGAAAAAATAAATAAATGCAATGTAACTGTCCATCCTAAAGTTTACTTGGATCTTAAGTGATAGTTGATCTGTTTATGCCAAGTTTTAGTTGTTTGATCCAGTTTACTTACTCTAAAGAACACTCTAATAGTACTCTTACAGGCCGGGCCTGAGTGATAATGGGCCTAGATTGCTTTGACAAGAAAGTTGGGGCCCAAGTTAGCAAGTGGTGTTTGAAACCATTATTCAACAATAAATGTTGTAAATGGAAATTCTCTCTTTTTATTGGAATGTAGATTGTCTATTATATAAGTTTTTGTATTACTTTTTCTATAGCCAATTGATTTTAGGATTGAACCTCAATGAACTTGTATACTACTACACAGTCTACACCTATAAACGTATCACAAGTTGATAATGTTCCCCTTCCTAAAACTCCAATATATTTTATTTTTGTACTTCTTAAAAAAACGAGGGGCATCTTCATGTTCATTGGCTTTAATACAATGATTTTGAGATGAATAAAACCCCTATATCAATTTTGGTACATTTTAACTAAATTTAGTTATTATTGTCACATATATAGTAGAATTGTAGTTTTTCTTAAGTTTATCGGACACATTCTATGATATGGTCTAATTAGACAAGATCTTGCTTCGAACATCGGGGTTGCTAAGACTCCTAAAAGTAAAATTCGATTATGGGTATCCCATCTTCACCCCAAGATTCTATTTGTTCGGAATTTACGAGGAGATGATGATGACAATCTTTCTAAAAAATCTTAACATAGTAGAGAATATGATGTAACGACATAAAAGGGCCTAGAATATCCAATCTAGATTATAAAAATTTCCAATCTTTTACCCTATCTTTTGTTGTTGTTCCTACCTTTCTTATCTTGAAAGAGATGAGGTGAATCTATGGGTTGGATATGCAAATATGCAATGCCATTTTGGCCCATCCCTTTGGATATCTTCGGATAACCGTCACTTTCCCTGTGGCCCTTCTTCTCCTCATACAACATTACAATAAATACTCCTTCCGTCTCCTTTTGTTTGTCCTAAAAAACGGTTTTTGTGGTTATTAAGGAGGGTGTAAAGTAGTATTGGTAATTGGGAAATTGGATAAAAGGTGAGATTGATTGGGGATATGTTTGTAATTTTATAGGGATAAAAGGTGTAAAGTAGTATTGGTAATTGGGAAAGTGGGTAAAAGATGATATTAGGTAGGGGTAATATTGTAAGAAAAATATAGATATAAAAGGAAAGTGGACAAACAAAAGGGGACGCCCGAAAAGAAAACAGGACAAACAAATGGGGATGGAGGGAGTAGCAAATATATATACCCATCATAAAATATCTTCCTATCCATCTTACACTACAATTTCTTAAACTTTTGTCCATTTCTATTTGCAAAATTAAATCATGTATAACCATGATGATCAATCCTTCCCTTGCTTGCATTGCCACCAACATAGCTACATCAGAATGGTGAGTTAATAATTAATCTCTCTCTCTATCTCAAACTTAAATCACTAATTAATTCCTAAAAACCCTTTCTTAATTTCTTGAAATTTCTCTCTATATGATTAGATTCAGCAAAGCAAAAATTGAAGAAGCAAAGCAAATTTGAAGAAGCAAAGCAAAAATAAAAGCTCAATTAGTAAATTAAATTAGCTAGCTAGTTACTAGCTTAGTGCCAACAAGTGTAATGAGAGTTTACTGTGTTGTCTTTTTATTGCACAAAGAATTTGATTTCAATCAAGGATTATTGTGCTCAATAAAGTTTGCTTATAAGGTAATGTAGAAGATGAAGTTAGATCATTAGTAGTGTACTGATATTAGAAATTAATATATGATATTGCATGTGCCTGTTGTGAATTAAATTAATTGCCTTGCACACCACACCAATCTAACTTAGAATCACTCAAGACTCATAAGATTTTCCAAATCTCAACATTGAGAAGTAGAGGTTCCAACTCCAAACTTCTATTGATAATCGAATTTCAACCAAATTCAGAAATTCCTAAGAAATATTCTCAAGAAAACTCTTACTCTTCAAAGAAACTTACTTTAAAAAAAATTCCTTTTTAAAGACAGCACTTGAACTTTCATATCTCAAGAAAAGAATTTCTTTAACATAAATTAAATCATGAACTTTCTAACAAAAATTCTTAACTTGAAATCTTCCATCATACGAGCTTAAAATAGGAAACCTTCAAAATAGAAAGTCTTTATGAAGTACCATACATGACTTCAAAATCTCACAAGAAGTTTCCTAATATGGAAGAAACAACGAGGGTACACCCAATTCAGACTCTCAAGAGGGAATAGGAATTCATTGAGAACTTGGGCTAAAACCGGTTCAACTTCAGGAATCTTCACCTGATCTTACTATGGATCCTTCTCGGAATCCATTCCCATCTCCAGGGAATCAAATGTCCACTATATGACCTTTTTTACCAAAGCTATTACAAATTTATTACCTCATGTTCTCCAATTCCCTTTCCTCTTTCTATCTCTTCACGAGTCTGGCTTCCAATCTTAACCACTTTCCACAAATGGTTCTAAGACAACACCAATATAGAATTTTCCACAATTCCATATGGAAGGATGAAAGTCTTAATCAAGACTTGGAACTTTTAGCTCTGATACCACTTCTGTAACACCCCCTTCCTACCCTGGAGGTATTACCGTCAGTAACCTCGATTAAGACTAAACTGAAGCTACCCAAGGCTTTAAACTGACTGAACAAACTAAAACAAACATTACAGTGGAATAAATACAATTGGTCTTATACAAACCTTAATCCAAAAAGATTAAATAAATAGCACAACCTTCTATTTAAACAAAATCTTCATCCAGTCTTCCATAAACTCTTATTTCTGAAACTCAGCTTCACTTTGAAGTAGTTCAACCATGATCTTCACTCAAGTATAACCATTGAAAACCTTTCTTCAACTTCTGGAGCTTCAAACATCTGAATCCGCCTCTTGAATCAACTTCTAAGAAGAACCTGATGTATCGTATACAACGGTGGACACCAGCCAACCATATAAAAGAAAAGAAAATGGACGGGTTAGTCTAATTAAAGACTAGCAAGCGGAGAATCTAACTTGGTTCTTATGGTTGTAACTAAACATATTGGCATTCAAATCCGAATAGACTCGGATTATGATCCAACAGTTAGCAGTCTTATAGAGAAAAGAGGGAGACTTGCATAATCCATGAGAGAGAACACCACCGCTTGTGGTTTCTTTAAGAAGCATAAACAATTGTTGGGAATTCATATTAATCACATAACATTTTGAAAAGCCTCCATCGACTATTCAGATTAACTTAATCAAATTTTGATTAAGAATCATTCATAACCGGGAGCAAGAATGACTTTCCGACTAGACGAACCATTCAGGTATATTAATGTGCCTAACGCACTTATCTTATATTACTTTCAAAACTTTTCACAACAAGTTGGTGGATTTTAATCGGCTCGAACTACTGTCGGTGGAACACAATACTATCGAGGTCAGAGGGCCTGTTTCATCCTTGAACAACCCGAATAGTACGAATCCCAATGCTGGAGAGATTAGAGGGTCTGTTTCATCCATAATCCACTGCCAACACATATTGAATGGAACACAATACTATCGAGGTCAGAGGGCATGTTTCATCCTTGAACAACCCGAATAGTACGAATCCCAATGCTGGAGAGATTAGAGGGCCTGTTTCATCCATAATCCACTGCCAACACATATTGAATGGAACACAATACTATCGAGGTCAGAGGGCATGTTTCATCCTTGAACAACCCGAATAGTACGAATCTCAATGCTGGAGAGATTAGAGGGCCTGTTTCATCCATAATCTACTACCAACACATATTGAATAAATGCACTTAGCTAGAGTGCCTATCAATCCTCTCACACGAAGAGCAGGGGAAAAGAGTCATGACCCAAGTATTAGGAGATCAATATTGATACTGCCTAATACGAATTTTAAAGAGATGCTTCCGAGACTAAGCTCACATTCCTGAACTAAGTTAATCCATATCAATGTCTCAGCATGAGACAACTAAACATACAAGGTCACATACAACGGACCTAAATCCAGTTCTAGCGCGAAACTGAATGAATAATAACCTGGTCATTATTTCTAACAAATATAATAACCTATCATATTTTATAAATCATACAAGTTGTTCCCAACGCAAATATTAAATGGGATCCAATTCCTCATTTAATAACAATAACGCAAGAGAGAATCGTCCACTTGCCTTATAAGGCGTGCTCGACGTCCTTAGCAATTCCAACAGTACTTTGTATCATCCCTCTGACAAATATAACAAAAGGATTTCTCAACAACGAGTTCACAGAAACACTTCTTAGTTGTATTCTCAACTCCTACAACTTCCTAATCGATAAACGATTTAATTTCCGAATATCGATATATAATAAATCCTTAGTTATCATGTTTCAAGGAGCCATCTTGGCGGAATTATAACTAATTATCTGCTTCACTTTTGAAACAATTTTCTAAAAATTGTTCATCAACAACAGTTCTTAAAGATTACCAAATCTCGGATCAAACGGATTAACAACGAATCCTGAGTAATTATCCGAAGTCCTTTACCTGCCAATCGGTAACCAAAACTTGTCTTCGCTATAACGGAAGATTCGGACGTCCGTTTCTCGAGTGGTTCGAACCTGTGGAACCGTATCAACGTCAAGATTATAAAAACCATAAATTTAATTAGCAAAGCGGCACCAAAAAGCCCTTACGGTGGCTCCGCAATCAATCCGCTAATTAATTTCGATTGTATATACCTTCACTCGAGCCCATGGCTCGTTTGGCTCGATCATGGCACGATCCCCGAGCCCGAGGGTGGCTGGGCGTTGCCCGACAGCGGATTCCATGGTGGTTGGTGGTCGGAGGGCTGTTGAACGCCGGCGACGTCGCTTGACGAGCATGAAGACAGCCGGCGGTGAAGGAATTCTTTCTCCCCGAGTCTGGCGTTCCGACCCGATTCCCCGGCTGGTCCAGCTCCCCCTTGCAGCCAGCTTACACATGGAAGAAGAAGGTGAGAGGTGGAGATGAGGGTGGTGGCTGTCAAGGTGGTGGCAAGGCAAAACGCCGGCGGTGGAGATCCGAATTCAACGCCCGAGCTCGTCCCGTCCGCTCTCTCTCTCGACTTGTTTTTGGAGAAGGAAGAGGATGGCTTTTGAAAAGTCAAGGAAATAGGCCCTCAATTCTATCTCCAACATGCTTATACGTTAAGCAAGAGACGGTCAAAGGCAATTTTCCGTCCCGGAACGGGACTCGCGTTAAAAGCGGTAAAATTATGTACCTCGGGTGGAAAAACTCACTAAACGAAAAACGTCCCGAAAGTTATGTAGACCAATAAAACCAATTTTTCATGATTTTATCTTGCTACCTTTAATTTTTAAGGCTTCCGTTTCGTATTTTAAATCCCTTCCGGTACATAATTAAAAAGACGGCTTATCCAATAAATATTCTTTTTCCACCGAAAAATCCTAGAATTCACACCGATCCATAAAAACATTTCCTTGTGATTTTAGGATGTCACCAACAATTTTTCTAGGATTTAATATCCAACAAAAGTATTGGATTAAGCGTTAAAACGGACCAAAAAGGTTAAAAGGATATCCGAGAAAATTCAAAAATATCCTCAAAAACCGCAGTTATTACAAGTCTACTAATAACAGATAAATAGTCTACTAATAAGCTGCCCCATGCTTTCTTCTTCAAATCAGACACTGAATTTCATTTCTCCTGAAATTTCTGCCTCCACTTTTTTCAGTACATTTTTCTCCTCCTCATCATCCTCTTCTTGCACTGAATGAGGAAAATGAGCCCACTGGTATTGAAAAAAAAGAAGCAAACAATACTATCATAACAGTTAAACAGATCATCATACTGAATTTTTAGATCAATGATCTAATGACTTACATTTTTAGCAGCAGTGCTAAATGCCTCTTTGTGGGTCATGGATGGATTCACAGCCTTGAGCCTTCTTATCTCCTCTCTAAGAAATTAATCAAACCACATAATTTCGATTACCCGGAACAAATGTTTAGACATAAATGCATATAATGTATGATTTCTAGACATAATCTTACTTGATGAAGCAATTGTAAACAGATGGAGCGCGTTTCTTCTTCTCCGGAGCTGTTGACACAATTCATAAGCTCTAATCAACAAGAAAGTTCACATCTTGAACTTAAATTTACTTCAAATTCAAACATAATACAAACAGTCTTACGTTTGTGCACCACATGATCACTCATACAAATATCATCATCATCATCCTCATCGTCGTCTTCTTTTTCTTCTTCATTAACCTCTTGATCATGATCCGAAGAGGCGACAGTAGTACTCCACGTGTCCATGGCTTTAGGAGCACCTCCTTGAGCTTCCTGTGGCATTTGCTGCAAAACATACTAATTTCATATCAATTTTATAAAGAAAGTTTTTTTTGAAAAGTTGGAAATTAAAAAAAGAACAAATCTTTATTCACCTCAGGAGTTTGGTTAAGGGCAGCAAAGAGATTAAAGGGAAGAGAGAAGGATTTGAGCATGTTAACTGAGAGAAGACCAGTGCAATGCCCACATTTGACTGTCACTATAGTTGATAAACTACTTAATGGCACACTTACCTGTTTTTTAGAAGAAAAAAATGGGTTAAGAAGCAAAAAATTACAGAAAAATGTGAATTTGTACTTGAGATTTTCAAAGTATATAGTTACCAGGAGGATTGTAGTGCAGAAACTGCATTGCACATAGCAAATCTGTTCTTGAAGACCAAAGAGATGGTTTAGTGTTTCCATTGGAGAGCAAAATAGAAAGACCCAGGTGAGTTTTTTTGCCAAGCTAGGTGGACTGAATTTATAGAAGGCTGAACAAATTGATAACAAGTTTTATAAAGACATAAAGATTAGTTCTTTTTTATTGTATGGTTTCAAAATCTGATTCATTTGGAGGGTTCTTCTCATGGCATTGAATTCACACTGACTTTTTACACTTAAAAGTTGCTTTGAAAGCAGTCTTCAAGGTGTCAAAATAGTATGGTTTTTGTGAAGTGTTGTTTTCCAGTTTCCAAGTTCCAAGCTTTCCTTTGAAGAAAATGAGAAGGGCTTTGACATTTGTGGAAGGTGGGGAAGTTTCTAGAAGTTTGCATCTTCAGATGATGTTGGGGAAAGGTGTGTTGAGATTTTGTCTTACATTGTAGTAGACATGAATTTGTTTGAAACAAAGTTGTGAAAATTGTACTGAATTTGTTTCCTTCAGTTTCTGTGCTGTCTTCTTTGCTGATGTTGCTTTCTTTCTCCCAATTCCAACGTCCATTAACAGTTCACGTGAGTGGCACGTGATTTTGAAAATATCTCTGGACTCTGTTTTACCGAAACGCGGCGTTTCACTCGTTCAAATCGACCTCCTTTTGAGTGAAACGCGTCGTTTCGACGCCGAATAACAGCCTCTTTTCCAATTACAACAAACCGGATAACCTTTCTTGTTCACCTCCCATGGCGACGCTTCCAGGCCACAATCTCTTCTCCTCACTCCCTTCGCCGGCGTTTCCTCCCTCAGGTGACTCCTCAATCGGAAACCGCCGTCACTCTCCTCCGATTCCCATCCCTAAGTACAAATCGAAACCGAAACCGAAACCGAAACCCCTCCAATCGAAAAACCTGCCTAAACCTCATCCTGGATTCCGAATCCATCGCAATTCGAAATTCTACAAACCGATCACAGAGGACAAGGAGAAGATCATTGTACCTTCCGATTGCGATGGAGAGGGCGCCGATCGCGCTGTGGTCATCGGCGAGTCCGGCGTCTCCTACCTTCTCCCCGACGCGCCATTCGAATTTCAGTTCAGCTACTCCGAGACTCCGAAAATTAAGCCCCTTGCGATGCGGGAGCCGGCGTTCTTGCCGTTCGCGCCTCCGACCATGCCCCGGCCGTGGACGGGGAAGGCGCCGTTGAAGTCGAAGAGAGAGAAGGAGATGAAGAAGAATAGAATACCGTTGTTCGATTCATTCAACCCGCCGCCGCCGGGGAAGAAGGGGGTTAAGTATGTGGAGATGCCTGGACCGTACAAATTAGGGCAGTATCCGAAGGAATCGATGAGCAGAGAGGAGATTTTGGGAGAACCGTTGTCTAAGGCCGAGGTTAAAATGCTTATTCAGCCCCATTTGGCTTCCAATCGCCAGGTTAATCTTGGTATTCTACTGTTCCTATCAGTGGGATCATACATTGCTTCAGTAAAGTTCATAACTTTGGATATTTAGCTTGTCCATGAACTATGACTATGCTTCAATGGTTAATACATTGCTTTGAGTTCTTCTGATTTCTGAAACTGGTGAATTATGATAGATTTAGGAGTAAGATTGATCCATTGTGATTGCCTTGTGCTAGTGGTCAAGATTGTGCTTTTGGCAGGCTGTGTTTCAGGAACAGGAAGGGACGGTTGTGATCTTTGTATGTATTGACTCTTTGACTTCTCTTAATAGGCTTTATATTAGCATTCATTCTTGTGAATCAAATTGGTCCTTTTGCTTGTTTGTGCCTGTAAGATTTTAGTTCAGTGGGCTTATACATTGCTTCAGAAAAGTTCATCACTTTGCAGATTTAGCTTGTCCATGAACAACTACCTATTCTTATTAGTCATTACTGCTGAATATGCTAGAATGGTTGATACATGTTCTGATTTCTTGTAATTCTGGTGAAGTATGATGTAGTTATGAGTAAGATTGATGCTTTGAGTTCAATGGGTAGGTTTCATAGTTTTCCAATTGTGTTGTGTTCTTGTAGGAAGGGATGGACTGACACATAATATGTTGAGTCTGGTGCATACTCATTGGAAAAGAAGGCGGGTTTGTAAGGTTAGATGTAGAGGTGTTCCTACTGTTGATATGGATAATGTCTGCAAGCATCTTGAGGTTTGTATCAATTCCATTCCATTTCCCTCTTTTTTTTCCCCTTCCTGTTATCTTGTTGTGGCTTCATGTGTTATGATTTATGGCAGGAAAAGACAGGCGGTAAGATTATTCATCGAGCAGGAGGTGTACTTTATCTTTTCCGGGGAAGGAACTATAATTATCGTACTCGTCCACAACTTCCTATGATGTTATGGAAGCCAGCAACACCAGTATATCCTAAACTTATCCAGGTTGCTCCTGAAGGATTGACAAAAGAGGAAGCTGATGAGCTAAGGAAGAAAGGAAGAAATCTTAAACCAATTTGTAGATTACGTAAGCCGATTCTGGTTAATTCATGTTTATTGTTTATTAGTTTATATGTGGTTCCTGATATTTTCTTCATTGACAATTGATTCTTTGCATATTGTACATCAATTGATTCGTGTTTATTCGTGTTTATATGTGTTTTTTGCCATGAATTTGGTACCAATTTGTTTTGAATGTAATCCAATTTCACTTCTTATAGTTGTCTACTATTATTTGTTCCAAATTTCATTATTAATGTAAGTATGCAACTCCATTTTGTGTATGTTTATACTGATATTTACTAAACCTTCTTTCTTTTTTGATGCAGCAAAAAATGGTATCTACATTAGTCTAGTAAATGACGTCAGGCATGCCTTCGAAGGAAGCATTTTAGTTAAGATCGATTGCAGGGGTTTAGAGCCAAGTGACTATAAGAAGATTGGAGCTAAATTAAAGGTTCAATTCAGCATCCATTAGCATAGTGCAATTAGTTTTTCGTACTGTGTTATTCATACATTTCATCTTTGGATTCCTATTACAGGAATTGGTTCCTTGTGTTCTGCTCTCTTTTGATGATGAGCAAATACTGATGTGGAGAGGACGCGATTGGAAGTCCATGTATCCGACACCAGCACCAAATATACCCATTCCATCAACTGCCAGTGAAGTCGGATTGAACAACTCGGGTTTGTACCCTAAAAACATAGATTACAAATTTTGTTGTTGTTATTCTTGTTTATCCTATGTTAATTCTATCTCTGGTTGCTCAGATTCCGATCATGATGACGATTGTCGCGAACAAAAGCCCGAAATAACATTTGCAAGCCCGAGAATGATGTCGTTGTGGAAGCGTGCTATCGAATCCAACAAAGCAATGCTGCTAGAAGAGACCAAACTCGGCCCAGATGCTCTTCTCGAGAAGGTGGAGGAGTTTGAGCGAGTCAATCAAACAGCCGAGCATTCGTATCCTGTAGTGGTGCTTTCTGGTTCAAACCCGAAAAGTCTGGCGCCCGGATTCCGAGACAACGAAGATTATGATGACTATTACAGTGACGGTTATGATGATCCGACGGTTGAGGACCCGCTTGAGGAAGCCGAGCCAAATGTACCGTTGGGTTCGTTGCCTGTTGATTTTCTTGCAAGACGGCTGGAAGAGGGGAATAGTAACTCCATGTAAACCGTGTGGGATAAGTCTGAGGAAATTGTATAGATGTGATTTAGAAGCTGTGACTTCTGCTAATTGGAAAATGCCAAGGTAAATAGTGAAATTTTTGTGATTCAAAATCTGTAACTTTGTATTCCTTTGTATCCCTTTTATATTGAGGTCACTTAATTTGCCCCATGAATCACAGTGAGGATAGTTCACCCATTCAATGGTCTAGACTAAACACCAAGAAGGATAATAGTCTTAGAACAATCCTACAAAAACAACTGAGGTGTGAACTAAGCTTGCAAATCAGCTAACATTAGATCGAATTTCACACAAACAAGTCATACAAAAAAAAAACTTTAGGAGTTTCGTATGATTAAATGAAGTTGGATGTTTCCTTGTAAGAACTGAATTAAGAGTTTTCGATATCACAACTTAATTTAGAGTAATTAAATAGAAATCAAATTAAAGACTTACTGATTTTAGCAACTTCATTTAACAAGAATTTGGATTGTAATTTGTTAACTGTTTACAAATTAAAAACGAACACTGTCTTTACCAATTATTCTATCATTCAATTCAATCAAATATAATAATCAGATTTCAGAACTGATTCATTCAATCGAACAACCCGTAGACCCTTACCAAAAATCATACAATCATTCAATTGGATCTTTGGAACCGATTTTGTAATCACTAACCAGATATGAAGATTAGAAGAAGACCTTGAATGCTGATTCACTCCGGTTGAACTTTAGTGAAGGCTGTGAAGTGATTAGGCTGTGAATCACTTGACTACTTGAAAACATGAATCTCCACTAAGATTAAATGATTAATTACTACGTAATGTCACCATTTCCCGAAAACAAAATCACGTTTTTGTTTCCTTAAAAATGATTCGCCTGTAATTATTTGGCCGGAGTATAAAATTTCATATTTGCACTCTTCTTGCTTTTGTCCCCACAAGAAACGTGTCTATTCTTCTTTCGAAGGTCTATTGTGTATTCGTCTGCGAATTAAAACCCATTAATAGCTTGTCTCCTCTGGAAGTTTGGAACATGCCCAAATCAAGTTCATCGTATTGTAACTAATTTCAGGAGGATCCAAACCCTTTCTTCCGAATTTGAGTATTTGACCGTTGACCCATCGAACCATCAACAGGTAATAAATCTCTTTCATTTTTGCGCTCTCTAGTATCTGAATTCATTCTCTTAGTCTGTAGATTGGTTGATTCTTGTTATAGCTTCTTGATTTTAAGAGAATGTTAGTATTTCATCTGGATTTTCTTTAATTTCTGACTTTCTCTTACTCGATTTCCTGCCGAATTTCGAAAAGATAAAGTCTTTCAAGTTAACTCTTTGAACTTGTGAAAAATCTCAACTTTCTGTCTATGTTCTTGACATGGGTTCTTTTTACATGTATAGCGCGAATTGATGTTTGATTGAATCGTTGCTTCATTTGTTCATTGTATGTGTGAATTCTTGGGTCAAAATTAAGCTAATTTTGCTGATGCCCGAAAAAGGTTTCTCCTTTTTGAGTGAATACTCTTTTTTCTTTTTAAATCAGCTCTGAATCTGATGCTTAAATTAACGCATTCAACACTGGATATCTAATTGTAGAAGTGCTGAATTTTCTAGGGTTTACCCAAATTCAATCATGAGCGAGAACACAACAGACCTAAGCTACTGGCTGAATTGGAGGTTCCTTGTGTGTGCATTGTTTATATTAGCTGATATATTGCTTGCAATATTCCTCTTGTGGAGATACGGGGGCGGTAGAAGACGAATTACTGAGGGCGGAGAACAAAATTATGAAGGAGCTGAGTTACTTTATGAGGATGAAGCTTGGAGGACTTGTCTTAAAGTGATTCATCCAGCTTGGTTATTGGGTTTTAGAGTACTAGCTTTCATTCTTCTTCTTTCATTGATTATTGGCAACACGGTTACTGATGGTGGCTATATCTTTTGCTACTACACTCAGTAAGTGTTTCATTTTGAAGGTCATTGAATTAATGGGAAGTGAGAATTGTGAGATTCTACTTTCAACAGGCTTCTTTCTAATTGTATTTGATTGTGTGTTTGCTGATTTTTCTTTGTAATGAACAGATGGACCTTTTCATTAGTCACATTATACTTTGGGGTATGTTTTCTGGTCCAATGCTTCCTTTGAATGAGAAGGCTATCGGCATTACAATTTGTCTGATCTTTGTTATTATTGCAGTTGGCATCCGCATTCTCCATTTATGGATGCTGGCAATATCACAATGAGACGGATTACAGTAATTCTAGGAACTCAGACATGGAGAGAGGTACATATATACCCCCTCAACTCATAGAAAATGAAGGTACATCTGTGACTGAGAAATGTTTGGATAACTATCAAGTGTATAATGTTCGCCCAATTGCTGGATTTTGTGGATACTTCTTCCAAGTTTTGTATCAGGTTGGTCTTGTGTATACTTTAGAAGCCTCTTGTGGATTTATGTTCAAGATTTGAGTTCAAACTTATTAGAAATGTGCTGATTCAACCCTGATGCATTTTTGCTGGTTTTGAACAGATCTGTGCTGGTGCTGTGGTGCTCACTGATGTTGTTTTCTGGCTCGTAATTTTTCCATTTATCACGTCTGTAGATCACAAGCTTACTTTTGTAAGACTATTATCTGTAGATCACATTTTAAAAGTATATTCCTATCCTTTTATTCACCCTTATTAAGACCATAAATGATGAATTGCAGTATGTTATCAGTATGCATTCGGTCAATGTTGTTCTTTTAGGTGACACGATACTGAATTGCATGGTAGGTTGCTCTCTTAATCATGACCATTTCTTTACACCAGATTTCATGTCTGTTTGAATATCAATTGATTTCAAAAGCTCATTTGCAGAGGTTTCCCATGTTTCGGTTTGGATATTTCGTACTCTGGACGGCCACATATGTCGTCTTCCAATGGATAATCCATGCCTGCATTTCATTCTGGTACATCATGAAAAAGCTTCTTCTTGCATACTGTGTTTGTTTGAGCTATTGAATTTGCAAAGGCTCTTTCTTTTGGTTTCTTAAGCTTGCCTTTTCTTATTGCACAGGTGGCCCTACCCATTCCTTGACTTATCATCTTCCTTTGCGCCCTTGTGGTAAGTGATTCTTAGCATATTCATTCTTTGAACCAATTTCGAGACCAGTACTTAAGATCAAGGCATGCAGGCATGCACAATCTAATGCCATTTTTGGGGTTTGTAGGTATTTAGCAGTTGGTCTATTGCATATCCCATGCTACGGCGTGTTTGCTTTGCTAGTTAGGTTCAAGCACTCATGGATGTCAAGGTCTTTCCCAGAGTACTATCAGGGTATGAAGTGACAACTCGCAAAGTTGATTCGTTCACAACGTAGATATACCAGAATAGCTCTCTGAATTTTGGAGTGATACAAATTGAAAACAAGAATGTAAGTACACATTTGCATATATTTTGAATAGATATGAATTCATACACAAGCATCAGTTTGGCGTGTAAATGGTATACATTTTATTAATGCTTTACATATTTCCTTATGAAAATCTCTAGCTGAGCTATGTCCCCAGTTAAGCCTGAAGCTTCTGAAACTGTCACTTGAGTGTGGCAATCAGTGAACAAAAACTTCTTCCTCTTCACATCAGTATTAGAATCTGACGTGCCGGGTCTTGACAAGCATAGTTTGTCACTGTTAACATATAAAAATCATTACAAGCACCAGAATGCAACTTATTCAACAAGAAGATTAAGGAAGAGAGTATCTTACATTTTCTTTTCTATTAGGCTAGCAATGAACTCCTTGCTATGCGCGGTTAACTTATCGGTCTTGTTACAAAGGATGAGTATTGGGATTTTTTTCTTAACAACAATGGTGTTTGTCAAGATCTCATACAAGTACCTTTAGTGAATAGAAACATACCAAATTTTAATTTCCCATGATGAGAAGCAAAAAGATGAATGAGTGAGTGACTTTGTGATTGTACATGCTTTTACATACTTTGAAACTGAGTTGCAGTTCCATGAGATTTCGGTTGCGTCCACCACGAAAACTACACCAGCTGCTTTATTCAAGAATCCATCCATGATACTACTATGAAGATGGAAGTTGCCAGGCAGGTCAACAACATCAACAGGCCTCACTTTTGAGTTCTGAGAAGGTACAAGAAAAGAATATTTTGTTCCAAAATTGGGTAATTTTCTTTTTTGGTTTGTGAGTATATCATTTATTCTCCACACAACAACAACTCTTTAAGCTAGAAAAGAAAGTAAAGAGTTTGTTAGTCAAATTGTAATTCCCTAGCCTACCTGTTAGCCATCTCTTACCCAGGTAGTTTCTGAATGAAGAATGAACCTCTCTTCATTTGGTTCCTGTGATTGAAATGTCTCCTGCTTGCAACATCCATCTCTCAGCTGAAACAAAAAAAATTGCAAATTAAGTCAAAAGTTGAAGTTTAATCACTTCATTCAGCATAGATTACTTGTAGTTAGAATACATATTAATTTCAATACACTCTCAGATCAATCATTTGTCATGGTTTACATGTACAGCTCTCCCATTTGCATCAACTTCTACAAATTTAAAGGTTTTGTGAGAATTCAGAAGTTTAGCTGCCTGACAAAAGAGGTTTTATAACAGTCAAATTATAATGAAGCCAAATACTGAGCTTTTAAAGATGCTTCTTACCTGGTAGAAAAGAACAGTTTTGCCACTCCCTCTTAATCCAGTAAGCAATATGGTATCAGGCTTCCGAGGCTTCAATCGAACTACCAGAAAACAATAGGAAACAATTATGAAATAGCGCCTTTCCTAATTAGCTGATAATTAATCAAATCGTCATCTGAGGTTGAAGAAAGCACAGCCTTATAAAACCACACACTGATTATCAACTTTGTTGATCAAAATTAGTTCAGAAAAGCAATAATGGAGTCTTCATAATTAAATTCCGGTTAAAGATTGTAAATTTACCAAAAATCACACCAAAATTCGTATAAGAGACGATTTTCCAGCTTCAATAGGAAGCTTACTCATTAGTCAATACTAACCAGAAAATTACAGGGCAAGCAACAATGGATTAAATTTGAGAGAGAGAGGAAACTAACGAGAAAAAAGCAGCACTAGTGTCGTAGCGAAGACGAAACCGAGAGAACTCCAAAGCAACGTCGTAGAAGAAGACTGTTGAACCAACTCCATCCCTTTCTGGATCCATTCCCGCATCATCATCACCATCATCATCTCGGTCGCCATTGTTGCAACCGGAGATCGAGAAGCTGCTAATTTACAAGGGAGAAATTGATGGCAAGCAAAATCGAGTGCGATTGAGCAATTACAGAAAGAGGGAGAGCTCAGAGGAAGAATGGAGGAGCGATTACAAGAGAAGCCCCAATTTCAGTGTGAGGATGAGGTGAAAATGGAAAGAATTGTAAAAGGTGAGGATCACGTCTTTATTCGCTTACCCGATCAAACGCGAAGAAGGAAAAAAGGGCGCCAGAATGGCAAACTCGTGGGCCCGGTAATGGAGTGGGCTCCACATTCATGGGCCCACTCTCTTAAACACTAGTAGCTCCACTTCTTACATCTTACCGACTGGTTTATTGTTGCGTTGAAACATTTCAATTCACGTTTTATTGTTATAGCCATCATTCATGTACCAACCTTATCAAACACAAATTTTAACAAGAAAGGATTATAATTCCCATGCAAAATTTACTTTCAAATCTCATTTATATGAAAAATAGGTTTTTATTTGCTTATATTTACATTTAGGCTCCGTTCGACAACCTCATATTCGGAAAAAAAAACACAAACGGGAGGGGACTACCTACAAACTCGTCGGGGGAAGAAAGGCCCTCCCACTAACATCGTCCAACAAAAAAGTACGAGAACCCACAAGCTGGTTAACAAGTTCAAAAAAACCAAGCGAAAAAGAAAAAGCTAAGCTAGCAGGAGAGTCATAGACAATATTCGCTTCCTTAAAGACGTGAGGGGTAGTGAATACTAGTGGAAAAAAGTTAAAAGGAAAAGTTGTACCCTTTAGGATAGGCGGGTGCTAAATTTGGCGTCGTTGAACTCCATTTAACGATAAAAGCTCCCAAAGTGATAGCTCATCCATGGTTAGTGACTAGTGAGTACTAGTTTAAACTTTGGTCATATACAAGATAAGACAGCGTTTTCATTAGTTACAACTTTAATGCTTATGTTTAACTTAGTTTACAATAGGTTTCCATTCTTTGCAGCTTGAAAGTCTATTCAAATGTTTACTACTATGGATTTTCAAACTCTGGAGTCAATAGTCACATTTTCGAAAAAATTCAAGAAAGGAGACTACAAATTTCAATATTTTAAATCTGTAATCTTGACCAATGAAAGTAATCCCCTATCATTTTTACCATATGACTTTTTCTTTCACTAATTTTATATGATCTCGATAATATATATGACAACAACAGAATATCGCAAACTATTTGTTTTAGCCCTCACCTTTTATATGAATAAAGATAAGCAAATTAATACACATTCAACTATGTACTACTAATATATTTGATTATTAGTGTATATTTCATAGAATACAGAGTATCATCAAAGCTAAGATATATGGATTTTCAAATGAGTTTGTTTCGTTTTCAAAATCATCAGGGAAAAAACGTATAAAAATGATGTGTAGAAAAACCTATTCTTCTTTATCAATGTTTTACTCCCTCCGTTCTATTCTACTTTTCATCAAGGCATAATACACACATATTAAGGCATGGTATGATCTTACCAAATTACCCTTATTAATTATATATTTTTCTTTTTTAAGAGACTTTTTCCAAGTGTATTAATTACATACAAAAGGTACAAATGAAAAATCTTGCACAAATATAGCTTCAATGACAAATAAAACTGAAAAAGAATTTAAGGCTTCATGGACAAGTAGAATAGAACGGAGAAAATATTAATTAACAACAAAAATTTCAACTAAAATGAAGTCGTCTTATGAAATAACAGATTCACTTAATTATTCAAAAAAAAATTGTCATTTACATAACCAACAACAGTAATATATTGTGAATGAAATGTAAATTACATTCAATAATGCTGTATAATTCTTTGATCAATTTTATATTTGCGGGATGCTACTTACCCACTTTTTTTTTTTTTTGCATAAACTGATAAACCTACCCACTTTTGTTACTTGCTCACTTGAGCATATATTTAAGTATAAAGTTAAAAAAGTCATATATTTATAAGAGATCCTAAAAACGTCATATATTAATGAATAAAGAAGTAAGACATAATGAAATATACAAACCGAAATTTTGTTTAAAGTGAATCGAATTGGTTTAATTTGTCGGTTTGAGATGGATAGACGTTTATTTTTTGGGGGAATTCGAAAAGAATTGACATCAAATTAAAGATGAAATTTGAAAAAAGTTCTAAATCGAAAACCGAACTGAATAGTTTCAATTTCGGTTCGATTCAGTCCAGTTCGGTTGATTCGAGTTAAAATTTCGGTTTGAACCGATCCATGCTAAGCCTTACATTGTGTGGTATCATATAATCAATAGACACTTAGATACTCCTAAAAATTAAACCTAATCCAGCTTCTATATTGTGAATTACCATTTCTCCGGTTGATGTAGCTGGGCATTGATCATGATGTGGTTAGGTGCATCAATCCCTCGATCTAGATCTCATAACTAAAGCGTAAAAATTAAAATTAAATAAAATAATAATTACGGGTAGGTGGCACATGCGTTCTCAGGGACAACGCACACAACTTCCCGCTAAGAGAAGTTGGTTCGTCTGCTTTATGCGAAAATCTTCTTAATTTAATTAATTAATTAACCAATTTAATTGCAGATTAATCGGGAACTATGACTTTTCAACTATAAATACACCAATCACACACATCCATTCGGAGCTCTCCGTAGTTGAATTCCTCTCGATCTCGTCGTCTCCGTCTTCACACGGACTGCAGAGTCATCATCTCTTCTTCTCTTTCGAGCAGGTACGCCGATTTCTCCGCTAGATTCTCCATTTGTCAAAGTTTTGAGTATCTGAAGTTCTGAACAGTGAATTTGCAGTTGCTACTTGCGTGTTAGTTTGTAGATTTGGTGTTGCAATGAGTTGGATGAATGCTAATAGATTACAATCCTTAATTTTGCGATTCGTTTCTGCGAGTAGAATGCGTATTTTTGGATAGGAGTTGGATTCCGAGTGCAAATTGGATTTAATTGTGTTGCGAAATGCAGATCTGAGCTTCAATTTTGTTTGATTTAGATTTCCTGATTTGGATTGGTTTTGTTTGTTGAAAGTTAGGTCACGATATGGCACGTAAGAAGATCAGAGAGTACGATTCCAAGAGGTTGTTGAAGGAGCATTTCAAGAGGCTCGCTGGCTATGAGCTAGCTATCAGATCTGCACAGGTATTCTGCAATTGATGATTTTTTTGCGAGCTTGGTTAATTGAAATTATGTACTGGATTAGTTGCGGATGATTAGGTTTCGCTTCTAGTCGAATGCAGCAAATACTAATTCTCTTTGGACTAGAAAATGAGCTGCAAAAGATAAATGGAAATTTGAAATAGTCGCTCCGTGTAACAAATCGGTTAGATCAAGTGCTTTAAATTGGAAACTGATTCCCTGACACACTATTATCTCCAAGGAAAGAGCTACTAATCTCTCTTTGAGTAACCCATTCCTGTAATTGCTTCTTTTTTGTAATTTTCAATCTTTCCTATTCTGAATCTAGTTCTGTTTAAACATTTTGATTAAGAGCTATGATAAGTATATATTACAGATAATATATGTATTTAGAATGATGTAATGTGCCTATAATTCACTAAGCTAAATGTTCTGTTATCGGAGTGTACACTATATAATAACAGATAAAATTACTACTTTTGTGTGAAATCTACAATGATTAATATTTTTATTTTTTATTTTATAATCAGATCACTAGCTCAACCGACTTAAATGAGTTAGTTGAGAAAGAGTCTTGGCTTTCATCAGAAAAGTTAGTTGTGAAACCTGATATGCTGTTTGGGAAACGTGGAAAGAGTGGCTTGGTTGCCTTGAATCTGGATTTTGCCCAAGTTGCTTCATTCGTCAAAGAACGTCTTGGCAAAGAGGTGACATTAATTTTTAGCTCTCCGATTTCATGTTTTCCTGGATGCCCTTTACTGTGAGCTCACTTTCTTGCTTCTTCTACATAATTTATGTAGGTGGAGATGAGTGGATGCAAAGGACCTATAACCACATTTATTGTTGAGCCTTTTGTTCCACATAATGAGGAGTACTACCTGAATATTGTTTCAGACAGACTTGGATGCAGCATAAGCTTTTCTGAATGTGGAGGAATTGACATTGAAGAGAACTGGGACAAGGTGCTCTTGAAAGGAATTTATCATCTTTTCTTGGATTAGTCTAAAAACTGAAAATGCATATCTTAGTATAACCTTATCCCTGTTGTTAACGCAAAGTTTGCCTGTTATTATCAGGTCAAGACTATTTTTGTTCCTACAGGAGCAAGCCTCACATCAGAAGTCTGTGCTCCTCTTGTTGCAACCTTACCCTTGGAGGTAAGCTCTTCAACTCTTCTTGATGAATGCCTTTCAAAATGATGCTTCCAATGCGGATTTTAATCTACCTAATGACATGTTGCATGATAAATGCACATTTTTCATTTAAATGGGCCCTGCACTTCCAAAAACGTCTATTGATTAGCTACACATTTCCTACAGATGAAAGCAAACTACCTCATTAGAATATTTGTTGATGTTCAACTACAGGAGCTTGAGGCTTCTGTCTATTTATCATTTTACTTCTGCAAAAAGTGATACCTACACTAACACAAGTGTGTTATGCATACCTAACCCACAAACTCTGTTAGGGTGTTGAAACATCTTAAGCTGAGCATTTTTTTGCATCCATTAGTTTCTTCCTATTATCCTATTCCCAAATGACAACACTTCCAACCCAAGTGCTAGTTTACTTTATTAGCATTGTCTATTGATGCTAATATTTACTCTTTGGATACATAGGTCAAAGGTGTAATCGATGAGTTCCTGAAAGTAATTTTTACCCTATTTCAAGGTATGTTGAAGACATGGATGATTTTAGATGAGCACAATTGTTTTGCCTATTAGGCATCTTAAATCAATGTAACTGAGTAACTGTCTTCGCCATCTATGTTATCAGATTTGGACTTCACATTCTTAGAGATGAATCCTTTCACACTAGTGAATGGAAAACCTTATCCTTTGGATATGAGAGGCGAGCTAGATGACACAGCTGCATTCAAGAACTTCAAGAAGTATGTCTCTGCTTATTCATTCTTTTTTTTTCCTTCTAATTTTTGTATAAAAAATTCAGTAGTTTGATTATGTATATATCTTGTATACTCTAATTTTGATGGAGTTAAACCATTCGTGTCACATTTTAGAAGTGGATTCTGAGTATATGAACATCATTCATCCTCTGGATACATCTATTTATTTTAGGTGGGGAGATATTGAGTTCCCATTGCCATTTGGAAGAGTTATGAGCCCTACAGAGAGTTTTATCCATGGTTTGGATGAGAAGGTAACAATTTCCTTTGCTTCTTGTAATATTTAATTTGGCTTATCTCCTATCTAGTGACCCTTCAGTTAAGTTTCATAGTTTAGAAGATTTCTTATATATAAAGATCTCATTAGTTTACTTTCTTGTTCATTCTAATGCAGACAAGTGCATCCTTGAAGTTCACTGTATTGAATCCGAAGGGAAGAATTTGGACTATGGTTGCTGGAGGTGGAGCAAGTGTGATATATGCTGACACCGTAAGCATTTGGATTGTTGATATATGGTGTTCCATTAACTGCACAAGGTTTATTGAAGTTTGTTTCTTTATTAGGTTGGGGATCTTGGTTTTGCCAATGAGCTTGGAAACTATGCAGAATACAGTGGTGCACCTAATGAAGAAGAGGTTTTGCAGTATGCCAGAGTTGTGATTGATGTAAGTGAAAATTCCTTAAGCTTTGAATGTTATTTTCCAAGGCCAGAAGTTTTTAAATATAGGCAAAAAAGTACTTCATTTGGTGACATTGAGTTTATAGATGCATTTTCATGCTTTTAAGTACTCCAATCTTGAGTTTCTGTTACAAAGGTTCCATAATCTCACTTCTCATATGTACAAAGCATACAAAATCGAACGATAATCTAATAAATTGTTTAACAGTGTGCAACTGCTGATCCCGATGGTCGGAAAAGAGCCCTTGTAATTGGAGGAGGAATTGCTAACTTCACTGATGTTGCTGCTACATTCAATGGAATTATCCGGGCACTAAAGGAAAAGGTAAGTGAAACCTCCTGCTATCACTTTATATTTTTCGAGCAAGATGTTAGCCACATAAACAATGAACAATGTTCTCCTGGTGGGTTGTTTGAATAGGAATCGAAGCTAAAAGCTTCTAGGATGCATCTATATGTGAGGAGAGGAGGCCCAAACTACCAGAAGGGTCTAGCCAAGATGCGAGCTCTTGCAGAGGAGATTGGCATTCCTATTGAGGTAATATCAATTCCCCTCAAGAAAAGAAATCTATTCCTTGGCTCTTATAAGGCTCACAACAATCCAACAATTATCAAATCTATTATTTCGAACCCAAAAAAGCAGCTCTTATTTATTATAATTCACATCGATTTTTCTAACCTTATTGATTGTGATTATTTTTTTATAGGTTTTATCTTTGCTTGTTTAGGTTATTTGTTTCTAAAACTTGAGTCTTAAGGGCATAGGATAGAAAAACTGTTCATATATAATATTGGAAACTTGCATACACACCACATATAACCTCGCTTAAGGCAATATGGTACAAACTGTATAAACTGGGAGCACTGTCCTCCAACTTAAAGTCACTGATGTCCTCATGAGGCTGAAATCAGCTTATAGACCCACAATTTCTGCCTTGTAAACAATTTGGTATTGATAAGATACATTTTTGCTATTTGGTTTGGGTTTATTGGCCAAACCATCTCCTATACGTGTTACCAACACCTCTTCTGTTGTATTATGATGATTGCAGGTGTACGGACCCGAGGCAACAATGACTGGCATTTGCAAACAGGCAATCGACTGCATTAGTGTGGCCTGATTAATCAACAGCAAGTCTTCTCTGAACACAGCCGTGTTGTTTAGCTAAAGTGTCAATTTCAGTAGAGTAAAACTTGCAAGCATTTGTGTTTGTGTTGGCTACATGGTCATTTTGATTTGTATTCCATAAACCTGATCAGAATTGATCTTTTTTACCTTCTTCAAACTGTCTGATAGAACTTGTGTTTCTTAGAGCCAAAGCTCTTGAAAACTGTTTGTGTTGGCATCGAGTCCCGGAATTGCTAGTTAGCAAGTGCAGGTTGAATCGGTAGGTAAGCGGGCCTGGATGGAACCTAACAGCTAGACCTTTTTAAGTATACCTTTTGGAACAACAAAACTCCTCAAACAACCACCAAGACATTACTCGCAAAGATACAACTACAACTACCCATAAAACTTGATTTGCTAAACCAACCTATAATTTACACTGCATATCAGAAGGATTGAAATTGTATGGTAGATTTCAGTGTCATGCATTACAGCATTCAAATTGTACCATCTACCGAGTATTGTTTTGTTGAGGGAATGTTTCAAATTCTAAGTCAAACCTCAATGGTTGGTAGTTATTCGTTGATGCGATACACAAACCGGATGGTGGTAGGTGCGTAGTAAGATAGTTAATGCTTACTCCAACCTGCACTTGCTAACTACCAATCGTGCAATTTTGATTGAGAATTGAAGCTAGCGCCCGCTTACCTACCGATTCAATACACCAGAAACACAAGTTTTCTGAATTTCGGTATCATTCAATATTTCCAAAGGGTAGCCTTTTGTCCATCTTGGACCGAGAAAATCGAAACCGAACTAAATTAGTTTAGTTCGGTTTTTAGTTTACCTTAAACCAAATTTCGATTTTAAATTCTGTTTAGAACCGATGCTCAACTCTACCCATGGGCTGTGCAATCTAGCTGGGAAAGACAATTCATAGACAGACCATGTTTGTGCTGCGTAAGACCATAATAGGACATTGTTGATTATTCTATTTCTTTGGTTTGATACCAAAAATGGCCCATTAGCTCAGTTGGTTAGAGCGTCGTGCTAATAACGCGAAGGTCGCAGGTTCGAGACCTGCATGGGCCACGTACTTATTTTTTTATGGCATGCATTAAATAAAATTTCACCAAGATCAAAACTCACTATACGCAACCTTTCTTTAAAAAAACCAAAACCAACTAATAACCCTGCAAAGTATTTAGCTGTGATCTTAATTTGAATCCTTTTTCCCTTGCCGGTGAACATTGTTAATTAATTAGGCTAGAGTATTATTTTGACAGAGAAAATGTTATCATGCAAACGTCTAAATTACGATCAAATTATATATAGATAAAATAAAATAAAATCATTATATATATCGATCTTTCCATTGCTGAAATCTATGCATATAGCAAGTGGCTTTCCCTTTCATAATTAAAGTTGCAGCCATACACGGCAAATATGGTTGGCCGTCCGTATTAATCAAATCATATACTTATATTTAAGACAGCGGTATCGTGGCTTCAGAAACGCAGCTAACCTAACTGTTATTTGCATAAATATCTGTATATGAATTAATTATACAATGTTACAAGATCCTCAACTTCAAACCAATATGCGTGGTTGACAACTTGTAAATCAGTTTGGTTACACTGACACATAGTAGTAGCTCCCATTCCGTTGACATTTGTTTTTTCATAACAATTAAATCGGTTTTTAATATATATAGGATAATAATTGCAAACATATGATTGCAAACATATGATTATTGTTTATTATACTAATAAACCTACCGGCCATATTCAAGCACCAAAATATTCATATAAAATCATGAACAGATTTTAGTAATCATGAACCGGTGTTTGATCGATATACACCTAGCTGATCAAACACCAATTTTCAATCATAATGTCTTACAATATTGGTGGTTGTGTTTTTTCTCTCTTATTTGCTCCGTTATTTCTAGGGTTAAGCATCGGTTTAAAATCGAACCGGATCGGAAAAAAAATTCAAATCGAATAGAAAATCGAAATTTGTTTAAGGTGAACTGAAATCGAACCAAATTGGTTTGGTTTTTTCGGTTTGAGATGGATAAAAGATTATCCTTCGAAATTTCGAACTGAAGAAACGCCAAACCGAAACCGCAAAATTAAAAAATTAATTTACCCTAAACCGAACCGAATAATTTTGGTTTAGTTTGATTTAAAAATTCGATTTAAACGACCCATGTTCAACTCTAACTATATCAATTTATTCGGCTTTACATCATCAATTTATCAGATTTGTCTAATATTGATCGAGTAGATCGAATTAATATTATCATAAGATAAATACAAACTCATAATCATATGCGCGGAATGGGGAGGGTAATGGAGGATGAAGAGTAAGAAATGAGCAACATGCGCGAGTCCATAATTAATGGATATTTCAATTAAGCAATTTCGCACCCACTCTCACCTGCCCAAGCTCGTGGCGCGTCCTCTCACACGCTATTTATCTTTGCTAAGCTTGCGTGCAATCAAGGTTTACTTCTAAATTCCAACAATTGACATTTCTGTAGTTCATCTAATTTTTTTGAAAGTGAAAGTTGTTTGCAATGTATTCTTCTTTAATGCATGTTTATAAGTGCACAAAAAAGGTCATGGTTCTACTACTACTAAGTACTAATATGATTAGGACCGAGCATGGGTCGGTTCGGTTCGAATTTTTCAAAGAATAATCTTCTATCTATTTAAAACAGACAAAAACTGAAGCCGAATTAATTCGGTTCGGTTCACATTAAACGAAATTTCGGTTTTCGGTTTGATTCGGTTTTGAACCAATACTCAACCCTAAATTAAATACGGTAGCGAGACAAATTATTTTACTAATTAAAATTAATTGAGACACTAATTTACGAAAAATATGCATGTCTTCCACAAACACTTCCATTCACATATAACAATATGTATAAAGACATGAGAAGGTCGAACAAGGCTTGAATAAAATTAGTAAACCATAGTATTAATTAGGCAATAAGCTTGTGATTTGGAGCGTGCGATTCAGTCTTTCCATGAGTGTGTACAGCAGAAGATGAAGTGAGGATAAGAAACAGAATTGGGTGGTAGTTGGGCAGGAAATTTTAATTTAGAAAAGATGGGAAGAACCTTCCAGCTTACACCCACCGAATTCTCATTTAATTTCGCAAACTACAAGTACAATAATTAGGAGGAAATTTGCAGACAATCGCCTAATTTTTGGGATGATTATTAGTTATCAAATGATCACAAGATATTACTTATATTTTATGTTATCTATAAAATGTGTGTGTTTAGTAATATTTGGACTAGTGATCATATATAACTACCAATAACAAATTGATCTAGTTGTATAAGGTGTTAGGCTCCTTAAATCTTTGTTCGAGAGGTTTGAAGTTCGAATCTCCGTGTCAATGTGAGCCTCTATTGTTCCCGATTCAGATGTAGATTGACTCTGTACTAATCGAAATGGGAAGAGGGATAATATATATTAACAAAGTTTTTGTAATCAGATAGTTCTAATATTCGACAAAGATATCTAAATCTAAATCAATCTAGGATAATATTATCGGATATCCGATCCAATACATGTCAAAATCTTAAGAAAAAATTCTCGAATATCCGGTATATTGAATCGGATCGACACTTACCCAATGTAGTAACGTGGGTCCACTGCTCAAATGGAGGAAATGCCGAAATGGCAACTGTGGTACACGTGGCAGTGGCTGGGTGGTTGCTCTAATTATGGGCCCCGCTGTCAGGATAATGGCATGAGAACGTTGTTTTTGATTAGTTGGACTTTTGTAACTTGCAAGGTTGGAAATGACAAAATCATGTCAAACCAATTACGAGAGAGGAACGAAAGAACGTACTAGTTAGGCAAGAAAAACAAGGGAGATTAATCAAACACAGCACAAATCCGTGTTCTTGTCAAACAATTGAAAATTTTCAACGTCTTTGTTAGCATTTAAATAGCCTCCTTCTGCTTCTTCTTCTTCCTTAGACTTGTTCATTTTCATTACCTGTCAAAGGGCTCGCCATTTTTGAAATCTCTCTCTGTGCTTCTCCAAAAACACAGGGAGAGATCATTCTGAGAGAAGAAGAACAATAAAGATTCGATCTTTATCCTCCCTAAACAAAAAAAACATAAAGAAATTGGTATCATTTTTCTGGGTTTTTTCGGAGCAGAGAAACCCAGAAATGATTAGATTGTACATAATCATATTGCAATTAGCGGAGCTTTTCGTGAGCGCATGGGTTCATTTGTTATACGGTTTGTACATTTTCAGCACAGTGGTTGCACACGATTTGTCCCAGCTTCTGTTTGAATCCTTCAGGAAAAAGCCCAATTTGAATTCGGAGGTCAAACAGGCCGTTGACCCACAATTTGACGGTTTACCTCCCATTGTTCTTGTTCATGGCATCTTTGGGTTCGGCCAAGGGGTAAATTTTTTTGATTTTGCTGCATGATTTCATTTGTTAAATCCTCTAATGGTGGATTGAATGCTTCAATTTCAGAGATTGGGAGGCTTGTCTTACTTTGGAGGTGCAGAGAAGATGGATGAGAGAGTTTTGGTGCCTGATTTGGGTTCTCTAACAAGCGTTTATGATAGGTTTGTGATTTAGCTGAATAAAGTTTGAATCTTTTTAGGGTTTTGTTTGGAATTTTGTTGCTGATTTGTAATGGGGGTGTTGAAATTTTTTTTAGGGCTCGTGAGTTATTCTATTATTTGAAAGGGGGTCAGGTTGATTATGGTGAAGAACACAGCAAAGCCTGTGGGCACTCTCAATTTGGGAGAGTTTATGAGAAAGGTTCATCCTTTTTCCCATTCTCACAAGTTTTTAGTGTATGAAATTTGACATTTGGGCATTTGATTGTATGGAAAATTGAGGAATTTACTCAAATTGTTTGTTGTTGTTCAGGTAATTATCCTGAATGGGATGAAGATCATCCAGTTCATTTTGTTGGGCATTCGGCTGGTGCACAAGTTGTCCGCGTCTTGCAACAAATGCTTGCTGATAAGGTAATGAGTTATAATGCTTCAATCATATCTCTAGAATGAATTGTGATTATAATGTTTGGTAACGTATCTATTATCATGACTGACTGGTGTAGGCATTCAAAGGATATGAGAATACTTCACCTAACTGGGTTTTGAGCATAACTTCTTTATCTGGTGCATTCAATGGCACTACAAGGACCTATTTTGATGGCATGCGGTAATTTCTTCTCTATTATCCATTTTCATAACTCACTATGACATGATACATTTAACTTACCAATCTTGTGAGTAGACTTGTCCTTTGCTGGTTAAGAACATAGCTTTCTCTCAATTTGGATGTAGTATGACAGTTTAGGATTTAGATTAATATGATGGTCTAAAACATAGCTTTGTCTCAATTTGGTTAAGAACATAGCTTTCTCTCGTTTGGGGCGCATCCTCATGCTCATTGGCTTTTATACATTGCAGTTGAGATGGATTTAGTCCCTATATCAATTTTGGTGCATTCTAACTAAATTCAGTTATTATTGTCACATAGCTGAATTTCAGTTTTTCTTGGGTCTATCGGGCGTACCCCCTTTCCCTTGGGCTGGCTGGGTCAATGATGTTGAGTACTTCATGTTGTAACAAAAGTGCATTTTCTGAAACAACATTGGTAGCATATTTAGTAGTAGAATATCCCATGATTCAAGCTTTCTTGCTCTTATGTGATTCTGAAACATAAAGCCTAAAATTAGTCAATGGCGATTTGTTAATCTGTTCTACAGGCCAGAGGACGGGCGAACGATGAAGCTCATATCCCTATTGCAATTTTGCAAGGTGGGAGTAACCATATATGACTGGTTTGACATTCCATGGCTAAAATCATACTACAACTTTGGATTTGACCATTTCAACTTATCATGGAGGAAAATGGGAGTATGGGGTTTGGTTGATTGCCTATTGGGAAACGCAGGCCCGTTTGGTTCAGGCGATTGGATCCTACCAGACTTGACACCACAAGGCTCCATTAGGCTTAACTACCATCTCCAAACTTTCCCTAATACATACTACTTCAGTTACGCCACCAAACGAACCATGAAGATCTTCGGCTTCACTGTCCCTTCTAGCATTCTCGGGATTCATCCTTTGCTTTTCATTAGAGTCTTGCAGATGAGCCAGTGGCATCTTCCTCTTGACGTTCCTCCTCCATACAAAGGCTACAGGTTTGCTCTGAATCATTCTTAAGAACATCTGAAAACCAGCAAACAAGGGATTTTTGTCTGATTTGTATTGGTATTTGTATTTGTAGAGACGAGGATTGGTGGGAGAATGATGGAGCGCTGAACTTAATATCCATGATGTATCCGCGTTTCCCCTTTGAACATCCACACCAGATTGTAGTGAACGATTCGGATTGTCATCCGTTACAACCAGGAATCTGGTCAGTCATATGTTAAATTGTTAATGTTTTCAGTTTCCTTGTGAAGTTATGATCATACAATATAACAGAATCTGAATAACTAAGTTTCTGAATGCAGGTATTACAAGATCATAGAAGGAGATCACATTCTGTTCATTGTGAATCGAGAAAGGGCGGGAGTTCAATTCGATTTGATATATGAGAGCATTTTCAAAAGATGCAGAAAACATGTGTTCAAGAGAATTCCTCAGATTCTTCCTAATGAAACTTCAGTGGTTACTAACTAGGTTGCATGATTTGCAAGAGAAAATAGGCTTAGATTTGTTAGTTTCTTTCATCTCTTTCTCTTTTTATTTATTCCTTATTGAAACACATGAAGTCATGAAGCTTCTTCCTGGGTTCAGAACGTGAGGATCAATTTGTGTATATGATAGCAAAGTAAAGTTCCATGTTTACCGATAGTTTCATGTCACAAGGCTTTATTGAAATTCAATATAAATCCAAAGTTAGTTAATTGACAAAATTCAAATACAACTGGACAATCAAAATGCAAAGCTTGATTCATCACTATCATAAGGCATTATTATCTTAAGAGCTAGCATCTTTTTGATGGACTTTTCAGCCTCTATGTGAACTTCATTCACTATTCCACCAACAAAAAAAAAAGAGAGAGCTTCACTACACACCCAATTAGAAAACTACGGAGTTGGGCTTTACTGACACTAGAGTAAAGGAAAATTAAACAATTGAGGCCTAATATTGGACCCATTTAGAGACCAAATCCTGGTCCATGTGGCCCAATTGTTTCATCTTAGTTCATGAGTAGAGATGATGTCTCATGATTTTCTTATAAAAAAAAAAAAACTTTTTTGTCAATAATATGTAAAAAAGTTATAATTAATCAGAAAAACACACTAGATAAATCGTCCAGTATAGTCCCACTCAAGCAGGATCTGGGGTCAAGATGGGGTCACCTATAACCTGAACACGTAAGGAGAATGTGCCCGATAAACCCAAAGAAAACTGAAATTCAGCTATGTAATAATAGTAACTGAATTTAGTTAGAATACACCAAAATTGATATAGAGGCTAAATCCATCTCAAAGGCACTTTATAAAAGCCAATGAGCATGAAAATACACCCCATATACATTATAAGATACATATGAAAACATAAAATTCTGAAGGTATATCAAGGATAAATATAATACAAATAATTAAAATCATACAGGTAGGGCTAATGAGCCCACTTGAACCAAAACTAAAGCCCATACTTGGTCCAATTATCCATTTGGGACCGGGCCAGGCGGCCGAAGAGAGATGATATTTTGATTGAGCGCCTGCGATCCAAACATGCCCTAACTTTCTTCTATTAGTTAAATAGTAGTCCTTGATATAACTGGATAGTATAAGGCAAGATGTCAGCTAGTTGGAGATTTCGACAGATATGACAGTATGCAGAGATAGCTGGAGAGAGTGTATTCGAGCTGTGAACAGCTAGACACCAAAGCAGACCGGCCCAAGGGGGCTTGAGACTTCGACGCCTTGTTTTTGGTTTTAAGTTTTTTTTACTTTTAAGCTCTTTGTTTTCGGCTTCGGCCTTTGTTTTTTGTTTTTTCATTGTGTTCTGTGATCTTGTCGGGTCTTTTGGGCGTATCTCCTTGCGTTAAGCTAGGGGTGCCCCATTTTGACCCACCAAATTTTCTGAAGGGGAGCCACACTGGATAATTGTAGTTGTTATTGTGGTAGTTAAAGAGTAGTCCTTGATCATGTATAGTCCTTGATCTCTCCTATACTAGAACTTTTATTAAGAATCTTTTATTCCCGTGCCTCTTTTAGTATCATCATAGGAGAGGAGGAATCTATGGTAGCGGTTTGCATGGCATGAACAATGCTACCCGTTACAGTTTATGTTTAGGCCATGTTCATGTAAACATACTACATAATGTTACCACCTCACATGCACATATAGCCACCTTCCACATGCACCTTATAACAATGAATATAATTTTTATATAAATGAAGTCAAATCATTAAGAATATAGTTTTAATTGAGGGTGTCAATGGGGGGCAGATCGACACATCACATGCCATTTCATCCGACACCTTGGTCCCTCCAAAAATCATTACAATCATATATGCCAATTAAGTTTGCCAATTAACCGCTTTAATTAATTTAGAAAATGCTAATCGGATTGTTATGGAAATTAAACATAAAAACAAAGGAGAGGACTATTGTTTTCTTCACTTATTTATCTTGTCTTTTTCTTTTGAAAATGGCTGGATCTGTAAATTAAATCTATCATCATCTATGGTACTTAAGTTCAAGAAGTCTCTTTAAAGAGTCAAACGCATGGGCATTATTACTCGATCGGCTCTTGAGAGCTTCTTTTAATTAATATAATTTTCTGTAAATTAATGTACATTACTACATTAGTACATTGTCAACTTATACAATATTTTGTGTATACATGAATATAATTCTTACCATTAATATAGCATGTAATAATTTGTGGAGAATAGTTTTTCGTAAATAAGATTAAACTGAAGTTTTGGACCATTGTACGTGGCAATGTGGCATAGTAAATATTTATTAATTATATAATTTATATACTGCGTATACTATGCACATAACGGAATTAAGAGAACCATGATAAAAGATCAGAATATCTAATTATAATTAGCCATGCTTATAATCATTAAACGCCGGAAGTCAACCTTGAAATGTAATCATAACATTAAGATTAAATAAAACAAATCAGCCGACCACACACATTAATAATTATAATAATTCTTCTAATTCCACTTCTTTATTTGTTAACTAAGCCTAAGATATATTTTGATACAATTGATAAGTTGGATCGAAATCCTTGTGGGCTTGGATAAATTGGATTTATATCTGCAATTACAAACATTTTTTTATATTAAACTTGGAAATCTGATATAAAACAATTATGGGTAATTATATATTTAGATCGGATATTCGGGTCGGGTGAATTAATTTGATAGCAAAATGTGTGTTTCTATAATTTTTCCTAAGAGTAAAGAAAAATCATTAAAAATCGAGAAAAACAAATCTAATCAAATATTTCTGTTTGAAGATAGAAACATCGATGTAAAAAAATATGTGTAAATGTAAAAATGGTTTTTCTATAATGTTTCTTAACTCTTAAGAGTATAGAAAAATCATTAAAAATCGAGAAAAACAAAACTAATCAAATATTTCTATTTGAAGATAGAAACATCGATGAAAAAAATACAAGTATCCGCGGATATTTTTTTTTTATGATCTTGGACATTGTTCGTAGGAGTCAGATATTTTTTCTTTCCGCTTCTAAGTACATAATCATATAAATAGATTCATTCAATACATTGTATATTCAATATAAACCCACTTGTTTAGAGATACATATAATGCAATGCATTAAAAACATATGCATGGGATTTTTTTCCCTTGCCACACAATACGCAAGAATTCATGAATATTTCGAATTAAAATTCAAATAATTATCTGCATGTTACGAAAATTCATTGTCTTATGTGGAAATTCATTGTCTTATGTACATTCAATGGCCACTGAATCATGCTTGAAATTTGGATCTTATATATATATACTCTCCTATATATAGAGCCATAGAAACCTTCAAACGGAGAATTACACAATACAAATTATACAATACAAAACAATCATATAGATTGTCAAAATTCAACATTAATTCTCAGAGGCCGAATTCGAGATCTTGATCAAAATGTGTGGATTTGGGAAGCAAATTTCTGCAGAAGCTTCATCAGTGAAAGGCTCAAAATGCAACAACAACAACAACAACAATGGAAGCACCACAAAGATTAATCCTTTGGATTCTAAACTCATCAATCTTGATCAGTTAGTACTCAATTCTCTTCCTATTATATGAAATTAATCTACACTTTGTAGGCATTGCACGCGACTGAAAAAATAAAGTCGATCCGTAATCTGTGAACGAATTACAGGTTTGCGGGTCGGGTCACTGGTCAGATTCAGATTGACCCAAAAACAATACCACCTCTTTTTCGACAAAAAATATATATAACGACGACCGTTTTATATTTAATTTTCCTCATTACATTATTGTTTTATCGGTCAGTGCAAGCCAGTTTACCTAATTTCGAATATATTTCGACAGCGGAGATCCGAAGATGTTGGAGAGTTACTGGAAGAAGAAGGGCGACGAATGCGCGATAACCATAAAGGCGTCGGAGTTGTTGAGTTATTTCAGCGACACCGGAAATCTGTGCTGGTTTCTGCAGCCGGAGTTAGGAGACGCCGTGCGTAGGGTCCACCGGATGGTGGGTAACGCCGTAATTGACGGCCGTTACATTGTGGTGGGGACGGGCTCGTCGCAACTCTACCAGGCGGCGCTCTACGCTCTGGCCACCGTCGAGGCCGCCGATCATCCGCTTAGCGTTGTCTCCGCTGTCCCTTACTACTCGGTAATTAATTAAGATTGATTTAATTAGTTTTAATTGATTAGTTTTGAAGTTTTAATTTAAAATTTAGGAGGTGAAGTTTAAGGAATTGGCAACGTGTTTTGATTTGAATCATATGATTAAAAAAAACAGGTGATCCAAGACATGTTTGGTGCTGTCCCCCAAAAACATGCATGTCTGATTGGAGTATTTAAGTGGAAACAAACAAGGAAACTTGTGATTGTTATTTTTATTATTTATTTTTACGCACAAGAAGTTACAATCCAAACAAAGAGCTTTACGATGTCAAATTGAAAGAAAATTGACATTGTTGTTTGCATATGCATATAATAGTCTATGTTAATTAAAAACTCTAATATGACAACATTTTTTTTCGTTTTGGCTTTGTGTCGGAAGATCGGAAACTGAAAATTAATTTATTTTTAGCGTAAAATCTTGGTGGATATATGTTTTTCTATGTATCGTTTCTGTTTCCATTTTTGTTATGTTAGTAGTTAATTAACTAGAATTAAAATTAATCTTTACAGTCGTACCCGGATTTGACGGATTTTTTGAAGTCGGGATTGTATAAGTGGGGAGGAGATGCAAAGTCATATACAACAAGCAAGGAAGATGAGGCATTCATTGAGGTTGTTTGCTCCCCAAACAACCCTTGTGGCTCGATTCGTAAATCCGATGTGAAGAATTGTCAAGGAAAGAAGTTGTTGATCCATGATTTAGCATACTATTGGCCACACTACACTCCTATAACTTCTCCGGCGGATCATGACATCATGCTCTTCACCTTCTCCAAATGCACTGGTCACGCCGGATCAAGAATCGGGTAAATATAAGCCTTATAGTTATGTTACACGGAAACAGAAGCGACACTGACATAGGAAACTAGAAATGAGCTTCCAAGTTTACTGTTTTCGAGTTTCCAACACGAAACAGGAGACATTGTCCTATAAGAGTTTCTGGGTAACATAAATTTATAGTTTTCTCGAGTTTTTCAAGTCTCTTTCATTAACTGTTTGATTTGGTTTTTCTACGTAAAGGTGGGCGATTGTGAAAGACGAGGCTGTTGCTAGAAAAATGGTGAAGTACATAGAGCTTAGTACAATCGGAACGTCCAAAGAAGCACAGATCCGAGCAGCAAAGATACTACATTCCATCTGTGACAACTACCTTGATTTCGCTTCTCCTGATCAAGAACGACTTTTCGAGTATGGCTATCGTCTCATGGCTGAGCGTTGGGAGAAGCTACGTGAAGCTATGAAGAGCAAGGAGGCCTTCAGTCTCATTGAGTACCCTGAAAAGTATTGTCAATTCATGGGCAAGTTCACTCGACCAAATCCAGGTATCTAAGAAACCAAGTAGTAACAAATCTTGTGTTTAAGAGCCTGTTTGGATCGCCAGGATAATGACATTATAATGCAAGATGATGTCATTATCCTGGCAATCCAAATAGGCCTTAAATGTTGTTGCTTTTTTTGGAGGATTAATTGGTAAAGAATTTTGTGTTTTGTGTGTAGCATTTGCTTGGTTAGAGTGTAAGGAGGTTGAGGATGGAGCAGCATTGATGAGAGAGCTTAAGGTTTTGACAAGGCCTGGGGAGAGATTTGGAGCTGAGAAGAAGAATGTGAGGATTAGTATGCTGGATACTGATGAAATTTTCAATGTCTTCATTCAACGGCTAGCTGAAATCTAGTTTCTATTAAGGATATAATTAATCATACAAATACAAGTGCTTTTAGTACTTAATACTCCATATACTCATATCAACAGAGAATAAAGGGGATTTATTTACATGAATAGATCAACTGTTTTCCATTTTGTTGTAATACAGAACTTAATACCACAATACAATTTTGAGTTGGACTAATTGAGTGTATAGCCCATCAATTTTAAGGTTTTTTTTTATTACTTAATTATCAACCCAATATAATCCCGCTCAAAGTGAGGTCTGGGGAGTCAAAATGTATGCACCCTTACCCCCGAGAGGATGTTTCCGAAAGATTCTGACAAAAATAACTGACAACAACAACATTTACCCAATGAGGCTCCCCTTACGGGGAATCTGGGGGTCAAAATGGGGACACCCCTAGCTTAACGCAAGAGGGTGTGACCAAAAGACCCGACAAGACCACAAATCGCAGACAGGAAAACTTAAAAACTCGAAAGCGATGCAAAGAAAAACTTAAAAACTCCAACAACTTAGAAACTTCAAGACTTTAAAATAAAGAACCAAAGTAAGGCGTCGGCGCCTCAAAATGATTTATAAAAATAACTGAATTTAGTTTAAATACGCCACAAATTGATTTATAAAAACAAAAACACAACCAATGCAAGAAAAGACTGCTTTTTTAGACATGTTGGGGTGCTACCCAAGTGAACATCATATGTTATTTACAAGGAGGCAAAGATCCCCAACATGTCTAAATAATGCATTACATATTCATGTCTACTTGTTCAATAAGACAAAAAATACTCAAGTTACAACTGTACTTGACAAGGCATTGTGACTAAAATATTCTCATTATCTAGATTGTGTAGAAAGCAAAAAAATTGTGATATGGAAGAAATTTGAAAACATCATTATGTCTTAATAAGAGAATAAAAATTGACTTCATATTATTGAGTTCAAAATTTAGGAGCCTTGTAACAATGGCCCTTGTCCACATAGAACCAAACTTTGAATGTAAAATATCATGAACACAAGTAGAATGGATTAGGGATTAAAGATGACTTTGTTTACATTAATCTCAGTTCATATTCACCAGCCTTTGTAATGTATCTAACCCAAGGGAGCGATTGATACCCGCTCTTTTCAATGACCTTCAGATACCGAACCTGCAAATCAGATATACATTTGAAATGGCATTTTATGAAGCTCATAGACAATGTCATTTCAGGTTCAATTATACAGAAGCAGCCTCAGAGACATATAGCATGTTCACAAAAGGATAATTGAGCAGCAGATAACGACGAACATTTCAATAAATCAGCAAAACACTTGACAGCATTTGCAGATTGAGTTACCTGGATTCCTGAAACAGTAAAATAGGGTATTTCAAACTTGACGCGAATTGGTGCTTTTCTTTCAGTCAGCTCTTCTTCAGATGTGATGCTAGGAAGTTTGAACTCTGCTCTTAGCATGTATTCCTATGCAATTTTAATTTTCAAAAAGGTAAGAATAAAAAAAAGTTCCAATGATGAGAGATTAATGTTTCAATATAGTTGGTCAAAAGCATAGGCGAATAAGCAGCCAATGCCCACCTTGCCACCAGGAAAAGATTTTATCTTCCAGACAAGTGCATCCTTTTCAGGTGCATATGAAGCTGATCCCATTGATGTCCTAATATTCGGATTGGTAGCATCTGAAGGCACAGGAATCTCAATCTCAACATTTGTAGCAGTGCTGTAAATTATATGTAAGTCAGTGGTTATGAAAGTTCTTGGTAAATGCTTAGCAATTCTAAATTCAATAAATGAGAGAAGAAATACACTACCTCCATTAAGAAAAGATTGTCATTTTAGGCCTTAAATCTTGTTAGGAAATGTCTGTCATCTTAGAGTTTTAGGTAATGATTTATTGGTGAGTTACGAGATTTGGAAAATGTACAAATTGACTAGTTTGATGCAAATTCTTTTTATTAATTGGTTAGAAATGAGGACAGTAGTTAATAATTTATAAATTTGAGAAGACATTTGTAGTATTTCAGAATTCTTTTATGGTTGTGCCAAAGCCTAAAATGATAATCTTTAGTGAATAGAGATTACAATAAACCAAAAGCAACAAAAATTGAGCAGGCTTTACCTTCGCTCCTTAAACTGACTTCGAGCTTTTATCATAAACTCAATTCTACTTCTTGAATGTTTTTCAACCTGAGCATCCACCCAGATTAAAGGCTTCACCTAAAGAAAACATAATAAACAACGGAAAATATCATCATACTGAAATAGCCCAAAAATATGGAAATGTAGCAGTAGTGGTTTTGACAAGGAAAGAATCAGGTGAAATATGCACCTGCGTACTGAGTCTATACGTCATGAGATCAAAGGATTTATCAGGAGGTATGAAAGATATAGTCCTATCATTCTCAAAGCGAGCTAAACGTACACACCTAATCATAAAAAATTAAAATGGACACCAAACATAAAAACAAAGAGGTTTGGTCATATCATTCTCAAAATTTATTTTATAATTCAGTACGAGTTATTACTGATTGGTACGTACTGATGAAACTTGATGTCATCTAGATCAATAGCCTTTCCCTTTGTTGCTCGCCCTTGTGCCTCCAGCAATACTCTGTCATTCAGACCTAGCTTACACTCGGGCATACCACTGGAGCAAGAAACAGACATATAATTTTAAGACATAACAGCTTCTAGTAGGAATTGGTTAAAAATAGTAATCCTTACAGAATGAAGACGAAGAAAAAAGATTTTCAGACAAACAATCAGCATCTCTCGTAAAGACACTCAGCATACCTTAAGTATGTAGTCATCTTCAATGCACCAACAACATCTGACCGAACTATTTGTCCATTGCTATTAACAAGCATATTAACACTCTCAACAACATCCAAGAACACCTGATAAAACAAAAATGAGTTTTATTTCTTCATGGACTAAGAAGTTGAATAAGCTTATTGAGAACTTAGATAACACAGACTCACTTCATTTTTTCTGTAAGATATCCCTTCACTACGCCAGGATACAGCATTCGTCACAGCCATTGGAGGCCTCTGTGTAACTTCCATCCTATAGGCATCAGTTTTGATGAACTCACTGAGAATCTTTGCTTCAGTAAATTGGGGGTACCCAAAGTCCATAATTTCATCAAGCAATTCATACTGTAAGAAAAACTCCCCATCAACATATTAATTTTGGAGTTTATACTACTAACCAGTTCATAAGGAAGATCTTAATTTTTTTTATCATACCACTACAACAAAATTATCCCGAAGAGATTCTTCTTCCAACACTTCAAAGTAATGCTTAAAAACCTGCAATGGCATTATGACTCCAAATCAATAAATTTTATATGAAATTTTATGTCTAATTCAAAGACACAAATTCTTAGAGAGAAAAAAAAAGTAATGTGTTACACAAGTGAATCTTACATCAACTAAACGATGTAGAAACAGAACAAGGCTAGCAGCATTGCAGTTCTGTCTAGACGCCATCATCAAGTAGATGTTGTTGTGTTGTATATACATGTATGTGACTCCATCATCGTGAACAATAGGATCTTGAGATTGTGAATCCCCCTGAACAGAATTGCAAGGATAGTATGAAAAGAATGCAATTTGTAGTAAGATCCAATACATGATCTCCCATAGTGAGACGGAAGCAAAATGACATGTAATCAAGTACAAGCATCTGAGATCAAGCAGTTGCAGAAAAGCCATTGCTGAATTTCATAACCGAATTCAAAAGTGAAGTTGCATTTTTTCTGTCATAAGCAAACATATCAATTCAATAGCGCCCAAGCATCAAAAAGGAATCACAGGAAAATATACACAAAAAGGAACCGCAATAAAATGTGTATCTGAATGAGAACCTAGAACCCTAATTCGTGGAATAAGGGAATTCAAACCTACATTTCTGGCATTAGAACCTCCACACATGATCGAATCGATCAAATTAGCCCTACACAGCTCAAACCATCATCCGTAGTTCCTAGGAGATTCATCAACTAATCGAATTGCTTTGCAGATAACATAAGATCAAATTAAGCTCCGAATTCCACACGCAAGACAAAATGAATAAGAGGGAGAAATCGAAGGGATTAAATAGAACAAGTACCTCTCTTTCGATGAGCTTGGTGAAGAATCGCTCAGCCTGAACAGACGATACATCGCCACGATAATCCCGGGATATCAAGACACGGCCTTTGATATCCAAAAGGAACAGCGCCGAGGCTGCTCCCGACATTGAAATCCCAGTTTGCAAGTGAATCAAGCAGAAGCCTTTTGCCCCTTGGAACAATCGTTCCCAAAATTGGCACGAAGAATTTTAGAATCAGAGATTAGATCATTCAACTTTTTGGGGGAATTTACGAAAACTTGCATGAGAGAAATTGAAAAGCTACTTATTATTTATGTTTTTTATATGGACCGGCGCCGACCGGGTGATGATATAGAGAATGGGCACTTGTTTTGGCTATACAAATATGAAATAATTTATGCAACAACTTGATACATGACGATTGGGATTGATATGCTGATATTTCAAAAATCAGATTATATTTAACTAATATTATCATGACTGTTTAGAACATCGTGTAAGAGAATTTGTTCCAAATCAAATGACATTGTGTTCGATGATCATGGAAGCTGAATTTCGATGGATAAAAAAGACACATCAATTGGTCATGTTGAGAAATTGTAAAGGGGAAGTGGAGTGTTGTGGCCAAAGATATGTGATCATGGCTTAAGCAATTGCATTATTTAGCCAGACATAAAATTGGACAACCGTACCTCTTATCATTTTTAAAATTAAGGCATTCACTATATTAAGGAGGCCGATAAGATCCTTCTTATTTCTATAAAATCAGGATTTTAAATCTACATTAAAAAAGATACGACTCGTGATTTAATCTTAGTAGGATGGCAGATAGATGACGGATAGATTAAACGATGAGTGAATCGAATGAAGCCATGCAAGTAAAGAGTCTTCAACCCACCACTCGACCCATAACATCACCATTCAACTCGTTTCATTTTATTTTAAGTATTAACTTAAATTATTGAATTTGCATAGAATATTTCACCCAAAACAACAGATTTATTTTTTCTAGTTTTTATGTATTTCAAAAGTATTTTCATGGTAAAATATGACTTTATACATGTTTTGTACAATTGAACAAAAAAATACATAAAACAAAACACATTCTTCTTTCATCCAACCCATCCAAAAACCTACGAATAACAGACTAGAGAATAATAAATCGAGTGGAGCTTTTACCTCGTGATGGTATAGGATCATCCATTCATAACCTCGGCACATTTTTATCATGCCTAATCTTTCCAATTCCTTGCATGCATCAAAAAAATATAGAATGGGCAGTATACTTCATCTAGTAAAACATATGTGGGCTACTTGGTCATTGGGCCGTTGGTGGATCAGGCCCAAAAGAGATCGGTTTTGACCAAGACAATAAGTTTAACCAACCTATGACAGCTAATCATTATCATGATATATGCTAATCAATTTGTCAGCTTCCATCAGTTTATCGCACTAAGATTGACAGGTTCTACCTAAATAAACAAGGGTTGGATTAATAATGTTATTTAAAGAGACATGTGAAGCTGTATTATTGATGTGTTGCATGATGATTGATGTAGTCAGATCTTATATATGGGTGTGTTTACGGATTAATTTAATCATCTAAAGATAGTTTATTTAGTATTGACAGCTAATTAGATTATGTCACTCTCCCTCCCATATGGTTATACAGCAGAAAGATTCAAGATTCAGTAGGAAACATGTCACGAGATTGTGACTGGGAATATGGAGACTTTTGATACGAATGTTTCTTGATTTGTAGATATCACACCTGCCCTGCCCGGATTTTGTGTTCAATTCAATTAGTCTGCCTAAAACACTTTTGGCGTTTGTTTTTGGCCAATTTGTGATATACTGATGGTACCCAATGTTGTTATGAGAATTGGCCATTTATAAAACTATATTTTTTTTAGGAATATAGGATGCAATTCAGTAATTCAGCTTTAGAAAGATCGATTTTAAGGATTTATTTTATTTAGAATAATTTTTATATTTTTTTAGTATTCATGTTTACTTATTTACTTAGGATTTAAGTTTTTAATTTCGGATTTTGTGGCCTTTCGGACAGTAAATGAAAATAAAAAGAGTAATGGCCTGTTATAAAATTTAAATCAGTGTTAATCAATCAAGTGATTCAGGCGTAATGGTTTTTTTTGGACGTGCAAATTGATGGGTATCCTTTTCTTGCATTTTTTGACATTATGCCGGGGACTGAATTAATCCATTTCTATATAGGTTGTGGATTGATATAGACTCCCATGATCTTGCATGCCCGTATATATTGGCAGCCCAAAAATAGTTTAAAAGTATCCACCCTTCCATTTTAAGCAAGTCAAATTGTCAGAATGCCAAAATGGATTACCAAATACCAACCCCTACTACAAAGGGATAGCTCTCACTAGCAAGTAGCAACACATATTCCTCGATCATGTACTGACTACTATTATTTTTCTAAAAAAAACGTATAAAATACGGAGTAATATTTTTCCAAATAAATAATAAGTTATTTTTATGTAAATTATGGGAAATTAATTATATTTCTAGTCTTGTGTTAGCATTGTTGGATGACAACAATTATGTAATACGGAGTAGATACCTTCTTTGTCTGCGTCTAACATTATACTATGTCATTAATAGATATTATGAGTTTACTTATCTAATTTATAATTTGAATCGGTCATTGAATATAGGAGTGTCATATAGCTAGTACAATGGAAATCAATAGAATGGTATACTTAAGCTATACGTATTTTGTTAATGGAATAAATTAGGTGGATGACAATAAGTTTTGGCGTTACTCTATCATATGTGCATAAATTGATTAAGAAACATGATCCTATTTAAAGCAAACATTATAGTGTTAATTAATTATGGCTCCCTGGACCCTGAATGCGAGGGATAGTGGTGATCGATCGAGTGGAGTCACCATTGATGATCCCGGTGCACTTTCATTCTTTTATTTTATTTCCTACGTATAATGAAATAAACAATATAACAAGGATTATATAAATGAAGTATGTCGTCGTGACATGGAGAATTCGAAACTTACGAGTCTATCTTTCTGAACTCACGCGTTACGACTCTTACGAGTATGACTAGGAGTTAAAATGAGTTGATCAATAAGTTGAGCTACATAGTAGTGGAGAAGCATTTTGAGATTTTTATACTTTGTATAGTGTTTTAATGGAGTATTTTCAATGTTTTAAAAAACGTTTAACAGACCTTAGTAGAGAGGGCTAACACAGAGACGGACAGAACACGGTCATAGACGAGTACTTAAAAGAGCTAAACAGAGTTAGGATCTTTTCACAATTAGACGTACAGGACCTAAACAAAGCCTAAAATAGGAATTGTAGAGCTTTTATACTTTAAAACGCCCCAAGTCAATCAAAAAAAAGTTTAAAAGGTTAACTAAAACGGATCGAAGCGAATATTAGACGTTATAAAATTAGGGTTTCACATTTTATAAATAGAGTTTTATAAAAACCTTCCATGTCGCCAAATCAATCAAGAAGAAGAAATGATTATCTAACCCTAATTTTCTTATCCTATTTTACAGTGTTTTGGTATAGTAAACCGGTTCGATTAGCCGGGGCCAATCTACGTCCGGACCGGGTATTGTGGAGGTCCATTGCTGTAATTTAATTTTTTCCATACACGCCGCTCATGAAGATTCGAACTTCAAACCTCTTAACAAATGATTAATATTATGGTATCATGGCATAAGAAGTTAAGAACACAAATATACGAGGCTTACTACTTATACTAGACATTCAAAACTCTATTGTGCGCCATGGTACAAAGTCAAACATGTACAGCTTCTTGCCTTCTTCCTCCCTATTCAATTCCCCCGCCTTATTAACACTTTCCTCCGTGAATCCTGTACTCTCCTCCTCCTCCTTCTACCTCGGGTTCCCTCTGTTTCCCTCCTTGGGTTCAATTCACCTCTCCTTAATTTCTTCCCCCCCAAAAATCGAATATTTCAACATTTAAAAAGCAAGCGTTTACTAATGACTCTCCCACCTCATCTCCCTTCTTTCCACATTTTAAAAAGAATAGATTTTTGTGTCTCCAAACGCTCCCTTTCATATATTCCCTTCTCTTCTTCCCTCTTTCTTTACTCTCTGCTTTTCCCTTTCTCTGATTATTCTTCTCCTTCTTCTCAGTGCCTTTCTCTTCCTATAAACACCCTCTCCAAGATCTGCGCTTTCAAAATTACCAGTTTATTAACCACCATAATCTCCATCACAAACAAGTGGAATTAAAATCGAAATGGGGGTTTCTGAAAAGTCGTCACAGGTAAACAAGGATTCATCAAAAAGGGGTGAGCTTGAAGCGAATCATCATCACAATAAATGGGTAATCGCCGGAATTCAGATTCGGGCGCCTCTGAAGCCCATTCAAATCACCAAGAAGCAGAGATTTTCCGGCGACGGCGACGAAGAGGAGTGGTGCTCCACCACGCCGACGTCGGAGGACGCCAGGATTCCGGAGAAGGCGGGCCCGCCGCCGCCGCCCAGGAAGCGGAAGAGTGCTCCCGCCAGCCGTGGGTGTGGCGGCGGCGGCAAGGAGTTCTTCTGCCCGCCGGATCTGGAGACCGTTTTTGTACGGCGCCATGTCGCTTGAATTCGCGTTTAATTCGGTAGTTGATTTGACTAGCGTGTAATTCATTGTCGATCTATTCGGCCGTGTAATTCGGTTAATTAGAAGGATTTGCGCATAATTGAATTTCTCGTTTTTTTTTTTCTGTTTAATTTAATGTATTTTTGTTGTTGTTTTTGAAATGTATTGTTCTTGCAGACTTTCAATGTTAGCTGTATGTAGCTAGCTAACATCTCTATAGGATTCCATGTACAGAGTGATCGATCAGTGAAATAAATATTTTATTTTTGTCATGTCTTTGTGCATATGTTCATTTAAATTCATGCAACACTACGTACGATTTTGTATATATTTTTCTCAATATTGTTCTTGCTCTTTTAATTTGCTCAACAATTAACAAGAACTAAATTGTTATGGATTATGAATTTTTAGCTTAGTTTCTGCCAAGTAAAGCCAGCCCGGCCTATAGTTTTAGTATAATTTTAATAGACTAGATGAATTCAAAATATCAAAATATCCTATAGGTTAATGCGTCACAATATCTATAATGTAAGTTAAAATACAATTATATTCCGTATATACTTCCTCCGTTCATAAACATTATCACCGGTTTGAATAGGTTTCATTTAAGCACCTTAAAATAATATTCTAAATCTTCCGTGAAAATTAATTAAGTAAAAATAGTAGTGGCCTTATGATGTACTAATATTGAATTTTTTTTGTCAAAAACATATAAAATTATTATTATTTTGGAAAAATATAAGGCCAAATATTCCAAAATGAAAATTACTTGTAATATTTTTAAGAAAGAAACAACAATTTTCATGATGTAACTTGCACGTACGTTTAATTTCAATAAAGGGACATTTTGTGGCTCACAAAGAACTAAACTTGGGATTGTCAAGAAATTAAGCATGCATTCTACCCTAAAAAAGAAATTAAGCATGCAATTAACTTAATTGTACACATACTTTTCAAGTTTTCACCTTTAACACCCTCAATAAGGCTACTTTTGAGCTTGAGTTAATTTGGAGAAGAGTGTAAATATGATTGGATAAGATTGGTAGAGTGTGTTAAACTAAACAAATCGATCTCTTTTGGCCGGCCTTCTTACACAAACACACCCTTTATGCTTGTGCATATGATGAGCACATGCAAGGTTCAAAAGAAGGATACCTCAAGAGCTAGCATAAAGCCAAACTATCCAAAAAAAAAGACCTATAAATTAAAAGAAAAAAAATACCCATGTAGTAAAAATTAAAGAACAAAAAAAGTTTGAAAGGTATAGCAAATCATATTCCTTTTCATGAGAAGGGAATAGATGCTCTTAAAGATGCTTTACAACTTACATTTGCATAGGGATGTTTAGGTTCAATGTTCTATCTATATTTATTGATTGACTTGTAATAAAAGAGAAAAAGGGAAATTTGCCCTCTTTAAGTTATCACTTTCCACTCTTGCCAATGGCAATGCCAACTCAACTACTCAAGGCAAATATGGATCCTATGATGACTACTAATGAAGAATATGAACATTTTTTTTAGCTTTTTAAACCGGCCCCTACTTTCTTTTCTAGCTCATCTTTTCATCCTTTTCACTCTACTTTCATGCATGTGTACAAGTTATGCATAGAGATTTGTCTAATTGTCTCCTCCAATAGTGATGTACATACTTTTTTGAACTGCCAATAGTACTATAGATATGTATATATTGGCTATTTTACATGGTTATTATGAATTTAATTAAAAATGACTATGCAAAATATACATATATATATATATATGTAGATTTGTCTCCTTCAAATGAAAAAAGTGTAAAATTTAATGTAGTAGTCTTCAATGTGTTCGATACACTTTTTATATAAAAAAAGAACATGAAATTTTAATTTCCTATATAATATATAATTGGACAATCACATACCTAGAGGCAAGAACAGACCCATAATTTAAAATTTAGGCACGCTAATTTTCACCGAATTTTTCTAGATAGACTAAATTACATTAATTTAACTAATTTAGTTCTAAATTTATCTTAAGTTTACCTTGATTTTTTCAAGGCGGGCTAGAGCAGACTCTGATCCACCCATGTATTCTTCCCTGCCTAGAGGGGAGGGTGCAATTTCTTCCACATATTTTTAATACATTTTTGTGATACTAGATTTATAAAAATATGTGATCATTTTATTTCCATGAAATAAGTTTATTAATTTACAACATGCTTGAAAATTCAAAATATGCACTTTTAAAAGAATCTTTATAAATACGTATATATAAAGATGGTTTTATATGCATGCCTTTCAAATTTGAAAGAGGATGTGTGGTAATGAATTTTGAAAAGTTGATGGAATATTTAGCATGATGATAACATAAAAATGGAACCTTATCGGAAAATTTAATAAAAATAACATGGCCCATAATACACATGACCCACCACTTAGGGTTAAGCTAGAGAGAAACTAGAAAGCACTCTCTTAAATACAAAGACAAAAGACATGTGGGTACATATGAGGAAATTTTAGAATCCTATGTATAACACCGATCGAATTGAAGAAGGTGATTTAAATTTGACAGTTACCCCCTCAATTAATACCGACATGACAAATGTTTATATTTGTATGTTTTTCTCAATTAACCTATACCTAGTTTTACATAGATAGATCGAATTCGAATCGAAAAAAGATCGAGCCTTCTAGTTTATAGAGATTGGCCAATCATTCAAGTTTGAACGATCTATTATCTATATATGGCTTTTAAAGTGAAGAGACCATCATCATTTGTTCTTTGCTTTTCTTCATAGAGATATCGGAATATTGGAGAAAAAAAACCTAGCTTGAAAGATATACAAAAATAAAGTTTTCTATGTAAAAGTGAAACTGATTGACGGCAGAAATAAAACTATGAAGACATTATAAGCTTTGTTTGATGAATTTACATCACCAAAGTTTTGATTTTATTTTCATATTTTACTAAGTTTGTGCCCTACTTAAGGATGCACAAAAAAATGTATGGGAACGAGGATTCGTGGGAACTTGTCCTTAACGAAGAGGGATTTCCTCAACAAGGTGGAGAACGGGATGGGAATTAATTTCCTATCACTGATTTAAAACAGGGCGGGTGTTGTGAATACATTCCCCGACCAGCCCAATGTACACCACTAGCCCTACAAGGCTACAACTCTTCTAGAAACACAAATATGTCACAACAAAAATTCGAATTTATAACAATATTTTTAGAGAGGCGAATTCTATCACAAATGATATAGCTAGCTAGTCTTATTTTTTCGTTAAATTTTGTATGTACTGACTGGCCCGTTGTTAAAGAGTTTATTTTTTCTTAAATGATTTTAGGGGTATAGTCTGCCTATCTTTCATATATTTGATATCCACTTAGCTTTTGGTTGCCAACCCGATTCACCGGAGCTTAGCTAGCCCCAACTATTTTCGAATTTGATCCATGTCATTCACCTATAGCTTTAATGGGTGAGTCTTCCATCGTGAGTTTTCTGTATCCATAAAGTTTTGAACTTGAGATGGATCCGTTTTCTTTTCTAGTTCCAATCCTCCGAGACTTGAATCAAGATCTCCACTTGAAGGATTTGTGCGCCCATTTCTTAATCGGAATCAAGCTCTTTACCACTTGTACCAACTCTCGTTAGTAATAAAAAAAACTTAATTTACCCGGGTCTTACTTAAGTAGAGAGACAAAATATTAGTGCAAAAACTTTCACTTGATGTTGAGTTCATTATTCACCTAATGTAGAGTAAGTATTGAAAGAATTTTTCATAATAGACAAAACACAATATTCCAATTAACCCCGAGCACATGCATAGGGATCGGAGCCACACTTCTGACAAATTAAATCGAATTGAATTCTAGCCAACACGTCTCAAGCAAAGCAAACCCCTTGCAATTCAAACGTCACCTTTCTTTGATTCTTTACCTGTGGTACCAATAATTGGACCTTCTTTATCCTAGCTATTATTATTGTTACATTTATATTAGTTGTTAAACTTTTGCTTGTGTTGGTAATGACATGGGAATCGTACTAATTGTATATGATTTGGGACACATTAATGCTTATTGTACACTTGCCACTAGGGTTGTTTGTTCAATCACTAGACGCCTTGTGGCGGATAAGATTGAACGTTAACATATAATAGTAATTAATTGAAAAAGTTAATTTTGGATGATGTAATAATATCTCGAAGAGGAATCAGGATCAATCAACAAAATGTAAAATATTATAAGTACACTGTTAAAGGCATATGCCTAGAATACTTTACCTAACTAGTCATATAAACTAATTTACATAAGTTTGGACTATATTAACCAAGTTATCCACAAGTTCGTTATAAAGATGAGAGTTAATGCTTTTCATCTATGTAAGAAAATGCATTTATTTATAGGCTATAACTAGCTTAAACTTGTCGTGCCATGTCCGATAATAAATATTAAAATTATTTCATGGTAGTGTTAAGAAAATTTTAAAAAAGGTCTATTTTTTAAAAATATTCTAAAATATTTTTTTTAAAAATATTCTAAAATATTAAAACTATTTTGTTGTAGTGTTAAGACAATTTAAATAATCAATCTTTAAAAAATATTAGAGATGATTAAGGCAAATTTATATATGGAACAATTATGAATAAAGTAATTTTAGATTATGTAATAATCAACAAATGAGAAAAACATATATAAGACTAATTAGCTAAATTAATTTTTATACATATCATAGTTAAATAAACGACACATAAGGCTTCGGCTCTATTAGTATATTGATATATAGTTATGAAAAAAATGTGTGTATATAAAAAAAATACTGCATTAGATAATAAAATTTGGGAAAAAAGGTATATGTAGATGTAACATCACATTCGCTCCCCCCCAAAAAATGTAACATCACATATGAAAACAAAAATGCAGTAATTAATGTAATAAGTTTTTAAGTACACATCTCACCGTAATAAGTGGGCTATGCCATGAATGGACCAATTACCATGCAACAGCCAACAAGTAGAAGAATGACAAGGTTTCATTTTTGTTGGTTTCGAAGTCTACCGATCGATCACTTGTAGTAGTTACTAGTATAGTTTTACAGCATTTAAAACAATTCTATCTAAGAATTAGACAGAGATAAAAGTATAGGACATGCTTAATTGCTTATTGAGCTGTTTGTGATTGTGACCCCATTAATATTTTTTTTTCCCAGGAGAACAAGTTAATGTGTTTTGAATTAATCATCATACATTTAATGAGCAGTATTGTTTTTGATTTGTTTTGTTGTTCGAGTAATGTAAGTATAGAACTTATAGTTAGTGTTCTAAAAAAACGCTAAGTGGACCCTAGACAGAGAGGGACTATCTAGTGTCTAGGCTTGGTGGACTAGCACCTTTCAAAGCCAAGGCGGGACCTAGACGGAGCTAGGCGGTGATTTTTAGAACAGTGCGTATAGTACTAGACAAGAATCGAGAAGGCAACTCAGGCAAGTGTTTGATTGGCTAGCTACCCTCTAAGAAAGATTTCGATTTTGTAGTTAATCAAACACTTGGCTCATTCGGCGAAACACTTCCAACAACAATTAATGCAATAAGAATTCAAGTACGAGCATGTTTGGATCGCAAAGAATGATGTATTATCTTGCAATTATAATACGATTTGAAGCAAAATTGCATTAAATCTTGCATTATAATACAAGACTATTGTTGGATACGATCTAAACACACCCTATATCTTACCATAATAAGTGGGCTATATCACGAAGTGACCATCTAACAACACTTAGAAAAATGACAAGGCTTATCTTTTGTTGGTTTCTAAGTCTACCGTTCACTTGTTACCATAAGCTTGCAGATTTTTGTTAAGAAACAAAATGGTTGCTTTTCTTGACTGTCATTTGGTCAAATACCCACCATGATTGTGACTTCTCCCTAGCTCGGATGGGATAAGATAATGGTGGCACATTGGCAATTGGACGGTCCAAATTTTTGAGTTTTTTTTTTTGAATGACGAGAAACCATAATTGTTATTATTATTTTTTAAGAAAATCAATCTACACCGAAACAAGTAGGGGTGACTAGGTAAGCATCGGTTCAAAAACCAAACCAAACCGACAAAAATCAAACTGAAAACCCAAATTTGGTTTAAGTTGAACCGAAAACTGAACCGTATTGGATTGGTTTCGATTTTATCGATTTCAAACAGATAAGAGGTTATGCTTTGGTAAATTCGAATCGAAACTAAATTTCTAAACCGAACTGAATATTATCAATTTCGGTTCTGTTTAGTTCAGTGAGTTGGGCTTAAAATTTTGCTATTACTTCTAGTAGCCTCAACCAACAAAGGGACTAAAAGAGCAAAGCCCTTTCTTTTCAAGGAATGGGCCTTCAACCCAGCTACTCGTATGATAACAAGTCCCTAAAAAATACCACTCCAATCCCAGCTCCATAGAATTGAGAATTGACCAGCTTCATTTTTTGTTAACTTAACACCTATCACACACAAATCACAAATGGAATGGTATGTGCATTCATTTTTTAACTAGCCCAGCTCTTTCACAATCGCATTGTTATTGTATGTAACCAAAAGGATGAATGACTATCAAAATTGAAACTTATGCACAATCAATTCGAGTAAACAGATAAAACCATTCCATACCATCAGCTCCAACACTAAGAAGCTTCAGCAGATTTAGAAACACTTCAAATCAAGCGCATGAACAATCAAACTTGACATTTGAGTAAACAGGTAATTCCAACTCCAGACTAGCTTCAACACTAGTAAGCATCAGCAGATTCATAAATACTCAAAATGAGAACACGTTGATTGATACCAACGTCCATCTGATCACATTCCATTATCCATATAGCAACTAAACCTAACAAAGAATGTCAAGCGATCTTGAATTCAATCGAATATCAAACTTCAAACCATAGTAAACACAGGGAACTGATGAATCGAAGCAGCAACTGGTCACACAATTACAGAAGAGAACCATTTCAATCACATTATGAACCAGAGCATAAAATTACGCATAATCACCACATTCAGCAAGAGCTAAACAGCAAGCATATCCCAAATTCGATTGATTTGGTCAAATCAAAACGATATAAAGACGCAATCTTTCTGTAAATGTGAGCATATATCATAGCAGATCAGCTAATTCAACACCATCAAAACGTTCACAAATATCTCAAAAGCCCTAACGAGCAACACAAAAATCCTTTTAACTGATCTCAAAATTAAAAAACGAAATGAACCAAAAACCTAAGCGGTGAGAACAACAGCGCCACCGGCCTCCTTGATCTTCTTCTCAGCGGTCTTAGAGATAAGCTTGGCCTTTACAACAAAGGGCTGGTTCGGAGGCAAAGCCCCCTTTCCCAAGACCTTGAAGTAGCCGAATTGCGTGACATCGATCAATGGAACATTTTCCTTTGAAGCCTTGTCCTTGATCTCCTCAGGAAGAAGAGACCAGAGCTGCTCGACGTTCACCTTGGGGCAGAAGAACTTGTTGCGGAGCTTGTGGAAGTATCGCATACCGACCTTGCCGAAGTAACCGGGATGGTACTTGTCGAAGAGGATACGGTGGTGGTGCATACCTCCAGCGTTACCGCGACCTCCGGGATGCTTTCGGTGCTTTCCGATACGCCCATGGCCGGCGCTCACGTGACCTCTCTTCTTCCTGTTCTTCCTCAGACTGGTCGTCATCTTCGCCTCCTCTCGATCTCGTCGCTCTGTGTGGAGATGTGGGAAAGAGGCGCTCAAAGAAATTAGGGTTTCTGTCGAAGGGGTTTTTATTAGCGGCAGTTGGTAGGGTTTGTGATTGTCAAATGTAGTTTTGGGCTTCTGAAAATGGGGCTTTCATATTGATTGTATTGGGCTTTTCTGACTCCTCGTAAAATTTCACGAATTGGTTAAAATCACCGTTTGATATTTTACAAATTACACAAATCCGGAGTCCAATTAGGCCGCTTGGTTCTATACCTAGGGCATAAGGAATCAATCAGATTAGGTATAGCGTCCGTTCGACATTAGCGGAAATAAGAGCGTTTTCCCCTAACTGGAGCGGAATGTTGAATTTGTTCAAGAAGTTCCTACACCCAAGGGTCTTCAATTTTCGCTAGCTGAATGGGCTATTAAGCTCCAGCTACCTTGCATCTGAATGGACGCATAGTCTATTTTTTTTGGTGTTTGGTATGAAATAAGGTTCGGGTATGACTCATTCTCATTTCTCATATTACACATGAGCCCATACCTTATTTTCGAGGTGGTATGAGTGAAACTTAATCCAATCGGATTCATTATTCCAGACTCAATTCCGGATATAATAACGAACAAGCCTTTAAATATTATTGGAATTTACTTAACGAGTTGGTACAATGGTGTAAGATCCTGCTACCTTTATACGAAAGAATAGCGATCTATATAACAAGTCTCGTGTTTGAATCTCTCATGTAGCGACGACCGAACTAAGAACTAAGATTAGTCTTCAATCGATATGAATTGGCTAGGTGACCTCTTTTGGCAAGAGGAAAGAGAGGCGGTTAAATCAAGGTTTTTTTTTATATATATATGTAGGATGCATGTTATGTAAATTTAGTGTTTTTTGAGCTCTCTACCTAGTGTATATGGCTATATCTCTACATCTGATGAGTTACATGTCCTTCAAGTGAAAGTTTAAAAAATAAATATACAGTTTTCAAGTGTCATAGTTTCAAAAAAAAAAAAATATGCCATGAAACCTTATTTTAATGAACCCAAAAAGTAACATCCAAACGTATCATAAGGTTCATAGAATCTACGGGATATATGAGCTATTGTCCTTTATATTAAGCTGTCCTTTCATTCTTCCATTAATCTCAAACTCTACACCAATTAAGCAGCTGATTAAACCAAAAATCAAATCCTTTTACAAGGGCGTACAATATCCGAGTGCAAAAAACTTATGATGATCGAACTTCTAAATTCCATCCATCTCCCAAGCCACACATTTCACATAACGAATCCTAAGATCTTGGTGAATATCCAAGTGTAAACAACAGCTAAGCCCGCTCCAACCGGAATCGTAATCGCCCAAGAAGTCACAATCTCTCTCACAGTCTCCGCTCTCACGCTATTCAATCCTCGGGCAAACCCGACGCCCATCACGGCGCCCACAAGCGTGTGCGTCGCCGAGATCGGGAGCCCCAATTTGGAGGCAAACAGAACCACCGACGCCGCCGCAAACTCCGCCGCGAAACCCCTCGTCGGAGTAAGCTCCGTGATCTTCTTGCCTATGGTGGCAATCACTCTGTATCCCCACATCGTGAGCCCCGCAACGATCCCGAATCCGCCCCACGCGAGCACGTCGATGGGTATGACGATGTCGGGCGCGCCGGGCGCGCCCGGCGCGCCTTGGAGAATGGCGAGCGCGGCGGCGAGGGGGCCGACAGAGTTCGACACGTCGTTTCCTCCGTGCGCGAAGGACATGAAGCAGGCGGAGAGGATCTGCATGTAGCCGAAGACGCCGTAGACGATTTCGAGTTGGGTTCCGGTGGGCCCTGCTATGTCGGAGAGGAATCCTAGGGATTTGGTTTGGTCTGTTGGGTCTTGTTCTTGGTCTTGTTCTTTATGAGCCGTTGATGATTTGTTGAGGAGGTGGCCGAGTTGTTTTTTTATGACTCTGTAGACGATTGCGGCGCCGATGGCACCGGAGGCGAGTGCCTGGAGGAGGGCGAGGGATGGGGTTTTGCTGAGTGGGAAGGCCATGAAGGAGATGGCGGTTACTCCGAGGAAGACGGCGATTGGGGCGGAGGCAGCCGCCGCTTGCCCGGGATTTGGAGCGCTGTACACGAACTAATGCAACAAATGAATGAATTCAAGTTAGATGAGTTTTTGATTTGTTGAGCTCTTAATTAGTAGCTAAAGTCACTAATAAGTTGTAATGTGTGGATTAATGAGATAGCTGATCTTGTAAGGTAAGTGTTGCTTATGTAAAGTTCCTAGTGTGTTTATTGGGATTCGTCCGCCAACTTCATAAACCAGGCCTCTTCCTATCTCTCGATATATTGATAAGTGTATTTTCTATATGAGATATGTTACCGATGTTGTCTCATAATGTATAGCATTAGTACTGACCGTTGTAGCAGAAGTATAATTACTGCTTTATTGTAATATTACAAACTACGTTACTAGTACTATATGTTATGAGACATCATTGGTAGCATATCCTGTACTAGAAGATTCAAACTAGCTTTTAGTAACTAAGTCATGATTTCTTAGAGCTAGTAAAGTTGTAATGTGTGTATGTTTCAATGGGATTGCTGATCAAAATATAAGGTAAGTGTTACTTATGTTTAGCAGGGTTTGTTCTTCATAAAAAGGTTAAGTTAGATGAAGTATATATGGTGTGAGGATTGAGGAAGTACCCTGCGGATGCATTTGTAAACGAGGAATGAAACGGCTGCTCCAAGTAGAGGGGAAATGACCCAGGATGATGCTACGCGTGCTAGTGAACTCCAGAACACTGCATTGGCTCCTCCATAAGCAAGGCCGAACCCAACCATTGAACCAACGATGCAATGTGTCGTTGACACAGGCCAACCAAAGTAAGAAGCCACCTAAATAATGGCATTATAACCTTGAGTCAATACTTTATCTCAAGGAAAAACAGCAGAGAAGATAATAGTTAAATTACAGTGTTTGCATTAACTTATCCAGGCTAAGGATAAAAAAAAAACTTCTTCAAGCTTGTGGACAACATAGATCAAAATTAATATAGATGAACATGAAGGGAACAAAGCATCTATAGGATGTGAGAAAAATAGATCAATTTTTTTCCTCTGAACTGTGGAAATTGAATTGCTGCATTCCTAGAAACCTCCTACTTAGCCAGACATTAAACCAGTTTCATAGTAATCCTGAATAAGCAAGCAAACCCTCCTATTTAGGGCCATGCTACACAAATGATAACTCAAATATGTTCTATTGTGCCTTGAAGGATAATGTCATTCAAACTATCATTAGAAACCTCACACCTGACCTGACCAAACCAATTTCATAATAAGTCCTGAATAAGCAAGAAATCCTCCTACTTGTGTCATGTCAGTAATAATACACAGAACATGACTGAATTTAGTATTTTATGCTCCATTGGGCCTTGAAAATGAAGAATCATCCCAATTGAGCTATCTATAAAATTTCTGCTCAAATTTTAATCCTTTTTTCAACTCATCAGACAGAGGTAAGAAAAGGTTTCCAAATAATATATACCTGCAACCAAGTGCCAGCAGCAGCAAGGGAAGAAAGCAATCCAGCAAACAAAAGCATATCCTTCCCTTGAAACACACCAGCAACTAAAATCCCCTTCTGCATTGTGCTAGTCACATGAGTTCCCATCAACAAGGCACCCGAAAACTCGAGCACAGCAGCAGTCACCACAGCTTGCCTAAGTGTCAAAGCCCCGGATCCGACAGATGTCCCCATGGCATTGGCCACATCATTGGCTCCAATGTTCCAGGCCATATAAAACCCAAACAAAAGAGTAGCATAAGACAACAGTCTAGTCTTGAGTGCTAATCCTTGGCCCAAAGAGCTCATGAAGAAAGGCACTGTCAATGCACCAAAGGCTATGCATAGTGATATTGCAAATGCTGTTCTAGAAGATATGTTAAAGGCCTCAGCCATTCCTTGCACTTCTCCGGATTTCGATTCATGGTTGGGAGTACTGATTTCTTGCTCATCTGATTCGGCGAAGGAAGATGAGGAAGCTGAAGGGTGAGTTATGAGTTTTGAGGTTTTTAGCCTCAGAATTGGATAAGGGGATTTGGGTGGTTGAAATTCAGGCTTCAGAAGACACCCTTTCTTGAAAGGAAAGTTGCGTTCTTTTCTTGGAAGGTTATAGGTTTGAGCTTTGTAGAGAAGACATTCTGGTGTAATATTGTTTCTTGTGGAAGATAGACAGTAAGAAGGAGCCATGGCCTTCAAAAAATTGAGAAAAGAAAGAAGAGAAGTACCAGATTGGAATGGATGTGCAGGTGATTGATTATTCGATCCGGGTCATGGAAATAGATTCGATTTGGAAATTGATTGCGTTTGGTGTGTAAATTATGCTTGAAAGAAAGGGATGTGAGAGTGCAAATTGGCTTTGTTGCTTTTGGTTTGTTCTGGATGAGTGGTAGGTGAGTGTTGGCTTCCTTTTAAAACCCCTTCACCACCACACAATCACACCAGCACCACCAGAAAAAGTCACAGTTTGATTCCTGTAAGAGATTTGGTCTCATCATTTGACTTTATGCTGACCTTGCCCACTTAAAATTTTTAATGTGTCCTTCCAATTTCAGCTTGAGACTTCTACATAAGGAAAAGAGAGACTCGTTTGAAACTTTCTCTGTCATGTACTGAAAAATCTTTGAGATTAATGTCACAGATGCACAAATATCCAATCTTGAGGATAACATGAAGCAAGATTGCAAATCTAAGTGGATAACGAACAAAACGTCCTACTGGGATAAGGTGATAAACTGACTGGAACTGGATCTCCCAAAATGGGCCTGATCATAATGAGCCTAAGTTTTGGGCCAAGGACCCAATTTAGCTCCAAGTTCATTCAACTGATTTGTTTTTTTTCTTCAGGAAAGTCCATTCATCTCTGAGAAACAACCCTAGGAATCAGGACGGAACGACGGACTCGGAAGAAAGAATCCTTCACCGCCGGCATATATTCTCTACCTCGTCAAAGTCTAGAAATTTGTCTCCAAAATTGATCGGTTTGAACTTGTCCTTGTCAATTGAATTTTGTTTCTAATGTCTTTATGTCAGCTGTGGTTCTTATTTCTCAATTGAGAAAGATCCAAATTTTCATTGTTTTTGTGCCGCTGGCGCCTGGCTGAGAACTCCTAGCCGCCACTATTCGATGGGGTTTGTGTTTAGTTTAGTGAAATAAGACTAGAAACTGGAAAAGTGGTGTCCAATTCAAGTGTTTGTGATTTTAATTACTTCATTCCTGTTACTGATTGCAACTCTTAGCGTAAAGAATGATATTTTAATTGGATGGAGAGTAGTTATCTGCAATAGCCAGTGAATTTCTTCTTCTTATCTTTAGAGTTTAGGGTGCAGAGAAGAGATAGAAAGTCGGTTTAGTACTCTTTGCTAAGTTTTGATTGATAGATTGTAGTTGAACCTCCTTGCTTTGTGATGCAGGGAAGAAACATTACATTTACAATGGCCCAGAATACCAGAAGGAAGCCAAACATTTTGATAACCGGAACACCGGGCACTGGAAAGACAACAATGTCATCAGCCTTGGCTGAGGCTACACAGCTTAAATGCATAAACATTAGTGAATTGGTCAAAGAAAAGAACTTGCATGATGGTTGGGATGAGGAATTCGATTGCCATGTCATTAACGAAGACTTGGTATGTATCTCAAACACTTTTCTTTGAGCAGTCATCATGTTTCATTACATAGGGAAAAAAAAAGATTTGTCCTTTGCAGGTTTGTGATTAGCTTAGACATTTTTAGGTTTGTGATGAGCTTGAGGATAAAATGGAAGAAGGCGGCATCATTGTGGATTACCATGGTTGTGACTTCTTTCCCGAGCGTTGGTTTGATAAAGTTGTGGTGCTTCAAACAGACAACACTTTGTTATATGATCGGTTGAGTAAAAGGTAAAATGATCAGCTGCATATTTCTGTAACTTTCTTGCTTGCTGTGTTATTTATGCTGTAAATTCTTCAGTGAGGGCATTGTTCTTGTTTCTTTGAAGGGGGTACGAAGGGTCAAAGCTGTTGAACAATATTGAGTGCGAAATCTTTCAAGTGTTGCTGGATGAAGCCAAATCAAGTTACCCAGAAGATATAGTAGTGGCTATGAAGAGTGACACCATTGATGACATAAGTGGAAACATTGCTAGCTTAACAGAGTGGGTAGCAAGCTGGCATCCGCGGTAAAACGAGGGCCATTCACTTGGGGTAGCAACCTTAGCAAGATCATAACATTACATAAAAATGGTGTCTTTTATTCATATGTTACCCGTATTCAATTTTTTTTGATCTGAATTACCCGTATTAATTAGGAGATCAATTATTATTGAAAGAATTTACAGCAAATATCACTATTCAATGTGAAAAGTTATATTTTAATAGATGTAAGAAATATTGTACTTTCTAATAAAAATGATAGAGAATTAATTATAAAATCATGAAATTTATTTTAATCTAGTTTGAACATTATTTTAAAATAATTATATTTATGATTGAAGGACAATTATTTCAGAAGGGATAGTTTTCACTAAATTGTGTCGAATATAAAGTCATTCGGGAGCTATTTATGGACAATCACCGTCATCTGAACCCGCCGGCTCGTCAATTCCAATCCTTGATTCGTCTGATCATTTCATTTTCAATCAATTTTTTTAACTAGTAGCATGAATATTTTTGTGTACTTGTGAATGTATAATTATGCCAATGGAAGTGATTAATTAATTTAAATTAATCTCACATTTGAACAATCAAAACGCATAAAAAGAAGTTAGGATTATTACAATGATGATTTTGATAATAAAAATGGGGTTAATGTAGAAATAAATTGGGTTAAAGAAGTTAGTAAATGGAAAGGCAGGCATTGAAGTCAACTGTTGCACGGGCAAGCAGCCGCCATGGTAACTGGTAAGAGCACGAGCACTCAGTGCCTACTACTTCTTCTCTTCTCCTTTCTCTTCGATATTAATACTTCCAGCTTTTGTCGCTTTTTTCGATCTTTGGAAACCCAAATTTTTTTACTATTAATAATTTCAAGCAATCTACTCACTCAGCTTTTGTTTCAATTAGCCCTTCTCAATGTTCGATTAAACACGTTCTTTGGAAAAGAATGCGATTATTAAATAATGTGTTCTGAATTAAAATGAGGGGGAAGGAATATCGGATAAATTATAAACTTAGCAAGCAGAGAGAATAGTTCGACTACGTAGACGTAGCATGTTTTTTTTTGAGTAAGGGGGATGGCGATTAATTAACACGTTCTATATATGTACTGTTTTTGGGAATGTCCAGTATAGTAAATAACTTTGATTTGTATGCATATATTGACATTAACATGTTCATTAACACGTTCTAATATATACCATTTTTTTCTACCAAAAAAATATATACTTTTTTTTATATAGTAAGAATTAAAAAAATATTTTTCCGACCTAAACTATTTTGACAAATAAAAATTAAAAAGTCTAGATGACTCAGTGTGAATAAGGGTACGAGTAGTCTAGTTTGACAATTATTATCCAATATTCTCATAGATTGTTTAAAACACCTATTAATATCAATGATATATATATGTACAAATGTGATTCTATATATACACACAAACATGGATCCAAGCATGCATATGTAATTATGTAAATGGGTGCAGAGAGTTGCAGTGGAGATTTGCATGAATGCATATCTCAAAATATATAAAGGAGGTTATGATTACAGACATGTAATGATGGGAGACAACTTCTGAAGAAACGTACATACTGGTTAAAGATGGATCGACTAGAAAATACATACTACCACTACATATAGATATAGCATATAGCTATATATACACTACAAAGTAGACGTAACAATAGAGATGCATTGAGGTGAACAGTTGGTATAGATTGGAAAAAGTGATCGATGCAGAGACAAATTAAACAAGTGCAAGAGAGACATTCTTCTTCAATCCCTTAAATGCACTTACACACTGATCCAGTTCGAGGCATGCAAGTTGTGCTCCATCTCCATCTCGATCCATACGTGAATAAAACATTTTTAAACAATATTAGGCTTATCAATTGGCCAACAAGTGAGAATTGAGAAATGAAAATTGAGAAACAACAACATCAACATTGATCCAATAGGAATCGGATACACTCGAATTTGGAAGATCAAGATAGGGATAATCAAGTCATGAGGTGTCCGAAAAAAACAAGATCGATCAACACCAAAAAGAAAACTCCTACCTAAACCTGTCAAAAGTTCAACGGGTCACAATACGAATGGAAGGGGAGCATATGCGCGACAGCCCCATCCGTTCCAGTACATATGCGCGACAGGCTCATTACATAAGTATATGGGGTTCCATCCTAAAACCAAATGATGATAGGAGGGATAAACCAATTATATATATTTAAACAATTTTTTACTCAATTTCCTGATATTGGATAGACTTCTTCACAAAACCAGTAATTATCCGTTACCTTAATATTCTCCCTTTATCTGTCCCTGTAGAAGTACATAATTTTGTAGACACAACAATGATCTTACGACACAAAACAAGTGAGAAAATGAAAATATTTGTTTGAAATTAAAGCGAATTTCATTGCTTAGATGACCCTCATTTAGAGAAAATTAATAGAAACATATGTGTAAGAAATAGGTTGAAAGTCCTGAGCATTGGGTTAAAAAGTTTTATTTGAAATCAAGGAGAATATGAAGTTTATAAAATAAACTTGTTGATTTAACCCGACACTTATTCCCTGATTAATGTTGGTTCATCGGATTAGGTACGTAAGGTGCCCTTAATTAACCTCTCTAATACTCCTATTTAATTTGATCACGTCAATTAGTAAATAGACTCCTGCTTAATTAGTACCCAATTGAGCTTTATGACATACATACAACTATTAATTAGATGAACTCAAATCAATGATTTTTATACTAATCTTCATTCAAGTCTCTCCTAATTAAATTGCTAGCTATAGGTACGTACTGATAAAAATAATTGAATGATATATCTATGGACACGATGCACAAAACACGTACAATTAATTAAGTAGCATAATTGAAGTTCCATGATCATAAATATAAAGTTTTTTGATTGACAATTTGGCCATGGACCCTAAGCTCAAGCTAAGTCTACGGGGGGACTTTATAAATTACAGTATGATTAAAATTTGGCCTGGACCAAGAGAAGAGGATTAGACTAATTAGAGAATTTAGGGGTCCCCTATCTTGCATTAATTAATACTGATTATGATTTACTAGTAATGAGATTGATTATTTAGACTATAAGTACATGTATGGAAAGATCTTGCGTAGATCCGGTGAAAGATTGGAGTGCCCCACTATTCATGTAACAAAAAGAAATGGTATCACCTTACAATGAACTAGCTATACAATACTTTTCTTGTTAGGCCCTCTATATATAATATTAGTTAATATGTTCAATCTATTATTGATTGATACTCACAAAGGTTTCAGGGGCTCCACCACCGACAACGTCAAAGATTTCTTGACAACGTCTTATGATGGTGGTTTATTGTGGATTACGACCCATAATTTAATTAGAGTTTCATAAGTCCCTAATAAAAAACTCTATATCTCTACCCTAGGATGTAGCTAAAACACCACAGGTGAACCACGTAAATCTCTATGCTTTCTTATTGTTTATCTTTCTTATTACAAAAATATATACGTGAAATATGGTTGATTTTAAAGTCGGATGGGTCCCTAAAAAAATGATCAAATTCTATGAATTATGTTACTACGTACTAAGTAACTATGTCACTGTGGTTAATTGCAATGTAGTGAGATTTGTACTTGTTAGCTACAAGCCTAGAACTACAAAGTAATCGATAAAAAAGATAAATCTCATTTAGTCATTGTTTTGTACTCTTGTGGGTAGAGAGTCTCATATGTATAGACTATTATAGAGGGCTTTGATGGCATGGACAATAATTAAGGGGCCTATATATATGGAGGAGCTTTTGAAGAATAGCTAGTGTTTAAATTGCTTTTGAAAACAATTTTGATTTTGGTTTGATCCTCCGTAAATTGGTAGTAGAGGTTATAAGTAGTTTTTAGATCTAAGCTAATGTAATTCAAATTGTACCTAAGGGTTAAAAAGCCAATCAGGCCACATAAGATTTGTTGAGTCTTATGCACGTCTCTTTAAATAAATATAAAGCAAAAATCAAGTTTTTATAAAAATTTGAGTCACATGGCAAATTTGAAATATTTTTTGATTTTTTATTTCTCATTTTTAATCCACTTCAACCTTAACCACTTCCACACTATTTCAAAAACTACCATCCACTCTTTTCTTCTAAACAAATTAAAATTTTATAATTTTTATTACTAAAGAAAATAAGATTCAATCGTGAAAATTTATTTTGAACAAATATTTAAATAATAAGTTAAAAATAAAATTATTTTAAAATATACTCGTACAAGGTACGGAAATAACACTAGTTTTTTCTTAATTTGTTCCAATAACTTACGGATCAACAACGTCTCCTTAAGAAAAAGTAATTAGCATTTCATTTTCAAATATATTTTATAAGAGTTTATTTTTAAATGATAGTTGGATATTAAATTGTTTGATTCTATTCTTATTAAAGAAAACAAATACAGGCACATAATAACAATATTCAACAAAAAAAAAACTCAACATACATATGGTCAAACTTAGGTTTTTTCTATTAGATTGACTCAAACATAAGTTGAAAATAATAATGAATTAATCTACACGAGGGTATATATGTTATATGTACGTGGATTTGAAATTAGAAACGGAGATTTTGGAGGTCTGAATCAAACAGAGGCCTGCCTAATCCTAATTACGTAATTAGAAAAGCTAATCCTACACGTACATATATACTACGACTCACAAGTACAGTGCTTGATAGTGATGGAGATCAGGAGAGGGAGAGACAATTACACGTGACACAATTTTCCATCGATATATAGTAATTTTAATTTACTTAAATAGTTAACCGGTGGTTAATAAATTGAACAAATTAATATAATGAATTTAAAAAATAGAGTTAATGTAACAAAGCCTGAGCTCTGTCACTGCCATATATCATGCAGCAGGTTGTTGATTCATATCATCAAGTTCTTTTTTTTTTTTTTTTGGGATGTATGTAGAGACAAATGCACCATGCCAACAAATAAGACTTTTCCTTCCATTTTCCCATTTGCAAACAAATCATAATGGGCCATAATTCCATGTCAAAACAACTACATTATATCTAAAAAAGACATTATATTGTGAGTGTCATTTGCCAACACCAAAAAACGTGTGACTTAAAAAAAATCCATTTTATATGTATATGGTGTCCAAATTAACCCGGTTAATCGAAGTCTGGTTAATTATGAATCCGGTTAATTAAAATTACTAACTATAATCTAAGCGTGAATTCCGATTAACTGTAACCCGGTTTCGGTTTGATTTTCTCAATTAAATAGTAATCATTTATGTAATTTTTCATTATAATAATACACTTAGCTAAAAATGTGGCATTATTGCATTAGTATCAAGTATTGTTTTATGAAATACGGACAAAATAGATTTTTTTTAAAATCAAATTTGATAATGGTAGTCCGTTGTTCGGACCAAATGGCTATCTAAGTATGAAAGTATCTATCGATCCATAATTATAGACTTAATTATAAGTTTGGTGTATAGCTCGTTCCAAATCTAAGTAGAACCAGGTCCACTCAAAATAAATTAAATAATTCAGTTTCTTTTAAATATTGTGTATTAAATGATAAATAGGGTGATATTTAGTTCGTGTCATTTTCACATATAAAAACTATACTACTCCAGTATTTACTCTATTAATATTGAAGTATTAGCACTTACTTTATCATATCATATCCGGTAATGCAAGGTAGGCAGGACTTAACTGTGTTTTAAATTAGCAAATTCTGCACGTATATTAAAGACTTGTATTAATCATGTTAAATTCACGTTTTTTAGTTAACACGTATTTGCAACGTAAGAGATTTTTCATAAGCAAGTTATATATTGAAACTTTATAATACTGCACAAGATAAGAAAACTATAGGAACAACAGATAAATATACCTGATCAACATGCACATCAATCATGCATTTCTTAGATTTCCAAAAAGAACAAGTTTATATAGCTAGGGCCTTGGAAATACCCAACCACAAGGAAGAAACCATCATGCAATTTCAAGTTTCAATCTTTTGATACGTGTATTTTTTTGGTAAAAAAATTACCGAAGAATTCAATATGGACCAGCATTCAAGGGTTGAAAATTAAATGCAACATTATCATAAATTTTCGTATATGATATACGCAAGGAGAATAGAAAGGCTGTGTGATAGAAATTAGGTGTATCAGTGTATGTAATTACGTGATAGCAAATCATAAAATCCTATATGCTCTATCTAACTATCTATCCCGTTGTACTTAATTACCCTACAAAATTCCAATCATTTAAATAAAATATTTCCCCGTTAAGTTATATATTTTCTTTAATTAGAAACTACTAACAAATTTATACTAAAATATCCTTAAATCAATTTTTTTTGTCATTGAATTGAATTATTGAAGAAGGATTAATCTGATAAATTTTCTCCGAAATATATAAAAACACAAAAAAGTTTGAGCAAAAAGTTAATTATAAAAGAACATATCTGCTAAAAACATGCTAAAAGAACTTATGTGTATATTATAGTTTTGGTTCATATTAAGAGGATAAGACACTTCTTTATAAGTTTTAAATCCAATTTATTCTTTGGGCTCAAATTTAAATATTTTAGTTTAAAGAGTAAATTTCATACCAACTCCACTCAGCTTTTATATATTGATATTCTTAATATTTTTTAGTCGACATGTAATTTAATTTCCAAATAAAACCATTAGCCACTGATTTTTTTTGTTCAATTGCATATTACAAGGATTTTTTTTTTTCATTTCATATTAAATAGAATTGTAGTGTATGTTAGTACTCCATTTCATACTTAGGAAAAACTACGTAGTAGTATATGAAATAATCAATGTATTAATCAAACTTAAGTATTTAACCTTCCACATTCCCTCTATAAATACACACATGCCATCACTTCTTTCCAAAACTCACCGCCTACCTCTTGTAAAACTCTCTTTCTCCCAATCATCAAACTCATTGAAATCTCCAAACCCTAAACCCAGTAAAAAAAATCAATGGAAGAAGCTCTAACCCGTCTCAACGGCGTCCCCGCCCACGCCCAACCCGATCCACCAGGCCACCACCACCACCACCACCCCACCAAAAAAACCACCAACGCCGCCACAAAGCGCGCGCTCAAAGACGCCACAACCACCGGCACCGGCGCCGCCCCCATGCGCTACCGCGGCGTCCGGCGCCGCCCCTGGGGCCGCTACGCCGCCGAGATACGCGACCCCTTGTCCAAGGAGCGCCGCTGGCTGGGCACCTTCGACACCGCCGAGGAAGCCGCGTGCGCCTACGATTGCGCCGCGCGCGCCATGCGCGGCCTCAAGGCGCGCACCAACTTCGTTTACCCTCCGCCCACGTCATCCCTCAACCACGCTGACGTCATTGACCCGCTCTTCTTCCATGGCTCCGCCGCCGGCCGGTCAAAGTCAAGGGACCTCGTCGTTGGCGGCGGCGGCCGCCAGTATAATTACAAGGGTAATTGTAACAACTATTCTCCGAATTGGGATTGGGCTTGTAATTACAACAATAATAATTACCCTAATCCTCCTCCTCTTCACAATTCTTCTTCTAAGATGAACATGCTCTTGCTCCGTGATTTCCTCTCTTCTTCCATGAACACAAACCCTAATTACCCTAATCCGCCAATTTCATCTTCTTACTCTTCTTCTCCTCTTGCAAGTGCTGATGTTAGCTACGCCGGTGCTAAGGTTTGTAGTACTAATGTGGGTTTAATGGAGCCTTCAAGCAATGCTTTCAGTTTCAACGGTGATAAGGAGGGAGAAAGTTTGTTGTTTGGATCAGAGCCGTCGGATTCAGGGCTTTTGGAGGAGATTACTAGGAAGTTTTTCCCCAAGAAAAGAGATGAAGATGTGATTAAAGCTAGCAACTTTGGTGATGATGGATTCAACAACACTTGCCAAGTCAATGAGTTTGAAGATTACAACTTTACTGATTCAATGGCTATGGAGGATCAAGTTTGTCAGTTTTCTGATCTCTATAATGTCTTTGCTTCCACCAACAAGCTTCGAAGTGCTTGATCATTTGAAAGCTTTAAGTATTTGACTATCTTACTTAATTGTTGCCTTTTGCGAATTAGTAACCCTAACTAGAAGTTTGGCTATATGATGTGATATCAGGGTTGTGTAATGGTGTAGTATACTTGACTAATAGTAGAATATCAACATTATGGTTTGTTTGGAAGGAATGTTTTGGGTATGTTGTAGTTCTCTAGTGCATGTTGTTCTTGTAAACAACTAGTAGCTGGATGTATTATGATTTTCCTAATGTTGAGAATTTACTACTATTGGATTTGATCACATTGTATGTATTATTTAATGTACAAACACCAACTTGTCACTTATTTTGTAGTTAATTAAAAGTAATGTTACATAGTAGGCTTTTTGGACGAAGGGGGTGATTTCAAACTTTGCAACGTTTCAAATTTAAACACCATGAGATGATCGTTGATAATTATCCAAAAACATTAATGCTGACTTGCATGTAAATAATTGATCTTAGACAATAAAACAAAAGAGTAAAGAGTTTATAGGCTTTTTGAGATAGCCATAGCCCGTAGGCTAATCGATTGTATATGAAGTTTCAAGTGTCAAGTGAGCAAAAAGTCCATAAAAATGAAGGTTTAACGTTGCAAGATCTGGAAAAGGCTTTTTGATGGAGTTGACCTCTCTGTGAACACAGAAAAGACAATTTTTAAGTTCAACTTTTTGGGCTGCATCTACTGTTCTTGAAGCAAAGCAAAGATGAAATTAAAGACCCAATTTTTTTAATTTTTTTTGTTTACCTTTTTTTCTGTCATAGCTTAGCTCTCTGGAAAAATGGTGATCAAATTAAACATTCTCTCTCCATCTGTCATCTTGTAGGATATTGTAGGATTTTGTTGTTGCTTTCCATATCAGTTGATGTGATATTGCAATTGGAATATATTAATAAACAAATCTCATACAAAAGAGATACATTAATAGGTTAGTTTTAGACATTTTGAGTTGCTTTTCTTGGTAATTTTATTTAATAAGTGTTGAGTTGCATGCTGAATAATAAATCCCTTGTACAAACATCTTTTCGGTTGGCAGAAAATGTTCCTCCAAGGCTGGCAAACCTGGAGAATTAAAGTGGGAATTATGCCCAACCAGATCTATTAACTCCTCCCAAGTACAAACTTCTCCTTTTTATTAATTTCATGCCTTGGATATTTTCATTATTTTGAGTTCTGTATATAGATATGCTTCTATATTTTTGTTGGTTATTTATTTCCCCCTAAGATGGGTACAAATTGTATTTTAATATGTGTAGGTACTGTGTATGGTATTGAATGATAAGAATAATGACATTACATTTTGGTTTCTAATAATGTTGACAATACACCAAAAAAATGCATTTGGTTGTTGGTTGGGACATTAGGATTTACATGCAACTCAATAAGCGAGGCCGGGTGATCCGATTCGAGGGTAATCCGAATGCATAATTGGAGTTTTCTTGTCGTCTATCACACTCAAAAAACATTGTGAAAAGATGGAATTAAATATAGACAAGTGGTCACCCAAACAGATAACTCATTACTTCATTAGGGCATGGACCAATGGTAAGTTTATTATAGATATACATAAATGAACCAACCCTATCATGCATGTGTTTATTTCTTCCCCGTACCCGAAGTTACCGAGAATTTCAAGTTCTCATATGAAAGAATAGCTCAAGCTCGTCTTAGTTCTTATTTTTCGAAGTTTTGTGTCTTTCATAGCTAGTCTTGCTTGTTTTTTACTCTCTTAGCTTTTCTCGACTGACGTTTTATTACGGGCTCTCGGATTACCAAACCGGTTTGGTATTTCGAATTCTTACCTCATAAAAAAAACCTTCAACTTATATAGATCATATTGGTTTTACAATACTTTTGTTGGCTATGCTGATTTGTGTAAAAAATACTCTAAAAACTAGTATCACACACCCTAAAGGAAAAGAGCCATCTTAAAAAATTTGTTCTGACAGAAAGAATACATCAAAAGCCTTAATTGTATATGGGCCTAATTTATAGAATGGGCCTCTTTCGGCCTTTTACTGTAAAATACAACAAGCCTTTATGGGTCGGACCAGATATATGAATACTCTCTTCTAATAATAACTTTTTGTGTAGAATCATAACGTATACTTTTTGCATAACAACATAATTAATGTGAGTAGCTTGTTGATCTTTAGTGTTTTTCACTTGCACCTATTTTCAAGGACAGCAACTTACTGAACATACTCTTAGGCCGCATGGAGACCGAGCGTAGTGTTTTAGCCTTGGGCGCCTTCATCGATCCGTCCGAAGCCAATTTGGTGTTGAGGTTGGGCTTAGATGGCCGCGACTTAGCGCCTGATACACTCCACTGATCCTCAGCAGGGTGGCGCGTGGAGACACATGTACTGGTGTCGTCTCGTGCTGCCAGCAATGCTTTGATGTTGGCTGGCAGGAGCTCTGCTGACATGGCGGCTGATCGGCTTTGCTCGTGGAAGAGGACTTGAACTAGTACTCTTAGTGGAAGAAGCTCATTCTTTGCTGCTTCCATGCAGGCTTCCATTGACATCTTTTTGCAGTCTAGGGTTTTGCATAGTCGCTTCCTCTCGCTTTTGCTCAGCTTCGGATGAGCCTATAAGCATAATGTTATAAAGTAATCAAATCTCAATGTAAGATTACGGGCCTGTTGGATCGCACATTATAGTTCAAAAGTTTGCATTATAATGCGCGATCCAAACAGGCCCTACATGGTACATTAATAAGTGCTCGTTCGGTTGAATATACGAAGTCTAGTTCCTAGGAAGTTACTTCCTGTGTTTTGTTGGAGTTTAAATTCTAATTCTAAGGAAGATATAAACGCGGGTGTATTTGCTTCTACTACCAATTTCTATGGAAATTTAGGGTCTGTTCGGCACTAGCGTTTTCGGAGCTTATTCCCGCTAGTTGGAGCGGAATTTTGGGATTTTCAAGAAGCTCCTACACCCAAGCTTCTTGAATTCCGCTAGCTGAATTGGTAGAAAAGCTTCAGCTAGGAAAATGCCGAACAAGGCCTTAATTGGGAACCAAACAAGTCCTAAGAAGTGCTAAAACAAACAAGAAAAGGCTCATATATTAATCAAGAGTTAAGAAAATGGAGACAGACCTTAAGGTAAGTGTCAATGGCGAAGTAAAGCTCATCATGATCAACCCTGGCAAAACTCGGTATAGCTTCAGCAATTGTGATCATCTTCGCGAGTGGTAAGTTTTCATCATGGGCAATCTCCTGCAAATACCCATCAATTAACTTTGCTACTCTCATCTTAGAGCCATGAGAGGCAGAGGAAGATCTCCTGCCCTCTTCAAACACTAACTCAATATTATTCTCCGCCGACTTTGACCTCCTCCTCTTCTCAACAAGCCTTCCCTTCCTCCTTAAAGGGCTAGTTGGCGGGCTCGCCCCTTGAGCTAAGAACTGATCTAGTATACTCATCACAACATCCACATCATACTTTGTTGCGCCGTCTTCTTCAGAAGCCAATGGAATTAAAAGATCCTTGAGACTCGCTTCCTCCAGCTGAAAACCGGCTCTCCTTGCAAGCTCTGCCTTGGAAGACGCTGAGCAACCGAGCTTGTTTGCAGCCTTGAGTAGCTTCAGCAAGAAGCTACAAGGGACAGTTCCCTTTTCAGCTGGGAGCAGGCTCACAATTGCCTCTAGCAATAGTCTATGATTACAGTGTGTGGAAAACCATTTAGACGCGTATATTTGCAACGCGTCTCCAATTAGCTTGGATGGGACTTTCCCGCCTGACTTGATTGCAATCATAGTCCTCCAATAAAGATCAATGCATAGTTCAGATAAGTCATGGCCCCACCAATGCTTATGACTGAGCTTGGAAGGGCTTGTTAGGACTTTGGATGATATGGCTTCAATGCATCTGCTGGTTATACGAAGATCCTCTGAATACGTCGAGTAAGATTTCGTGGTTTGGAGAGTGTGGATTGAGTCCTTAAATCCATGGAGAATGCAGGAGGTGAAGAAGGCCTCAATTTTGTGGATCAAGTTGCCTTTTTCCGCGTTCTCTGTCATTTGAAGATACTCGGCTGCACACCGAGCAATCACTAAGTTGTGTGCACTTATGGTGATTGTGATGCCATAACAGAACTTGGCGCAAAGCTCAAACGCTTCTGGGCCGCCTGGAAATTCAGGAATCTGGATTGTTTGGTGGTCTTGTGACTCGGCGTAGAGCCTTTGAAGGCGCATGGATTTTGACAGCAATGGGAACTGTGGAAGTTTGGTTCAAATTTGGTAAGTAAACTTGTTGAAACATAGTCTTATTTGAAATGACCTAAACTAGCAAACTAGACACTATATGTTACACTAGAAATGGCTTTCCGAGTTTCTGACAAGAAACAGAATCAGGAAACGCTGTCCTATTAGAGTTTCCGAGTAACATAGATTAGATCATCATCATCATTGACCCGGTGAGGCTCCGCTACTGCGGAATCTTTGGGTCAAGATGGGGGTACCCCGGTCCAAGGGAAAAGGGTACGCCCGATAGACCCAAGAAAAACTGAAATTCAGCTATGTGACAATAATCATTGAATTTAGTTAGAATGCACCAAAATTGATATAAGGGATTAAATCCATCTCAAAGGCAGTGTATAGATTAGATATATTTTTGCACAAATGTATACCTTGTGGAGTGAATATTTGATTCCTTGGACTTGGATTATGAGATCAGTATAAACTTCACATGAAACTGACCTGCAACAAAAAATGAATTCATAAAAACGACTAGCTTGGTCAATTGTTCACACAGGTGAAGAGATTTATACTTGGGGAATTTTACAGAAGGTTAATTTGTAGAGTTACCTTACACCTTCATCTGTGTAGAAAGTGTCTGGTTTAGATCCAAGTTTCATGAACTTCATGGCTTGGCTACCTCACTTTTTTCTAGCAAGCTGAGATTAGTATAATTCTTGCTTCTGATTTTTCAGCCACAATTTATAAAAACACAAAGCAGCCACGCAAGATTCATCAAAGGCACTAAATCTTCCAAGCTTGCAATCATTTGATGATTTCCCTTTCTTCTAATCTAATATTTAACACAAAGTAAAAAGAGAATTAAAAAACTAAATCACATGAATAGAAAGAAAATTTTCTACAATATATCTGTGTCTTCCTGAATTTTAATCAAGAACACAGTAACCCGGTATCATCAATCTCTGTCTCTTTCTGCATTATGCTGATGGGTAAAAGAAATTGCATGACCCAATTTGATTTGGACATGCAGAGTTGAAAAATCAAAGCCAAAACCACTAAAATCCCATCAAAACAAAGGATTGATCAAACAACAGTCTAACTATTTTCACCTAAACAATAAATCATAAATTAAAAAAAAGTTCAGAAATGAGAAATTACCAGAGAATGATGGTTGATACTCGCGGTCTGCAGATTTTGGTTAACAGGAGATTGTTTTTCTCTGTAAAGCTACAATTTTGCACAATTGTTCAGTATCCAAATCATGGAAAATAAATAGAAGGAAAGACTAAGACTGAGAAGGATGATGATATCTTTGTATGAAATATTTATGTATCTTTCCTTTTGTAGGCAAAAGTTTGTGGAATCTAGTTGGCGAAATGTACGTCTGGGATAATTAGTTATTTGATGTAGTTTTTGGGTGTGAACTTCACGAAACCACTCTTATCATAAAAGTATATATACCAACCAAAACTTTTTTTACCTAAAGAATTTTGTACCTTTCATTATTTTCTTGAACATATTAATAAGCTAAGAATTTGATATATTAAACCTATCTTATAGATTGAGAGGTTGGAAATTCGCAGTTAAATAAATCGACCTAAAAAAACAACAACAACGACATTAATTCATAGATTATACGTGAAAGGTCCAAACATTATCATTAGTGTGCTCGATATAAAAAAAATGAACTTTTATTAAAAAAGATTAGTCTTAAATAAGTGGTTTGTGGTCTTTTTTATGGGGAAAAGGACATGCTAAATAAGTACTTATGTACAAATAAGTTCATCTTTTTTCTATGGAATTTCAAACAGATTATCTTAGTAGTTAGTGTGTTCATACCCAACTCAATCTACAAAGCATATGCATGAATGAAGAAAGAAATAGCAACAAGTCAAGGCCAAATCACTATCACTTAAGAGCTGACCTATGGAAGGCTACAAGTTAGCCTTTTGGAAGAATAAAATAAGGCAGTGTAATATAACTATATAAGTATTTTGCTTTTTAGCGATTGTTCTTCTTGCCCTTAAAATTGATCAAAGAAGGCAATAAATACATAATTGATTGAAAAAGATGTAGAAATTATCCAAAAGCTTTTTGCCAATAGATTCGCATGCCAAAGATGAATCATGATGATTCATGAATGCTACTTTACAAACTTTATTTGTTTTTCTTTTTATTCACCTCAAGCGTGCTTGTCGTGCCCTTGAGTGAGATTTGACTTTTAAACTAATCAATGTAAATAACATCATTAAGATATGCTCCTAATCAAGTAATCATATTATGTGTAAGCACGCTTTTCTGTTTAGGATTGGAGGTTAATTATTATGCTAATCAATCAATCTAATTAGCATCATAATTGATTTGGTAGCACTTCTTTGGTCAAGGTAAATGTCACTTTTGCGGAATATATAGATCTAGATCACATAATTATGTAGGAGACACACTTGAAGAAGAAATCAAATGTTAATGCAGAGATTTAAATTAATTTAATGTCTACGTATTGTGCAATTCTCATGCATCCTTTAGATTGATTGAAGTTTTTTGAATTAGAAAAGGAATGGAAGTTTTGAATACATGAAGAACTAACGATATATTGTGATATCAATTATCACCCTTCTTTTTTAATCATTATGTCTATACACTTCATATCTAGCTTCAACTTGATCTAACTTAGCTACCCAATTATTTTTTAGGTCTATAGTAGAATTCCATTCCCAACCCTTGAAAGTTCAAACTATTTTTAAAAAGTCATTTTTTTGGGAAATTATAGTTAAACTATAATATATTATTCAAAAGGCCTAAAACATATACGACCCCTTAAACTTGTGCAGATTTGTCATTTAGACACCTCAACTTTAATTTGTTCTATTAAACACCTAAACTTGTATTTTCCGTCTTATTGAACACCTGTTATCCGACGTGGCAAAATGCGTGCATTTTAATCGCTCTTGGGCGAGTGAGGGATGTTAATAAGGAATTTTTAATTACTTTTTTTTTCTTTTTTTTCTTCCCTTGAATGTGGATCTAGGGTTTGGAACTCCTTTTAGTCTTCTTTAGCCAGTAGCCCAGCGGCCAGCACTGCAAAAATTGTCGACTTCCGGCGAGTCGCTCTTCCCTCACCCTCACTCCCACCTCTCAATCTCCACCTCTGCCCCTTCCTCTTCTTCCCCATGTCGCTAATGGCTAATAATCAAGAACCCCATCAAAGAGCCGATCGGATTCATGCTCCACCAACACCTCCGCCGCCAATAGCTAGTAATCAAGATTCAAGATCCCCAACCACCGCTGTCGGGAAATTCACCCTAAGATTACTTCTTCAATTTGACATCTCATAGGGGTCTTAGGGTCCTAGAGAAATTAAGCAAAGGAATTAAGGGTTTCGAGTCCACCGGGATATTCAACCATCCCGTCTGGGGGCTAAGGCGACATTGACATAGAAGATTATGAGACGGGGTTGGGCAGGGGAAGCATGTGGTTGTAGGCTGACAAGGCTGCGGTGGGGATGCTAAGAGGGTGGGGGAAGAGTATGAGTTTGGTTCAAGCAGATGAATGCTATTTCTTTTTGCAGATTAATTTTTCAATTGTAATTAAATTCTTCATTTTGAGAACCAGGTGATGAGGAGGAAGAAGATGCTAAGAGGGCTTTGTTGCATTTTCTTTTTTTTATTAGAAGTTTTAAAATTGAAATAAAACTTGTCTATGTGGCATCTATGTGGCAATTTCTTCTTCCATGTCAGCGCGAGTGCAAAACACACCACAAAATTCTAATCACTCAGGTGCTTGATAGAACACAATGTGTTAAGTTTAGGTGTTTAATAGAACAAATTAAAGTTGAGGTGTCTAAATGACAAATCTGCAGAAGTTTAAGGGCCCGTATATATTTTAGGCCTTATTCAAAATTGCATATAGTCTAGTTTTTCTTTCATGCATGTTTATCATATCGTTTGCATCTGTTCATATAATTATCGTGTCGATTACCACGATGACTATGCATATATAAGTTGTATGTTATCGTCGTCCTAATTAATTTCGAGTCAACTCTTATAATGTACCCTAAATAGTCATTGACTCTAAATTGACTCTAGTAACTCAATAGAGTTCATGTATGTTTGATTTGCCCATGTAAACTCATATAAAATATAGTTTTTGAGTTCAACTGAAAAAAATGAGGTTGCTTGAATCTTTTTGAGTTAAACCGAAACTAGGAAACCAATAAAAATTGGAACTGAACCGAGGAACTAGGGGTTTGCCAGTCCTGGTTCCATGGTTCCGGAACCATGGAGCCGCCGGTTTGGGTATCGGAGACACGGCTAGACAGGATTGCAGTTTGGGCTTTTGTAACATACATTTGGCCCGTCTAGTAATTGGGCCCATACGCTTGAGGGTGAGAAGCCCATTCTATAATCCCACAACGGCCCATATTTCATGTATTTAGTGATCATGTATAATACAGTATATTTTTACGTACGAGAAACGGGAGAAATCAATGATGTAAAGTTGACAATTTGCGTTGATTGTGTGGTTAATGATAGATTAATCAATCACATTCACATAATCACATGGCAATGAGCTGTGCTGGTTATAAGGCTAGGGTGGGTGGGTGGTTATAATATATTTAGTTTAATTTATCTAAGTAAGAAATTTTTTATAGTTTATTTTTTCAATTTGAAAAATATTCCATAGTATATTCAGACACGAAGCTGAGTTGGATATATTTTTAGTACATTCTGTAGAATTATTATAACACACAACTCGCAACGGGCAGACATGAATTGAATGATGCTACTAGTTCGTTGATTATAAATGAATTAAATTTCACAATACAGTAGTACGTACGTTATTAGCCAATTCTTTGATGTTTTCAATATTAGGATCGATGGCTTATCTTTTTGGTCATGGTACTACGTTGATAATGTCAATCGGCCGTTTTTATATTGTTTTTAATAACGTTTCATCTTTTACGAAGTATAAAATTAGTATGTTTTAGTTTTCGATCACTACTATCTTTAAATTATTTCGTCATTGTTGTCTAAAAAGGGAAAACAATATTTTGTCACCATGGGCTATTTTTCTATATCTCCCATCCTTTGAAGTTCTTATAGGGAGACAATTCAGACGGGAAAATTAAAAGTCTTATCATTTTAAATAATTGATTGTTAATGACAAGTTACAAACAAGTTTTCCAGTCGAATGGCGGATGGGAACATATCAATCGTTATTAATACAAGTACACATAAATATAAGACGAATTTGACCAATTGCAAATTCCACGTTCGACTTTTCTCCTCGTTTGATTGATTAATTTAATTCATATGGATATTTGTTTTTGCTGGTTATATAAATAAAATTGTTAATATGTCTTGAATTTATTGATGATCGATACTTGATCATCAGGAGTTTGGAGGGTAGCACCCATGACGATTGTACGTTATGTTTTATATTAACGTGCTTAATTGTCATGATCTGTTTTGGGTTAGCTTGGACGCATAATCTAATTAGGATTTCAAGAGTCATTATAAATACTTATGAAAAGCCTTATTTCTTGTAATATGTTCTGTTTCGCATCCATAATAAAATTTTGATTCTTTGTCTGTGGACATAGGCAACACACTGTTACCGAGCCACGTAAATCTGTTTCGTTCTTTACTGTTTATTGTTATCGTTACAACAGAAATGGTAGACAAAAATCATGTTTGCTTTCCTTTTATATATGGATCGGAGGTTAAGCTTTATAGAGATTGATCTAGCCTAGTACGTACATTAATTATGATATTGGACTTCAATAATCACTTCTATAAGTGCTTTTTGACAAGTAATTAAACAAATATGACATCATAATCAATAATATAAAGTCGATCATATATAGTTCGATTATGTCATTGATAATAAATTTGAAAATTCATCCTTTTGCTGTATTATAGATAGATAGTGATGATCAAGATAACAATGTTTATATATAGTTTGATTTGCAGAGCCATGTGCTATCATATTACCATTATCGGGTAAAAATCTCAAGTCGACAAATTAAAGGCATATAATAGACAAGAATACTGTATACGGCCCAATATTGTATTGTTAAAATTGTGGTACATGTGTCTCATGAAAGACAAGTATCTTAATAACTTCCAAATTCCAGTCCCATACGGAATTACGGATACGTGTAAGATGAATGTTTCTGAATAAATGCTAATGTAATAATTAGAAGAGTTCAAACACACTATAGACAGACACAGATCCTCAGGACTCTCTTAGGAAATCGTTTTCTCTAAGCTTGACTTTTACTGTTGCTCTATTATGGATATATATATATTTTTTTTTGATTTGGTAAAAATTAGGGTAGTCTAAATAGTATTTGAATTAGCATAGAGCACCCGTAAACAGGCGAAAACTGATTACTAACCAGTTTTAAAAGAAAATGAGACAAACCACCGTCCCAAAAATTCGAACAAGAGACCTCATGCTTAAGTGCAGCAAAGTGTTGAGGCCTTAACCGACCGAGCCATACGCCATGCGCGCTCGATTATGGATATGAAATGGGCCGCTTTAAATTTAACAATAAACAAAAGTTTGTGTTTAACCGAATTGATGAAAGAATTTTTTGTTACATTTCTAAAACAAAAGAAATGATTTTACTTGAGTCTCTTACATATGGTTCGTAACTTGATCTGATTGACCTAAATTAGAACCAAAATTTAGAATTGATTTTTAATTTTCTAACTTTTATTTTAATTTTTAAATTAAAAACAATGGTGTCAAATTTCGGAAAACCAATATTAAACGAATGGCATTTTGAGTTTTTTTTAACCATTTTACAAATAAGACCAATATTCACATTCTTTCCAATAAGCTTACGCCAATGGGTAGAGTTTCACCTCTTTCATTTGAGTGATATTTAGAGTATAGGTTTTAAAAAAGTCCAGTGCTCTTGTTCAAGTTTTAAATCAACTATAGAGAATACGCAGCTATCAAAATGACGAAATCGAACCGATAACAACTCTACCCTCGATAGCTTGCGAGTTTAGGGTCCATTTGTTTTTTATTTCTTCCTTTATAACTGTTATCTAAATTCGTGTGACCTCCAACTTAATTGATTACCTTTCCATTACGAATGAAGACATGGTCTCAACGAATCTCATTGAATTAATTTCATTTAAAGAAGTCTTCTTTTCGACTATAGACGATAGAATTAAAACCGCCCACTTCTTTTATGTCAAAATTTATTAAAAAATCTCAAGGATATAAAGCGAAAAAAATACAAATGTGAGATACCAATCAAAATTATCTTAACCATAAGGACATCAACCTAATTTTTTTTCTTAATACAGACCTCCTAAATAAAGACCCCGTTGCTCGATCCTAGTGTAATACTGTAGTATACTAGTATATGCTCACAGATCACACAGAGAATCCAAAAATTCAGATAGTCGTTGACGTGGAGGATTTGGTAAATTTAGTTAAAAGACATCCCTGATTTGGAGTTAAGACATAGCAGGGGCCGACTACACGAAAAAATTGCAGAGAAGATAGTGAGGGAGAGAGAGAATAAATAAATAAACAAAGAAAAGAAAACGGCTAAATATCCTGCTTGTTCCGCCATTGCATTTCTGCGTTTTCCCTAATACACAGAAGATAGAAATACACTGACTTTTTCTCTCCTCTTTCCTTGCTCTTTCCAAAATCAACCAATTTATATTTTCTACTCGTTTTTGAATCATTCTTCATATAACCTGCTTTATATCTCCTTCCTCCTCTCCACCGCATTCTGTAGCTTTTAATTACTTTTGGGGTTCTGGGTTTATTTGCTCTTCTGTCGTTCTTCATATCTTAGGCGATTTCTCAGCCTGCAATTAATATTTATCTTTTGCTGTTTCTGGGTTTGGGTTTTCTAATCTAGGGCTAAAGTTAGCATCTTTATTTGCTGAAACGGGTAGATTGGGGGTTATTTAAAGCTCAATTGATCTGGGTTCTTCTGATCTGCCCCATTCTGTACAAAATGTTGATGGGAGGAGAAGGAGGGCATTATTGCTCCAAGAAGACAGATAGTCTCTGTGCTGATTGTTGTTGCCAGGTAACGGGTCTCTTCTTTTTGCTCTTCAATTTGTGTCTTTTCCCTTTTTTCTTATGTTTGTTCTTTTTGCTGCTTCTTTTTTATGCATTTAGGGTTGTGCACATTAAACCCTTTGAATTTGTCGATGTGATGTCTCTAATTGCCTAGCATTGATAATTTGTGTTGGCTGCTATTTGTTTGTTCATCACTCGCCTTCTCCTCTCCCTGGATTTTAGCTTATTTACCTGTGCTAATAATTGAACATGCTAGAATGTTGTTCTCGGATCTCTTTTTTTCAGAATTTGCCTGAGAAAAGACTTAATCTTTTGATCCTGATTTCCTTACTTTGCAAAGAGAGGACTACTGTTCCAAAAATGAAATTTGATTAGTTTTCTGGTGCACATTCGATTTGACCTTTTTATATCTACTACAACTTTTCTGTGAAGAAGAAGACTTCTGTTTCTATTCGTTTTTGGGAAGGAGAGGAAGTTGCAGATTGTATTCTGTTATCTATTCTGGAAACTGTGGGCTTTTGATGGAATTATTAATTAGTTCTAGAACAATGTCATAAAAATCCACAACTTTCAGAATTGTGTAATATAAGATCAAAATTCAAGCTCTTATATTGGTCATGTTAGATTGTGTAAATTTGCTTCCAGCCTAGCTGTTCTTCATACAAATTGCGTTGTTAACAATCCTTCAATTCTGATTTCAGGAATCAAGTGGAATGGGCATGTCTAGAATAAGATGCATCCTGCGGGGTTTGGACCTAAAAACCTTCATCTTTCTATTCACAGTAGTCCCCATGTGCACTTTTTTCATCTACCTCCATGGACAGAAAATCTCATACTTTCTGAGGCCGCTGTGGGAGAAACCGCCCAAACCGTTCCATGAAATCCCTCACTATTATGGTGAAAATGTCACCATGGAAAATCTCTGCAAACTTCACGGTTGGGGAATCCGTGACTACCCTAGGCGTGTCTATGATGCTGTCTTGTTCAGCAACGAGGTTGACCTCCTCAAAATCAGATGGAAAGAACTCTACCCTTATGTAACACAATTCGTTCTCCTTGAATCCAACTCCACATTCTCCGGCTTGCCAAAGCCTTTGGTCTTTGCTGCAAACCGGGACAAGCTCAAATTTATTGAGTCTCGTCTCACATATGGAACGATTGGTGGAAGATTCAGGAAAGGGGAGAATCCTTTTGTTGAGGAGGCGTATCAGCGTGTTGCGCTGGACCAGCTGTTGAGAATTGCAGGCATATCAGATGATGATCTTTTGATCATGTCTGATGTAGATGAGATACCCAGTAGGCATACCATTAATCTATTGAGGTGGTGTGATGATATTCCTCCAATTCTTCACCTCCAGCTTAGAAATTACTTGTACTCTTTTGAGTTTCTTGTGGATAATAACAGCTGGAGGGCTTCGGTTCACAGATACCAGACGGGGAAAACAAGGTACGCTCATTTTAGGCAGGCAGATGTTATGTTGGCAGATGCCGGGTGGCACTGCAGCTTCTGTTTTCGGTATATCAGCGAGTTTGTGTTCAAGATGAAGGCTTATAGTCATAATGATAGAGTGAGGTTTTCTCACTACTTGAACCCTGAGAGGATTCAAAGAGTTATATGTAAAGGTGGTGACTTGTTTGATATGCTGCCTGAAGAGTATACGTTTAAGGAAATTATCGGTAAAATGGGGCCTATGCCTCATTCCTATTCAGCTGTTCATCTTCCGTCGTTTCTTCTGGAGAATGCAGACAAGCTCAAGTACCTTTTGCCTGGAAACTGCATAAGAGAAAGTGGGTGATCGTCGACCACACCATTTTTCATACAGGTTTAAGCTAATGCCCATGATTTATTGTACTGAAAAATTTGTGCTGCTGATTCTTGCCTTGTGGTAAAGTGTGGCACTGGATTTGAGACATTTGGGAGACGGGTCGATCTGTAAATAGCTCATAGGGAGATGGGTTTTGCTGTAAATATGTGAGCTTTGCTTTGGATGTCTCAGATTGCATATACACCATGGGAGAGATTGTTCAAATTGTGGTTCAGGCACAACTACTTTGCATTTGTAGGCTGTACATTCTTTTTACAGCTTTAGGATACCCTCTATAAATTCTTTCATTTTTGTTCTGGTATCATTGTAAGTTCAGTAGAGTTGTTGCTGGGTTTGTGCTGTAATGACCATTTCTATTCAGTATTCACTCCAGATTGTTCTTACTTTTTACTGTACTAATCTTTGACCCTGCTGATGTTACAAAAGTGAGTGCTTTGATATGAGAATGGTGTTCTAAGTTCTAACATGAAAAGTCTGTGTTATTGAGATGATATTATTGAAGTGTAAAAGTAGGATGAGCAATGATTGGATGATGAACTGAAGGGAACAAGTTGGCATGTGTTAACATGGTTGGCATGTGTCTCTGAGCTGATCATCCCAGTTGTTTTCCTTCTTCCCATGTGCTTGTTAGTTGTTCATTACTATTCTCAATTTGAGCTGTCACTCTACTTACTTTTTTTATTCCTGCGTGATGCTAATAATAGAATATTTTTTGGCTCTTACAAAAAGTATGAGAAAGAAAGAAAACTAGACACTGATGTACAATAAGTTTACACCAATTGTGTAAATTATGAACAGGCAGAACAGCAGTATAACCTTAAACTACTTGATTAGAGTTGAGCGGCCCATTTTTGAAGGTTCATGGTTAAATGGGCCGGACCAAAGTGATCCATTTTGGCCTTCGATCAAACTTTGGAGTTTAGCATCTCTTAACGGCTTAATTTGACCAAAATCTATTGTGCCTTCCTTCAATCCTTCATTACCACGTTCAACTCTCTCCTCTCGCTCCTCTTTGTTATTCTAGCCGTTACAACTCACTCTTTCTCTATTTCCCGTTAAACCCAGAAGAGCAAAAATCTTTGCAAACAATGCCGAGCCTAATAATTCCCAAATTAAGATCTTGCGAAGAGAATCGCAAAGAAAACGAAAACTTGCTTGATTCTCATCTTCAAGCGCTCATCAGCGATGAACCAAGAAAGCCTTCTGAATCTTTGGCTGAAAAATCCGCCCTTTGTTGCTCTCTGAAGCGTAAGAGACCGCCCACGATTCAGATTCCTGCTGTTCTGCGTGAGATTAAGGTCGATCCTCAACTCAAATCAGCTGAAGATAGAAGCTTTTTTTGCTTTGGGGACGCCGGGTTTGGGGTTTCGTCCGTCAAGGGCAAGAAGAAGCTTATGGAGGACGCTCACAAGATTGTCTCTTGCTTGGATGGAAATCCCTCCAAGGTAAAGTTTAAAAGTTCTTTTCTTTTAGTGTATTCTGGGTCATGATTTGAAAGATTTCAACTTGCAGGGTTTTTTTGGGGTTTATGATGGACATGGAGGGAGAAAAGCTGCTGAATTTGTAGCCGAGAATTTGCACAATAATATGTTTGATAGTCTTGGTACTTGCAAGGAGAAGGCGACCAAGATTGAAGCTGTGAAAGCTGGCTACCTAAAAACTGACAAGGACTTTCTAGAGCTGGTGAGTTTTTAACTTTCTATGATCTTCTTATATTGTTTTTTTTCCATTCTTGTATTAGTGTTGTTGTAAAGTAGCATATTCTAAAGAATAAATTTGACTTACCTTAAGCTAGTGATGCTCAATTCAATAATTCAGTGGGCATTAGCTGTGTACTGAGTGAGCATGGAGTTACTTTCATGCAATTCAATAATTCAGTGGGCATTAGCTGTGTACTGAGTGAGCATGGTGTTACTTTCATGCAGCAATATTTCAATTTGGCCTATGGAAACTGGAAAGGACTGATGTAAACTTGAATTCATCTTAAGGGCTCTACTTAATGAGGGTCAATTTATGAAGTTTAATTATTCATTTTGTCAAGACTTGTGAGCATTCCCACTTGTGATTTGTTAAAATATTGATGTATCTAAATGTGTCTGTTCTTGATGGTTTAGGAAGTAGGCAGTGGTGCCTGCTGTGTGACAGCTTTTATAGAAGGAAATGAGATGATTATCTCCAATTTGGGAGACTGCAGGGCTGTTCTTTGTAGAGGTGGAGTGGCTGAGGCTCTAACAACGGATCATACAGCAGAACAAGCAGATGAACGAAAAAGAATAGAGGATAAGGTATGTAATTTTTAAGATGTTGTCATATAGTTTGTGACATCATATTGTGCATTGATCAAGAATTTCTGAATGTATGTATGATATACTTCTAAAATAGGGAGGATATGTTGAGATCCACCGAGGTGGTTGGAGAGTTCACGGTGTGCTTTCGGTTTCTAGAAGCATAGGTGATGCTCATCTTAAGAGCTGGGTTGTAGCAGAGCCAGACACAATGATCTTGAGTCTTACTTCAGATATGGAATTTGTTGTACTAGCTTCTGATGGACTATGGGGAAAGGTAAAACTATTTGCAGATGTTTTCTCATGTTGTGTTTTGCATCAAGGTTTGGTTTGGATTACCCCATTTAATGCATTAAATTACATTAAATTGGTTATTTAAAGTGATTTTTTTTATAAGATTTAAAGCGATTTAATACAACTTAATGCATTAAATGAGGGGTAATCCAAATGCACCTGGCTACTAGATTTTATAAGTTTCATGTGTGCCTCATATTAACCTTAATAGAGCATCTTCATGAGCAGGTTGGGAACCAAGAAGTTGTGGATGTTGTTCTAAGATCAGGCTTAACAGGGAAGATTCTTGAACCTGCTGAGGAACTTTGCAAAGAGAACAGTGATGAATTTGTGTGTATTAATTCAAGTCCTTCACCCAAGATAAAAAAGGTCTCGGTTTTTAAACAGCAAAAACTGACTAGTTTGTCACCAAGCCCTCAGAAGAAGACAGCTTGCAATGCGTATGCGCTTGACACTGAAAACAAGAGACCTGCTGAGGAACTTTGCAAAGAGAGCAATGATGAATTTGTGTGTATTAATCCAAGTCCTTCGCCAAAGATAAAAAGGGTCTCGGTTGTTAAGCAGCAAAAACTGACTAGTTTGTCACCAAGCCCTCGGAAGAAGACAGCTGGCAATGCGTATGCACTTGACACTGAAAACGAGAGCCCTCCATCAAAGATGAGGAGGACTTCATTGTTTCAGCGAAGCATCAAAGCGCTCTCTGCAAGTGAAGACAGCAAGCAATCCACATCCAAGGGCCTGGTAACAGTCTGTAAGGAGCTTGTAAATCTTGCTTTAACTAGGGGCAGTTTGGATGATATAACTGTAATGGTGATTGATTTAAACTATTTTAGAGGAATTAGTCCCTAAACTAGTTGATCATAGATTCATTAGAACAATTTTCTTATCTGTATAGATTCATTGACAGAAATTGAAATTCATTTGATTCATTCTAAATGAGCAGTACTTGAACTAGTCAGTATTTTTTGTTCTTTCATAAGACATGAATTCAGTACTTGAACTAGTCAGTATTTTTTGTTCTTTCATAAGACATGAATTCATTAAATGCGGCTTTAAATGAACATCCTTTTTTTGGTAGGATTTAAATGGATATCATTGAGCATCACAAAATACATGTACATGAACCAGAACGTAATTTAGACTATCTTGGCTGTTGCAATGATAATTGCTAGCCAATCTTATGGATTGCCAAAATCTCTCTTGGGATGTCAAAAAGTTGAATTACAATTCACCAGAAGTCTACCTCAGAATAAAATGATCTATGTATATTGAATTATTATATTTAGGTTTCCTACCCCACCATACATGTGATCATGCTTGTAAGCTCCTCCCTTCCTTTTGGTATATGGATTTTTATTTTTTAATATGCATAATTGCATAGAAATGTATGCTTCCAATATATATTATTGCATTTGGGGAAGAGAGAGAGGGGGGAATGTTACCTTGATAAATTCCATATTGCAAGAGCCAAAGCCACCTGGGAGCAAGTGTTAATGTTGTTAATCTCTCGTTCTCTTTGTATTCCATCAGCCAAGTTCAATTATATCATGATGGGGCCAATGCCAAGCAGTCGTTCGGCAGCATCTTAAGACAAGAGCTCATGGGTGAGATTATCCCTTCTCCACAATAAAAACCTTCATCATTGGAATATTAATAATTCCATTTCAAATTCAATCCTCTGAAAAATATTAGGCTTTGATCATATTCCTCCAAGTATGATGCAAGATGCAGTAGTATTTCCTGCTTGTTTTTCCCCTGTTGAGAGGCTAATTGATGAGCCGGCCTCTCCACTTACTAAATCACAGCCACAGAGCTTGATTATGTCCGTCTACAAGATGAACATTGCAAGCCAGTCTCGGCTTGTGACCATCACGTGGTGCAAGAATCTCCTACTCCATGGACTATCAGTCTCGGTTGATGGTCCCAGTGGGGACCACCACTACCACTGCAAAATCGAGCTGAAGCCATGGTACTTTTGGCGAAAGCAAGGCTCAAAGCAGTTTGTTGTGGATGGGAAGACCGTCGGTGTGGTGTGGGACCTCAAAGGCGCCAAGTTCAATGGTGAAGTGGAGCCACAATCTGACTACTATGTTGCTGTAGTTTCTGGTGAAGAGGTTGTGCTTGTAGTCGGTGATCTAAAGAAAGACGCTTTTAGGAGAACCGGTTGCAGGCCAGCGCTAGTTGATCCAGTTCTGGTTTCAAGGAAGGAGCATGTGTTTGGGAAGAGGAAGTTTGCAACGAAAGTGAAGTTCCATGAGAAGGAGAGATCTCATGAGATCTCAGTTGAGTGTAGCAGCAATGGAAGCATTAATAAGAGTGATTTGGAGGGGTTCAGCTCGGAGATGGAGATTAAAGTAGATGGACTGGTGGCGACTCATGTGAAGCATCTTCAATGGAAGTTCAGAGGTAACCAGGTGATTGAGGTTAATAAACTCAAAGTAGAAGTTTGTTGGGATGTTCATGACTGGCTTTTCGGGTCTGGTCCAAGACACGCAGTGTTCTTGTTTAAGCCGGTTTTGGCGAATACTTGTTCTGCCTCATTAGAGACGTGTGAGTCTGGTGGTACAGTTGAGCTGTCTGAGTTCTGCTTGTTTCTGTACGCTTGGAAAGTCGAATGAGCTGATAAGAGGTTGGTGATGAGATTTGTTACACTGTCACATGAGTGACAGAAGTCAGAAGAAGAGTCAACCATTCATCATGGTTTAATCAGAGCATCAGTCATCATTGAAAGATTGTGTTTAAATTCCATTATTAACACAGTTGAGTGCTGGACCAAGACAGTTGATGCCCCAAAATAGAGGGAGAAGCTAAGCTACATATAATACTACCTAATGTATTTTTGTCTTCATTCACTTCCCATTTCTTCTCCTTTGCTTTCTGGTATATGGTTTTTTTCTATTCAATCTGTTATGATGACTGAGAAGAAAACAGCCATTTGTACTTGCAAGTTGCAACCCCGCGGTTTGTGTTGAATGCCATTAAAGTGTTATTTGATGTATTAACTGTGAATTACTACCTGATTGAATGGTTCATCATAGAACATTTCACATCAGTGGACCTACAGATGAGTAAAAAGGCGAAAAAAAGGAACAAGGAGGCTGTGGGTTGGCATGTAAAAAGGAAAACATCAAAACACATCCATGTGATCAGAGATAGAAAAGAGAAAGCTAGCTTGATTCAGTCAAGGGACCCAAATGGCATTAAGAAGGAACAAGAAATGTGGTCAACCAAACAAGGACCCAACAAACCTCTGTATAAATAATAAAGCTAAGAAGCTTTCTTTCATTTCAAATTTCCCAGGAAAAAAGGACTAAAGAAAGGGAAACACAACACACATTAGCAAATGGTAGGAGAGGTGAGCATCATTGGCTCATTATCCTTTGACAAGCCATATTCAAAGGAATTGGTGGGTCAGAGAAGGAACCATTCAGAATCTGATCAAATACCCACTTATTAGCAGCTTCTGTATAGTGTATCCCATCCCAACTCACTCTAACTTGAGGATTTTTGCAGGCCTTGGCAATCACAATCTCTTTGCCTCCAATTGTCTTCTTACTTCCACATCTCATTGCATTGTTGAAGTTGTACTTCCCTCCATGGCCACAGCAGGCTATTAGTGGCTTCTCGAATCCTACACAATTTAGAAGTCAATACATTTTTTCACATGAAAGCATAAATCATGTGACCATACAAATGTTTTTGTACCTAAGCTCTTGGCTTTTGTTATGAGGGTGTACTTGAGTGAGTAGACATCAACGTAGGTGATTGCAGCCAAGGGAAGATCCCTCCTGACTTGGGCCACGGCCTCTTTGAGTTTGTTGTTGTAGAACTGGGCTGCCTTGTTAAATGGGCTTGCACATCCAAACTTGTCAATTTGGGCTGCAGAGACTGGGAATTTTACCAGTGTATATGGGAGGCAGCCAAGAGGACCTGTGTTGTGGATCCAGAATGACCTCCCTCCTTGAGCATATATTTTCTGCACTTCAGTCATTCATTCATTCATGGCTTAATGGCCTTGTTTTTTCTTTGTTGTGAAAAAGTAGTTATGAAAAAGATACTACCTTTACCACACTGGAGAACTGTGCAAGAACGTCAGGGACATAAGCCATGACTTGTTGAGTTGTCATGTTAAGTTTGTAGCCTGCTGTAAGATCGTTTTGGCCAATGTCAAGAGTATACAACGCACGCGAGAAGTATTCTTCTTTAGGCACCATCTCTCGAATGATTCCACCTGAATTTCGAATTGATCTTCCATCAAAAGGCTAAGCACTGAAATTGACAATGGCGATTTTCAATGGTCAAAACTTTCAAGGAATTAATGTACCTTTGCTGTGGACAAGGAACGATTGAGAGCGAGCGCGAAATTCGGAGAATTGAACAAGCTGAACGGACAAGGAGAAGGGGCTGATTCCGCTCTGTGTAATGGTGGAGTTGGGGACTCTCACTGTTGAACCAGCTGTCGCGAAGTTAGCACCATGGCTGAAATCGGATCTCAGCGAGTCCAGATAGGCGTTCGGATGAGGCAATCCCAAGCTTTCCGCTGATGGATTTGATCAATTTGAAGCAAATTAGTACTGAAATCGATCAGCGTGAAAAACGAAAATCAGTAGAACAATGTTGAGGTCACCTATGAAATCGATTATGAGACGGCCGGCGGAGTAGCGGCCGGCGGGGGAATGGAAGAAGGTTTGGCCGTAGGGAGGAGGAACCTGTCCGAACGCAGCTGATAGGCCGCCGGTGTCGGAGTTGGAGTCTCCGAAGTTGAATATCGCCGAAAACTCGCATTTGCTGGTGGCTGTGCTGGTGCGCCAGAGTTCTGCAACTAGGAGGAAGACGACAATGAGCCTAGTGCGCTGCTGAAGCGGAAGTGCCATGTGAGTCGCTTTGTCAGTTTTCAGCTCTCGACATTGAAATTAGCACTTTATACTTCGATTGCTGGCAACCACTTGCAACCACCATGGTCCACGGATCCATCCTCAAAAGTTTGAAATTATGGCCAAAACATGATTTGCAAAATCAATAGGTTCACATTCACATTCATCACTAGTACTGTAAATGAACCGAGTCGATTATGAAAAATTCGGTGTCGGCTCAATTTGTAAATGAAACCGAGCTTGAGCACAATTTTAAGGCTCGAAAGATAAATGAATTGAGCATGAGCCCAAGATAACTCGGCTCGTTTGCTCATGAGCAAACTCGGTTATATGCTTATGAGCAAGCTTGATTATATACTCATAAAAAACTAGATTATACATTCATGAATAAACTATATAATATATATATATATATTATACACAATATATAATTTATGTTAAATTACATAGTTTTGGTGGTGTTTCTCAAACTACTTGTTTAAATTTTAGTTTCATTTGCTTTTGTATAATTGATAAGTAAATAAGTTGTTCACGGATTTGTCTCTCGAAGAAACTAAATGAGAGGTTCGTGAGCAAGCTCAATGAACATTTAAATGACGAACCAAGCTCGCGTTCGAGCTCGTCTATTTTTAACCAAGTCAAGCTTGAGCAACTCAAGGCTCGACTCGGCTCAGTTCGATTACAGCCCTATTTATCAGAGAGACGGAATAGGAACGACAAATTCAAAAGAATAGTGCGGTGATTGTTGTCAATACTATAACTGAGCTAATAGAGAACTAATACATTCAACAACTCCTCAATTGAATTGCAAACATTAATGTCACAACTAGCAAAAAGAAGGTAAAAAAAAGGCGAAAGCCGAGTGTTCTTGAATGAATGGCATTACACAAGGAGCGGCGCCAGCAGGCCAAGAAGAAACAAGTAATATTGTTCAGTTTGTCCCAAATACAATTAACCAACATACAGCAGCTCCTTGGGTTGAGTTGAAACTGACCCCAAAAAATTGCAATTTTACAAGGTTCCAAAATTAAATGCAGCCTTAACTGCATCGCTATATTAGACAATAGTATCTCAGAATCTACGAAAACCAAACTAAATAACCAAGAACGGGGAAGGGGGATGTAGAGACGCAAAAACATTATATTATTCTGTTCCGGGCAATGAATGTAGTAGAGAGCTCTGAGGAATCCACACTTGGGCAAAAATATGAATTTGCTGGCCTTTCTAGTTTCTACCATCTTCCTCTTGATTCATTCCTGCAACAAAATTGGCAAATATGAGTCACATAGCAGAGATCTCAGGAACCCACATTTGGCGAAACATGCACTTCCAAAGTGAGTATTAGAGTAAAAAATTGGACGACAACAATACACGAAATTCAAACTCCCAAGCAAGCTTATCTAGATCTGAATGAGTTGGAGTGTTGTGAACATTCTAGAGCCCAACAGGCCAACACATTTAAGTAGTGTAGGCGATATAATCTATCACTAGCAAAACAGTGTGTGCTACTTGAAGACAAAAGGCAATACAGAAAGCTATCAAAAATATAATCAAAGCTTTGGAAGAAAAAAAGAGTTTAAATTAATAATTTTGTCATATATGCGGGAAGGAGGTATGCAATAAAGGGTGAAAAATCATGCAGATATAATTGATTATGAAGGAAACTGATTTCTGAAGCCAGATTTCAATTCTAAGGCAAAGCTCCAAGTATACTTATAGCAGAATATACCTGTCAAAGTTCCTACTGCCCGAAAATCCTCTATCCCTGCTACCATAGAAGCTGCTTCTTCTGTCTTCACCGGGTCTTGACCATACATCTCCGCCTCCGGTCCCACGTGAACGGGGCCTATCTGCAAAGTCCACGCTCCGGGCATCATCACCAGATCCAGATCTAGAAGGTGGTCTATCAGAAACGTTACCAAATCTGCCTGCTCCAGAACCGGGTCTTTCAACAGCTTTCTGGCTGAGTCGAAATTTATCATCCAGTTCCTTAGTCAATATTTCCAGGTCCCTTTCCTTTCCCTGAACTAGACCACGTAACCTTGCTTGATCAGCTTCAAACTCTTCGGAAGGTTCACTTGGTGGTTCTTTCTCAAGTTCTTTCTTCAAATCCTCAATCTCTGTCTTTAATGCCATTTCATCATCAGTCTCAGGCCTGCAAGAGTTGGCATGGGTTAAAGGCATAGCTCTTCATGCAAGATTAAGTGTGACAAACACAGCAATCAGGTTCATGGAACAATAAATGCTAAAGACTTCATATTAGATACTTAACAAATTCCACTTTATACTGCGTGGAGGTGCTTGAAACAATAACACACATTTTCAAACCCTATCACAAAGCTACATGAAATAATAATACATTAATAACAGATGCTGTGGAGTTCTCAAAGATTATCAAAGTGTAGGAACCTCAATATTGAAACATTTAAGGCCTGACAACAGTACTGAAACATTGATCATTTAAACAAGCACGCCAAGTATATAAGAGATATACAAAGTTCAAAAATTAGATTCTAAAGTTTGACATCCATATTTCCATCTAAAAAAGCTACTTTATTACTGGAGATAAGGTGCCTCCACATTTTCCAAGTCAGCAGTATCAAAAAAAGAGAACTGAGTAGTAAAGGAACAATCCTTCTGTCTATAAAGCATTCATTTACTCTTAATTGAATTTTCCCCCAAAGACAAGTATGCAGTAAGAGGGGCATTTCAAACAACATCACCTAGAACTTCAAATTTTACAGCCTATCACAGCATTAACAATCAACTTCCTATCAGATAGGTAAATATCAAGAGTGTTTTGCTCAATCATTGACTTCATCACCTACATTAGTCATTACTCTCCACATAGAATGCAGATCATAGTTGATAACCTTTCACATTAACAAGAAAAAACAAATCTAATTGAAAAAAGCCATCATATATAGCCAAATGCAGCAATTGTATTCCTTGACATATAGGACAATGCTATTAACAAGCCATGCAAATATCACAAACAGAAACCATCATATACACAAATTCACCTTATATGCAACTAAAGTTCATGAAAATGGCTTAAGAATTAATAAAAGATTTGGTATCTGAACACACCTATCAATGGCCCGGTGCTCCAATTCAAGGTCCATCTTCCTCCAATCTTTACCTTGCTCCTGCAACACCACCTCTCTAGGTTTTGCATCCCCAAAAGGATTCACTTTCGGCCTTGGCTTTGCCACAGTCTCTGTAGAATGCCCTAATCCTGCACTCTCAGACCTGTTAGAGTGTGCACTCGATGGCCTGCTAGATTGAGCACTCTTAACCTCCATGTCCAAATCGATCTTCTTCCAATCCACGCCTTTCTCAGCCAAAACATCCTCCCTCGGCCTAGCTGCGCCAAAAGGATTCGCCTTATTCACCTTTGCAACAACAGGCTGGGAAGGTTCATTCGGCGCGCCCTCACCTCTCGGAGGATCCAGAACCAGTCTCGGTCGACTCGATTGGATGTCCCTTCCTCTATCCTCATCATTCCTCTTCCACCGGTCAGAATCCATACCTGAGTTGCGATACCCGGAGCCAAATGTGCTGGATCTAACCGGCGGAGCAGCAGAGATTGGCTTCTTACCAAAGTTCCAGCTTTCCGACTCATCCGCCCTGGATCCGGCCCCGAGCGACTCATACCGGTTACCCCGACCCGAATCCATGCTCGAAAGCGGCGCAGACCTCTTTCCGGCACCCCAATCGCTCGCTTCATCGGCTCTCGACGGTTGTAGGTCGTAATCCGAGCCCCTCCGAGGCGCACCCCTGCCATCCTCGTCGAATCCGCCGCGGGATCTGCGAGCTCCCCAAGACGAATCGGAGTCCCCCTCCCTGGGACCAGACGAGCGTCCGTAGTTGGTGAATCCGCCACCAATTCGGCTTCCGGAGTAATCGTCGGGGGCGCGCTCCTTGGGTCCGGTGGGCAACTGGAGCATCTCGTTGGGGGTTAAGCCCTCGCTGCGGGTGGTGGAACCGGCGCCGGTGTAGAACTCGGCGAGCGACATCTTATTCTTTTTCTTGGACTTGGTTGTGACAGCATCTTTGAGGCTGGGGAAACTCTGCAGATCGCTGCCCTTGTTGTTGTTGTTGGTTTTGGTGGCGGCGGCAGCGGCGGCGGCCTGTTCACGCTCCTCGGCCTCGGCCTCGGCGGCCCAAGAGCCGATTCCACGGCTTCCGCCCCAGGGATTCGACATGGTTGAGTGGTGGTCTGAGTAGAGGAGGAGATCTGGAGAAAACTGTGTTGTTTGTTCGAAGAGAAGGAGGAAATGGGGATGTGTTGTGTTTGTGTGGGGGAGAGAGAGGGGTAGAAAGAGAAAATCTGGTTTTGGAAAGTGCTTTTTAATTAAATAAAATTTAAATTGGGAAATTGAAAAGCTAGGGCTCCGAAAGAGGAGCCGGGGCTCCGATAAACAGAATAAAAGAAGTGGGAAAGAACCCGGTCTTCTCTCTGTAGGTTTTACAGTGAAAATCTTTTTTTTTTTTTAACTATTTACCTAAAAATGTTTTTTATTTTCACAATATATGGTGTATGGTTGTTTGTTGCTTTACTCCAAAGCTTGTTGGGAGAGATGTATAAAGTTGGTTATCTTATAAATTCAATTTTAAACTATGCTATAAACATAGTAACTTATCTTATCAACTACACATTTTAATTTCATGTTAAGTATACTCGTTTGATTCAAATATTATTTCCTAAGAAGTACAGTCAAATGAGAAAGTTATTGTAATTCTTGTATTTGGTTTAAAAATTAAAACGGAGGAAATAATTTCCTAAGAATTTGCATTTCGTCCAAATCACAATAAATCAACAATTACACTTACTACGATAGGATAGATAAGATGTACTTTATGTGATTTTTTAAGTTAATTTTGTTAATTCCTACATTTATATCAAATCGCACAAATTAAATCAAATAAGATTTTCTACTTCAAATGACTTTCTTGGAAAGTAAATTACCAAAAATTGAATTTTTACATTAAATTAAACGAGCCATAAGTATGATCATGGTTGTTTGTATGTATGACCACGAGACAATACCGTCAAAGTGATCTATAAGATAGACGAGCGAGTTAAAGTCCAAGTCACATTTTGAAATAAAAATGAATTCAATGACAATTTTAGATGATACTCTAGATTAGTTAGCAAAGTTTTCACATTGATTAGTTTAAATGATTTTTCTAACCTATGTCCTTAGGGCATAGATTAACAACCTAATTATAGCAAGAAATCATTAATTTTGTATTTAGAGTTCTATTAATTTTTAGTTTAAAAGTGAAACATTGTAATCTTGATATTATAGAATGAAATATATTCATTTAAAGTCTCTTGGTTTGGCACATTAGTTACTTTCCAAAAAAAAATATCACCTTATGACAATTAATAATGAAATCATAAAATGAAGTAACTATGTGCAAAAAAATTGCCATTCAACCCATGGTGAGTTTCAGAATTCAACTCTTAGAATCATACACATTGTTTAATGTCAAAATGGCAACAAAATCATATCAAAATCGTGTAAAATCATTAAAACATACGAAGTAATAAAATCCAAATTAATGGCCCACTAAGCTGCCACGATCCTTAGAATATGCATTTAAGTTATGCTTTTAATATTGTAGCTACTTACTAGTTTATCCTAAAAACCCGGATTTTATTAACCTTGGTGTGAACTTCTTTAACAACGTGTTTTTAACCTAAACAAATGAACGAATCATTAACAAGACAATCCTTGTCAATATAGCCCCCCAAAAAAGTGTTTGCTACGCACGTTGTTCCACCTACTCCCTCAAAAACAATACGATTTGACAACAAAAAAATGACGAAAGCTTTCCTAAAAGTGCTGCTATTTTAGACTTGTATACGACTTATTACGTTATAACTACCAACAGCTCATGCCAATAATCCTTGGAATAGTCCAAGTCAAAATCAGTTGCAATAATCCTTGTGATGCCAGCAACCAATCAATCATGGATTTGATTCAACCAAATAAGCCATCAATATCAATCATCAGCTAATATTTAGTTTCCATTAACCAAACTATCTAGTTTTCCATAGTTCTAGTGCAAAGGTAAGACTGTAAGAGTATATAACACTTGCACAACAGAATTGCATTTCAATCAATGATTTCAATTTAGATTACAATGTCGAGATCTTTCGTGTACATATATGCACCTGGTTATATTGGCTCTTCATCAGCAGCCCTTCTCTGAAGATTGATACTTCAATGACTTCACTTAAATGGGCGTCTTCTCTTCTCCGTATAACAATAAACTTTGATACAAAACAATACGATACATTCAGCAAAGAGAGAAAGCTTGAGCATACCATTTAACATGAAAGTACGTTTTACTTACTTTGTGCATTATACCAGCCAACTTAGGCAGAAACTACATTAGTCACAGAGGTGGCCAAGGAGTATAAATGGTTTCGCAGGCTTGTATACAGTCTTGTCTATGTCAAAACTGTCAAGAGAATAGCACCTTTTCTGCAATGACACAAAATGAACTAGGATCATAATTTGTATAAGATGCATATAAGATCAAAGTACTAACATTCCTTTGTAATGCACTAGACATGACATAATTGCAGCACTACTGTTTTTTTCCATATAGTTGGCCATGTATATTTGGGATGAATACTGAAAAAATGAAAAGAGATTAGCTCAACAAACAAGCAAAGATTGAGCATTAAACCCTTCAAAATAGTGATCCTCAGAGAACTAACTGCACCTAATTATAAAGATTGATTTACAGTTGAATTCATTTGCAGCATACAATTGAAGCCTGAGAGAATTGTATCCAATTTTAAAGATTAATATGCATTCATACTATCTGAATTCAATGTCAGTAATTAATAGCATGTGCCAAAGCAAGATACTCTATACCATCAAAAAAATGACACTTTACGCGTATCTGATTCACAATAGCCGTGTGTCAATCAATAATCAGTAAACCAAGGGCATGTATGAAGAAAAGTCAGAAGAAAATTTGCATGCTTTAGGATTCATATACAAAGATTAGAGCTTTCAACTCAAGTGCTGTAGCCTGTAAGATTGTTTATCATCTTCACTAGTACACCTTGCTTATTCCACACTTGATCTAATTGAGTAAAATACATAAATTCTAGAAGAAAGAACAACAACAACAACAACAACAATGACCCAGTATACTCCGCTTCAGCAGAATCTGGAGGGCCAGGATAGGAACACCCCTGGCTTAAAACTGAGGGGGAGTGCCCTGAAAGGCCGGGGTAGGACCCCCAACCAGAAACCTGAGAGCACAATACCACAGTCGACACCCAAAACAAGCAACTCACCATGACACACCAACTCAACAGAAACACAGAAAAAGACACACACAACAAAACACTAAAACGAAGACAGCAAAACAAAGCAAAACAAAGCACATGAGACCGTCTGTCCTGACAACTAGTTGTCCGCCACCTTAATCTTCTCCCTCCATCTGTCCCTACATACTGCTAACTCTGCTGTGATCCCCAACTGATCCAAGTCCTGCTTTATGCTGTCCCTCCAACATTTCTTAGGTCGTCCCCTACTTCTCCGAAAATCTCCCAAGTCCAAACTTTCACACCTACGGACAGGCTCCCCCATACCCCGCCTCTGCACATGTCCGAACCATCGTAGTCTGGATTCTCTTAACTTATCCCCTATATCGGCAACCCCCACCCTGCTCCTGATCTCCTCATTTCTGATCCTGTCCCATAACGTATGCCCACACATCCATCTCAGCATCCTCATCTCCGCTACAATCACTCTCTGCTCCTGTACCCTCGTGATTGGCCAACACTCTGTCCCATACAGAATGGCTGGCCTGATAACTGTCCTATAGAACTTGCCCTTGAGCTTTAGCAGTACCTTCTTATCGCAAAGCACCCCTGAAGCTGCCCTTCACTTTTGCCAACCTCTCTGAATCCGATGCGTAATATCCTCGTCGATGCCTCCATCACTCTGCAACACTGAACCCAGGTATTTGAAGCTATCTTTCTTTGTAACGATATCGTCCCCTAAACGAACTTCGCCACTGTCATCTACTCCCTGCCCGAACTTGAACTCCACGTATTCCGTCTTGGTTTTGCTTAGTTTGAAACCTTTAGATTCCAGCTTCTCCCTCCACATCTCAAGCCTGCTACTAACTCCGTCTCTAGTCTCGTCCACCAGGACAATATCGTCCGCGAACAACAAACACCAAGGAATGTCTCTCTGAATTTCCCTTGTCAAAACATCCAGCACTAGCGTAAACAGGAAGGGGCTCAAGGCTGAGCCCTGGTGTAAACCTGCTTCCACCTTAAAGTACTCAGTGTCTCCTCCTGGGGTGTAAACACTGGTCATCGAACCCTCGTACATATCTCTGATAATCCGGATAAACGTGCCGGACACTTCCTTGGTTGCCAGACTCTCCCAAACCAACTCTCTCGGCACTCTGTCGTAAGCTTTTTCTAGGAAAATAAATACCATATGTAGGTTCTTCCTTCTCTCTCTGTACGCCTCTAAAAGTCTCCTCAGCAGATGAATGGCCTCCATAGACGATCTCCCAGGCATGAAACCAAACTGATTTTCGGACACCTTGATTTGTCTCCTTAGCCTCAGCTCGATGATCCTTTCCCACAACTTCATCGTATGACTAAGGAGCTTAATACCCCTGTAATTGCTACACTGTTGTACATCCCCCTTGTTCTTGTACAGTGGGATCAACCTACTAAGCCTCCACTCGTTCGGCATCTTGGCCATCCTAAGAATGACATTAAAAAGCGCCGCTAGCCACTCTAGTCCTCTCAACCCCAGGCACTTCCAAACTTCTATCGGGATTTCATCTGGTCCCACCGCTCTTCTGTTACTCATTTTACCGATCACTCCATTTATCTCTTCCCTCGAGAACCGCCTGTAGAAAAGGATGGGGTTTTCCTCGCTATCTCGCCCTGCCATCCTATGCTGACTACCTGTCCTTTCACAACCCTCATTAAGCAGACCACAGAAGTACTTTTCCCACCGTTTTTTGATTTGGATGTCCTTAAATAACACCTGTCCATCCTCGTCCTTGATACATTTTACTTTATCTAAATCTGAACTCTTCCTTTCTCTTGCCTTGGCCAGCTTGTACAGAAAACGTTCCCCACCTTTTTCGTCCAGCGTCTTGTACAGATTCTCGAACGCTTTCTCTTTAGCAATTGCCACTGCTCTCTTAGCTGCCTTCTTTGCTGCCTTTAGCTCTGCCAACCTCGCTTCCCTATCTGGCTCCACACTATGTAACCACTTTTTGTAGACTAGTTGTTTCTCCTTAACCTTCTCCTGAACCTCCTCGTTCCACCAAGCCTCCGACCTTCTGTTAGCGGACTTTCCTCTCGACATACCAAGTACTCCACAAGCCGCTCCTGAACCTCCTCGTTCCACCAAGCCTCCGACCTTCTGTTAGCGGACTTTCCTCTCGACATACCAAGTACTCCACAAGCCGCTCTCCGGATACACTCCGCCATCCTGCCCCACATCTCATCTGCGTTACTACTCACTTGCCATGCTCCTTTAGCCTCCGCTTCCTCGAGTATCCTTTCTCGCAACATCTGCATATTGAGTTCTGAAAGGCGCCACCATCTGATCCTTGTGGCGCCTTTCAGAACTCAATATGCAGATTTTGCGAGAAAGGATACTCGAGGAAGCGGAGGCTAAAGGAGCATGGCAAGTGAGTAGTAACGCAGATGAGATGTGGGACAGCGTCTAGAAGAAAGAAGGTAGAAGAAAATTCTATCTATAGTGGTTAGCCCATAAGACCATGTAATGTAATGTAGATTTGTGTATCCACAAAGAGCCCAAATGTCATTGTCGAAAGTATATTATTCAAGCTAACTTTTGTCAAATTGATTACATATTTACACAAATGAAACACCATTTGGAAAATAGAAAACAACAAAGATAATGACACCCCAACAAATCCTCTTAACAGTAGATGATTAGTTGATTACATGGACCCCCATTAAACAAGGATATGCTTGATTCCAACATCATCTTTCTAAAAATATTCATTCTACACCCAAGAAAACCAACTACCATATTTGAATTTTTCGCAACTATCTCATTGAAAACATGAAATTGCGTATGGTACCTCATCATCATATTGACAAATTCAAGATTCAGGATGATTGATTACCTTTAGCAATTACATCCTCAGGAGAGATCACCAAGGCAGAAAATGCAACTTTTTCAGTTTCCATCATCAGAGATCTTGTCCTTTCCTGCATACCAACCAAGACATTGTGCCAACTGTTAACCCTTGAATGAACTGGAAGCCCCACGTTCATGTCTGTTAGATCTTCTCCTTTCACCTTCAAACCAAATTGCAAAAACATCAATTACAACTTTACAATGAACACCTGCTATAGCAAAACAAATTCAAAATTATGCTAGAATTTGAATGTTTTTCATACCATCAAAACTTCATCAGGAGAGGCGCCATCCAGCAAGTAGATCAAGCAAGAGCAAAAGCCTTTGGTGATCTCGGAATCGCTATCAGCACCAAACCTAATCCTCCCAAGCTCGTCAATTTCAACCTCCAACCAGACCTGGGCGGCGCACCCGGGGACCCGGTTCTCAGGAGAGCGAAACGAGTCAGTGAGTTGGGTAAGAACCGAGGCGTAATCGAGGAGGCGCTTGACCCGGTCAATCGGCTCCGGGAGCGACCGGAACTCGGAGGTCAGCCTCTGGAGGCGTAGAGAAACGACGCCGGATCTCGAAATGGGGGAAGAGAGCGAATTCCTCAACTCTTGGGCGCGGAGATTCAAACAATTGGAGACCCTGAGAACCGAATTTTGTGATGAATTTTTTAATTTGAGGAATAAGGGAGGTGGATTTGAAGGTTTGAAGAAATTGGTCGAGAAAGGAGAGGAGTTGGGGGCCATTGATGTTGCGATTCCGGCGGAGGTCATGGCCGGGGAAAACGAGGTGACCGGAGCAACAAAAGCGAAAAGCCGATGAGAGAAGAGAGTTTTTGTTTATGTATGGGGTTTAAGGGAGGGGGAATTGATTGAGAGGCGTTCCTTGAAGAGCGTTCCGGAGAGATTGGTGGTCCTGGTGGTTGTGGGGAGGGTGTGAACATATATATATTTATACGGTGGTGGAAGCGCGCAGAAAAGGGAAGGTCAGAAATTTACATTTTTAAAGGACAGTGGCTGGTGGGTACCCACCATTAAATATTTAAATATTTAAATATCTTAATATTCTTTTTTTTCTTTTTTAAATAATGTCTGTAAGCGAGGCTCGTCGTCACTCGTGACGACGTGACTCGTCGCGACTATACATGGCTGATGGTTCAGTAGCCGCCACCACACGTAGCGAATTCTTGCTAGATTACATTTGAAAGAGGGACACTACTTCGTTTCGGGTGTGTTTGGCAATTGAATAGTTCTATGATATGATGTGTAAAGAAGTGATTTTGTTTGGTACACTCAAGCTAAAATATAGCAACGAATCTGTAATAACGTATTCAAGCTAATGAGTTATTTTATCTTCAATGTAACTTTCAACTAGAAGTTAGATCAAAGATTATAATATTTTTGTATTGTAACCATAAGCTTTAGTGTGTTTCGTAGTGCATTTCTCGTGAGGAAAAGTACAAATTAAAATTGCAAAGTTTACAAATTATACAGGCCATTAAAGTTGGGGACAAATAAAGCAAGTGTAGGCTAGCTTTCTCTTACCAGGATTTCAAAATATTCACATTATTTTCCTTTTTTTTTGGTGCTAAAACATTATTCCCTTTAAACGGTAGTGGAAAAAAGAGTTTAGAATTCCCTTAAACGAGCATAATGACATAATGCAACACATCACCTTCACTACCAACTCTCAGATGGAAAATCCGGTTCAAAGTTATAAAGCAAAGCAAATTGAACACGAATCCTACTCCATTTGGTTAGTTGATAAAGACTTGAGGACTTGAATTCAAGGTACACTTGAAGTCTTAGAAGATGAAACATTCTGATCATCTCGAATAATTTACAATAAAGAAAAATTCAGAAAGATACAAGACGAACACAGATTTCATTCAAACTACCCCTAAACAGCTGGAAAGAGCATGCTTCGACTCAACAAAGCAGATAGGTCTTTGAAACTCCTATACACTCATTTTGTTCAAGCCTTGCACATACAAGGAGTTAGAGGATTCTCCCATAGATCGTAGTTAGGGAAGGTCTCTTCAGGTAGACCGGTTCGGGTCTGGTGCGTGATGACGACGTCTTCTACAAAGGTGGCCCATCCCATGTACGGGTCCCCGAAAGACTTGGACATGAGTCCCTTGTCTGGCTTTATAGATTTTAATCTGTGGCCTATGTATCTTCGGAAGCCAATTATTAACTTAGCAAAGTTTCCTCCGTGTGTCATTACAAACACGTCTGACTTCAAGCACACCAGAAAGTCGAGTGCAGCTAGGCTTGTCACATGCTTTCTGAATCCGTCTAGCTCTTCCTTGCCGGCTAGTTCCTCCTTGGTTACCTAATGAACATAAAAAGTCAGAGCAAAGCTAACACTAGCATGCTATGAAATAAACAGTGTTACTGAATAATTGCCAATGAACTCACCAGATTTGGGAACATGTTCCTTAGTGGTGCCATCCTATTCTGTCCACCATAGACCTGTCCAGAAGCAACATAAATTTGGGTGTCTTTTGGATAGCCCATAGCCCGTAAAAGAACTGCCACTTCCCCGGGTTCAAGAGGGCAGCGTCCTTCCTTTCTCTTCTGAAGGGCCAATTGCCATAGGTGGGAGCCATTCTGTATACCAAAATAAAAAAGAAAATGCATTAAGAATAAATCAAGCTTAGAACATTTCTATAATATCCATCTCAGAGATAAATAGTATACAGAAAGTGCAGTCATTCATCACCTTATATCGTCTAGGCCATTCCTTCTTTCTGTATTCTGCCATTTGAGCCTTTTCCTCCCTAGTCCCAACAAAATCACAGAATGAAAGACCCACCATGCCCTTCTCAAACCTCAGATGAAGAGCCCTGTTAAAAATAAGCAATTACAATTTCTTCAGGAGCTATTTAACAAACCAAAGTATTTTGCTGGAACTACTTTAAGAGTCATATTGACATACATGTATGGATTTGAACTGCCAGTGCGGTTTCTCATCCTTGATGCTAGCACATCAGCCATCTGTTCAATCTCGGGAAGAAATTTTAGAGCGTGATAGTTCACTCTACAGCGTAGCCTGTTAATTTCTGGAGGAACATTATCATAGCTGCAAAAGGAAGAAGTGGAAGAGGAATTAAAAAGAAACACAACCAATAGGCCCAACAAGTTTCTAAAAGGCATCTGGCGGCACAGGACAGTTTAACTTCAGAGCTTACCCAAGTCGATCAACAAAAGGTTTCAGGGACATTATCTTCTTCTCCTTAACACGAGGCAGAACATTGTCAATGTAAAATTGGGCTGAAGCATACTTTGGAATGTTCTTGACTGTTCGTCTATGACATTTGAATACATTTTAAAGTTAGGTACATGTTGACCAATGGGATCAACTATTATAGTATGAAACCATATGAACCCAGAACATAACTTTCCCTGACCACATATGTAAGTAGCTTGAGACTAGGTGGCATCCACTTATTTTCCCGAGACAGAAGAATTCACATTGGAATTTTGAGCAACACAAGTACATGCATAACAAAATATATAGTGCTATACAAAGTTTTGACGGGGGCCATATATAACTACTGATTATATTGTTCTCGTGTTATGTTCATAAATTACAGATTAAATGAAGATCCTAGGTTACAAAAGCCCCATCGTTGGTTTACTGGATCCAAAGACATTCACTGCAGGCTGTATGGCTGATGTTCACATTCACTATCCACAGTCATACCTACACCATTCACAGCACTCCCCTCTCCCCCAAAAAATATTTAATATATGACTCCACTGTGACGTGTATGGTAAAGTCTTTTGAAGTCTAGAGGATAGGATTATACAAAGATATACAAGCTATGCACTCAAACATAACTTCCGAGTTGAACTATAAAGTCAGTTTACATTCTTGCTTCAACTACGAATGTCACTGCTTTTCTTCTTTTCTTTGAGAAAGGATTCATGCATCCACCATAGTTTGCATTTCTTAAGCCAAGAACAAAGCAGCAACTTTTTATATGACATGCATAGACAAAGAGGATCTAAACTGAGAAGGCAAATCACACAGCAAAGCAATTATGTACACATTTTTGTAAGACAATGTTTTATCTTGAATTTCAAGATTTTAGAAATTACTAGAAGCCAGGGGCCCAATATCATGAGAACATGCCAAAAATTACCATGTATCTTATTGTAACTGATATAGTGAGCACTGTGCAGCTACTGGAATGACAATCCAAGAGAAAGAGTTGTTCATGGAGCAAAAAATTAAACCTGATGCTAGAGAATAGTTCTGCTCTGTCTGAAAACCACTCTGGAATGTCACGGACAATTCGAACATCATCCTTCAAGTAGTCAATAAAATGATCCACATCAAAAATGTCTTCAAATTTCCTGAAAACATGAGATATGGAAATAAATATAGCTGTCACATAAGATAATAGAAATGGCATCACATAGTCCAAGCCTTCCCCATGAAAATAACTAGATCACCAAAAGAATATATAGCTTTAAACATTTAGGCATTTAGAAATAGATATGTCCACTATTTGACATGCACACCTGCTGAAGATGTGTCCCAGAAATTTCGTATATTTGATCACACAGTAAAATAACAAGAAAACAAAGAGAAAGGGCATGTAAATATGAGACAGCGATCCTCACGTTTGATCTTTCCAAATTTGATCTTGCTTCAACACTGGCAATATGAGTGTGGTATTCATTATTTTGGCAACTGCCACAGCATTGCATATCTGTTAGGTAAATAAAAACTAAAGTCAAACTTCTGCAATGCATGTACACATAAGAAAAAAAGTGTTGCATGTAACATTGAAGAATATGACAATCTGCATAGGTTTGCAAGGAAACAAACACAGCAATCAGCAAGCACAAACAAACTGCTTGATAAATGCAGTACATTTTAAGGAAAATGTATATCAACCTGATTCATGCTTCAGAAAAAAAAAAAGAATAATTATTAACAAGTTAGACCTATTAATTATGCAGGTAAAGTATACCAATTGAGATTAGTATGCACAATTATGAGAGCTTCTCTTGTTAAAATTAAACAAAATCCAGTGATAGTATCAGAGATCATACAGCGATCCTTTGCTGATTAAGCCCACCCTCGGCATGAATAAATATGTATCCATTTGTTTCATTCTCCGGAGGAAGATCTGCAAGCAGCAAACAATATTTTAGATGCATATAAAAGTGTCTTACCAAGGCCCACAGAAAAAAAAAATTGAAATAAGAGTGCATCAAGCACTACTGCCAAGTATAAATAAACCCTACGTATCTAGCATGTGTTTAGTATAGCATATCTAGGTCATCATCATCATCATTGCCCAGTAAGTTGTGCTCAAGCAGGATCTGGGGTGTCAAGATGGGGGCACCCGAAAGACCCAAGAAAAACTAAAATTCAGCTATGTGACAAAAATAATTGAATTTAGTTAAAATGCACCAAAATTGATATAGGGGCTATATCCATCACAACAGGCACTATATAAAAGCCAGTGAGCATGAGGATGCGCCCCAGAATAGCATATCTAGGTGTGACCAGATATTTCTTGAAGGTTATTTCACTACGAGCATGGTACATCAACATCAATATTAAACAAGTTACGGATACTTCTCAGTCAAATTACCACACAATACCATAGTCTCAAGATCTCGAAAAAATGTAAGGCATTAACCAATTTATCAGTATCCAGAATATGAACCTGATATTCCATTACTACGACGCTCAGCACAAGGCTTCCAAGATGTAGTGGCAGAATAAGGATTCTCCCAGAGGGAAGGTGACTCCTTGACCTGAAATTTTTACAATACAATCCATCCAAGAGCATGAGCACGCCAATTCGGACCAAATAGAAGATTTGAGATATTTAAAATCCTAGGCCTTACTCGAGGACAGTGAAGAACAATGCCATCCTTCTTGCACAAGTAAGGAGAATTCTGGCAAGAAATCCAAACATACATCAGGTTTGCTATACATTAATCCAAAGAATGAATAAAATCCATCTATAGAACTGAAAAGGCAACAAAGCTACACAGCAGTGAAAGGATTACACATTCCAATCTGAAGAAGTCTCGTATATTGTTCAATCAGTAGATACACTTTTGCACCATCTATCTACAATTTTCTAGCAATTAAGAAGGAAACAAAGCAAGAGCCGATAGTTCCCCCAAATTTAAACGAGCGATCAAATCAAGAAAGCATGAAAATTTTACTAAGCAATCGATGTCAGAATTCACATACTAATCGATGAACAACCGATGCCATTGCGAACAAGCCAATAGCGACGAGAGCGAAGATCAGGAAAATAGAGCACTTGGAGTGATGTGGGGAAGCCCTAACGTCGTCGAAGAAGTAGGGGAAGAGAGAATGAAGACAGGATGAGACAAAGGGGCGATCGCGGAAGTAGTGGTGGTGGCGAACATGGCCTTCACGATCGTCATCGTCATCTCCGGCGCCGAGAGGCTTATTATCGGCGACGAGAGGGGCAGCTTCTTCTTCGGAGCGAGTAGGCTGTTTCCGGGGAGAGGAAGTGGCTCTATTCCCAATGGAGCTCGAATGCCTGAGCTCTCTAAGCTCAGCAGCCATAGCTCTGCTCGGGCTGTAAACACCAGTGTGTTCGGAGATAGTAGAGATCTTCAGTCAGGCGTTAATGGCGGATCTCCAAAGCGCAGCCCTCTCCCCCCACCCCCAAATTTTTCCTTTACTCTCTCCTCCGGTCCGGTTTTCAAAAGGACTTTTCGATTAAATAATCACTTTTTTTTATTAGGTAAGAATTTGGTTATCGGACAGGCCCGGTAAATCGAGAGGTCGAGCAAACGGCAGTCGAAAATCCGACAACAATATACTAAAACAACCAAACAAGAAATAAGTACAACGTACTAACAATAAAAGGCACTAGAACAAAAGGAATGACGGAAAAAGTGAGGGGATAAAGATCAAAATCTTTAACATTCGTGTTAAAAGTAGACAAATTTTTAATTAAATAATCACTTGCCTGGCACAAGTTTTCGTCTTAGAACAGAGTTTGCTAAATGCATTTATGTTATTTTTTTTTAGATAACAATACTAGTTTTTGAAAATTATTTTAAAACTATTCTCTAACTTATAATTAACAAATTCTTTTAAAAATATTAAAACTAATAAACAATATCAAGATTTAATTAGAATTCTTATTATGTGATCATGGAAAAACATTAAAAAATCCGTTTTTTATTATCTTATTACTCTATCTTTTGTTTAGAGTTCAAACGGGCTGATGTGAAGATAAATAAGCACCAAGAAAATTATATTGACCATAGTTTCAAGACTCTTGTTGGAAGATGGCAAAACGTACTATAATTGGTCATTTATGCTTTGGTATTTTTATTTGATTGTGTGTATGGTAGTTGAATATTGCCTCTTATTTTTCACTATCATCACCTTATCTCTTATAAGGAAAGATTTATTATGATACAATAAGAATACGAAAATTTAGGGTGCTAAACAAAATGCACTTGTGGTAGAAATTTAAAGGGTAAAATAAAAGGACGAATAGATGATGAAGGAAGCTCTTGGTTTAGCCCCCAAGCGTGCTACTCGCTGTAAAGGTATTCGAATTGATAGACATGAGTTCTCTGAACTTGTAAAGCACGAGTCTAAGGCCTTGCTATAGTTACTAATTTGAAAGCAATTTTTAGTAAAACGTACATTTTTTACATTTTTCAACACAAAAATATAACTATTCTTTATATATTTCAAGATAAAAAAAAAACATATTTATTTCTAAAAAATACATTCTAATAAGTAAGTATAGCAAGTCGTAAGGCCGAGATGTATTTGCGGGCCATGTTGAAACAACATCTATTATGGTCTTAGTTTTGCATGGTATCTAGAAATTTTTCTTAATCAATTATCGTTGGTGATTACGCTGTCTTGCCTTGGGAGAAAAAATATGCTTTATTTCTTAAGCAATATGTTTTTTTTAAGTTTTCTTTTTAAAAAAGTCTTCATCCTCCGTTTTTGCTTTCTAATTGCGTTTCTGTGGCTCTGTCAGGAATTTTGGGCGCACCCCCCTTGCGTCAAGCCAAAGGTGCCCCTATTTTGACACCCCAGATTTCCCGCAAGGGGAGCCCACTCGGTAAATGTTGTTGTTGTTGTTGTTTTTATTGGTTTAGTTGTTATCCTTATCCTTATTATCTAGATATCAGGGTTATTATAAATACACCTTTAAGTTGTTATTATGCAATCAATCAATCAGAAAGAATTATCTTATCTCAAACTCTAATTCTATCTTCTCCTTATCTCGTCTCTCTGACTCGTCTATTTCTCCTTTCAATATCGTCTTTCTTCTGCCTCTAAATCTCAGTCTCCTCTCTTACTTTTATCATTGATCTCTTGAATATTTCTACCGCCTAATATTAACGTAACAAAACACTACATCAATGAAGCAAATCTACAATTACCGACAACGAATTTTAAAAGAGGAGATGGGCTCAATGACAATAACCCAGTTTGGTATTTATTACTTCAAGTGTAATGGTTACTAATCTTTTAACTCATTATTACCATTATTAATATTTTTTTAGAATTGAATTTGGAGATACCTTTCTTTGTTTAGGGTTTATTTGAACAGATTTATGGACTTGCGACCGGGGGGGGGGGGGGGGGGGGGAGTACAAAGCAAACCCTAGAACAAGAAATCGGAATGAAAATGAGTTGAGGAAATATTATAAGACTCTGGACCGATACACCATGGATATGGTAACACACCCTAAACCAATTTATAAACTATACAATTTAAAACATGACACTAATACGAGCTATCAACTATTATAATTATACAGGTCCAATGGGTGTCATATCCTCAAGAGTTGAACTTTGCTGATGGGGAACTCTCACTCTCTAGGTATAGGGGCTTACTAACAATCTTAGACATTCAAGAACCATATATGCCTAAGAGATGTTTTCGCCAAGTGCGCTATCGTCAAAGCATCCCTAGGTTCCCAGTCATTACGTCCCACACAGTGGTTCGTAAAGAGACACTTAGGTGGAGTGGTTACACATTAGAATTCAGTTCCGAGGATGACCGTTGGGATCAACGCTTTAACTTCTTATATCCAATTGGAAGATCAGCCTACTTTTCCTTGGTCAATGGATGATAACTACCAAGAGTGACATTTACAACGCACTCATCCATATCTTCTAAGGGGTTCAACCGAACTCATGGTCAATCGACAGACGGTAGCACCGGTTTCATTGGATACTCAATTTGTGCGGAAACTTTTAATTGCATATATTAAGCTATTTATATATTTTAATTGGTCTTGTTAGTTTCTCATAAATTATTCTTTGTTTTTAACACCGCATGAATCATATACAGGTGAACCGGTATGCTCACTTGAGGCAGCTGGCGCGACTTGTGGATGGACTACACGGATTTCTCACGATGTCCACCATTCCACTCCCACTTATGGAAGAACTGCCACCTCGTCGCACTCATACCCCTGATATTCATCCCGGTCGTCATAGTGATTTCGGTCCTCGTCGTTGAATATTTTTAATTTGTAATATTTTGTAAAAGTCTATGGTTATTTAAGTTGAACAATATGTTTTTATTTTTAGACATTTTTTTTTCCACAAATTATATTAATGCACTTAAATCTTTTCAAAATTTATAACTTAGACCTTTATATGTATATAAATCCAAAAAATTAACAAAATCATATAAATAAAAATCTCAAAACTAACTTTAAAATTTAATATTAAAGATATAAATACAAAATTATACCAATCTATCATAAAATCAAAACCTTATATATAAAAAATGTTAAACTTTTTTTAAAACATTAATAATCACTAAAAACTAATTAAATAATAAATAAAGTATTTGCTTCGGTCACCTATATTGAAGTTAAACCCTAAAATTTAATACAAAACATAAATCTACCAAAAATTTTATTTAAAAATAAAAAATTAGCGGGCCAAATGAAGTAAAATGGTGATTTTCCAAACTTCGATGCAATCTCGGGGCGCTGAGCATCTCTGACCGGGACGCTTAGTCAGCCCGTGTGTGTTAGTGTTGCAAACAATTTATTTAGGGACAAGTTATGCAGCATTCTTAAAATTAGTTTGCAAATTTTTATTTTTTTTTAAATTACAAAACTAATCCAAATCTACTTTCCTCTTCCTTTTCTCATTCTCTATTTTCTACAACCCTAATTCAAATCTAAATCTCTTCAGACTCTTATTGTTTATAGAATGTCGAGTGACAATTAAAGAAGCTCCGAATATGGGTTACGTAGTCGAGATTACACGGTACATTCACCATTCATATAAACGTTTTTCTTTGATTTTCGCAATTGTACATGCACGTATACAGATTGCGTGCAAAACAATTGTGCACGCAATTTGCAAGTGTGCATAACAACAGTGCACACAGGAAGTTTGTGTGCAAAGAAGCAGTGCATGCAGAAAGATTGTGTGCAGATAAGAAATGTACATTAAATTGTTACGTGCAAAATCTATATGCCCGCGAAAGATTTGCGTGCTTCGTCCGCAAGCTGCAGGATGAATTGTGTAAACGCCCGACGAAGGTCGGAATCAATGAGTGAGTGTGCGAGGAGAAGTTTAAACGTTAAAAGAGGATTTTGATTGGAGATTCAAAGAGTTTTAAGTGAAGAGATGGAGAATCGTGAAAACCTAGTCTTCTTTTAAATGAGACTTTAATTTAAACTTATTTTATAATATATAAAAAATAGAAAACTTCAATGTTTATTTTTACCATCACCCCCTCATTTAATTCATAAATAAATGCAAACAATTTAAAACATTACAAAAAAAGGAAGATTTAAAGGGGCGAGTGGGCGACCCGCACCAGCAGGGCAGCAAACAGGGGTGTTCCTGAACGATTTCTTTCGCATTCTCACTGTGTACTGCTTCACGCTCTGTCCATAATCGGAGATGGAGCCGCTTCGACTTCGGTTGAAGTTCGACGACTCCGTTCTCAGCGCCTCTCAGAAATTGGACGGCTTGAAACGATCGTGGGTTTTAGTTGAACCCGGACACAAGACCATCGCCGACTTCGTTTCTTACCTCCTCCACTCTTTCGACCTTTTGGATTCCTGCCCCGATGGCATCTCTCTCTCTGTAAGTAGTCTTCTTCACTCGTTTAGGTTTAAAATTTGTAACTTTGGTCGATATTGTGACTGAGTGGTATGGTGAAAATCCCTAGTTAAAAGTATGATTTTTTTGCATGTCAAACACTGTTGTATGTGCGAAAGTGCATTGATGAATACCATAGTGGTGATGATTTTGTGCTTAAGATGCCAAAATGTGCTTAGTCTCAGTACATGGTTTGCTGATTTTGGAGTGTACCAGTTTTCCTGAATGTTCATATATGTTCTTTGGGACCACTAATATGCGAGTAAATGATGCAATCTGACTTAGAAATAAGACTATGGAGGAATGTTTTTGATTATTGTGGCCTTGTGCTGTGCCTCATGATTTAAAATTTTCTCCTTGCAGATGGAAGGGTTTATTCTGCCACATTTTGAGTCAATAGGGATTTTAAAAAACAATGATCTAGTGTGGTATGTTCATTCATTGTTTCCCAGTCTGATTTTATTAGCTTTGAAGGTTGTCAAACCCTAGATTCTTTTTAAGTGCTCATGAACATATTGTTATTTGGCAGTGTGAAAAGAAAGGGTTCCAAATTGCTCGTGGAAGAAAAGGTCCAGGAGAAGTTACCATTAAATCTTGGTGTGCCACTGTCCACAAATGAAGCTTTTGAAAAGGAAACTGGAGGTTATGAGAGTGAAACTGAAGAGGAAGATGAAGACAATGTGCAAACTGATTTGCTGGACGAGGATAGGGTACCAAATGGAGATGCATCTATCAAGAAGAGAAAAGCATCAAAACAACTGAAGAACACTAAGTATGCTCTCCCCCTTTTTATTAATTTTGGTTAATGTTGCATGTCAGTTAGGGATATGTAGCCTTAGGTGTTTGAGCTGTTGTGGCATATGGACAGGGATGGCTGTCATGCATGTTGTCATATATACTTGATCTTTGTTAATGTGTATATATGGGTTACAGGAAGAAGAGAAAGTGCAATTTATATGACTCTTCCTCAAATCAAAAAGAGCATTCTGGCAGCTATTTGCAAAATGGACACTGCCAGCCAAAGCCACCAAAGAGTAAACAAGATCAAGGGCACAATGCTGTGTACGTTATTTGACCTTGCATGAATTCTGCGTGGTTATTCTGATACTCTGCTTCTCATGTGCTGCCTGCTTTGTATGCTTGATAATGGATCATAATAAGATGGTATGGAATGTTACTGTAAAATACTGGTACCTAAATGAGGAGTGATCCTATCTTTTTTTGAAGTGGGAAAACTTCAGACTTGTGTTCGAGTTAATGCTGTAAGATCAAATACTATAACCCTGGTTGTGTGTGTCATGTAGGTGCAGCAACATTGAGAATTGTCAAGGGACTATAACTCTATCTAGTGATTCAGACGAGACTGTAAAAGTTTCTGTGGTATGTGGTTCCTTTCTGTGGATAAATTCTGTTTTGATAATGTCACATTTTGGTGCTAGGTAAATCATTGGTTTTGAACCAGTTTTGAAACTTGCTTATTTGTATATCAAGGTTCTAGATGTGTTATAGATTGATTTCCTGTTTTCTTACTATTTTACATTTACATTTTAGACCAGAAGTACTAGGCGCAAAAAGGCAAAAAAACTGAAGTGGCGTAAAGCTGAACAGGTATAATGCCACTTCACAGCTTGTCCATGTTCCAGATGCTCTATTAATTTGAACAATGTGTTTTATTATTCTAAATGATTTACGCTTACATATTCATCTTTCTAGTTGGTGACACAGTTACCCTGATTTGGTTGCAGCTTTATAAGAAACAATCTCTAGGGTGTGATCTGGATGCTGAGGATCACTCAAAAGGATCAGACCTGGATAGCGGACCTGAGGATGAAATTGTCCCTGTAGTGGTTCGGCCAGGGCATATTCGCTTTACTGCACCTGGGAAAGGTTTATCTCTTGTTTCCTTTGACCTATCCTCCAACATGTTACTTGGCTAGGCCCCATCACCTGGGGGTGCTGCTAGGAAAAACATGCACATAAAATTTGTTCATATCGACAAGTTTGCAAAGGCACAGTTTATTTATGCAAAGTGGTTGTTTGTCATCTCCTGAATAGTGAATTAAACTATGCTATGGGAAACAAGTGCCACTAGGTGCATATATGTTATAATGCTCTTGTATCTTTCTATTGGTTCTAACACTTACAATGACTTTGTTTTATGTCAGAAAAAGATGTTCAACAGTATCAAGAAGCAGAGGTATGTTAAATAGTTCTCTGTGCAAAGCAATTCTTCCCTTCTATTTCCCTTCTGAAAACTTGCTTGTGCCTCTTTGCCTTTTTTGATTCGCTTAGCTATAAGTTTTTCTTTTCTAAGCTTTCTTCTCATAAGCTCATGTCCTAGTATGCTTAGTTAGCGGGTGAATTTATGCTGTATGGCATATTCAACTACATTGATTTTGTGTGTGTGTGTTTCATCCTCATTGATCCTTTTGCTTTTTCCCTGCTCTTTTATCCTTCTTTTTTGGTATGGGGAGTGGGAGGATGTTCATTTTTCATTATCATAAATTTGCTGTGCAAATTCAGGGGTCATTTAATTGGCATGGAATCACAAAGAAGAAAAAAGTTCAAAACTGGGGCAAGGAGAAACAAACACCCTCCAAATGGAATGAAAATAAAGCTCCCTATAAAAAGCAACAAGCCTCCAAATGGAAGGAGTGTAGAGCTACTCAAGACAAGCAACCGGCATCTAAATGGAATGAGCAAAGATCTTCTCAAGAGAAGCAATCTGCTTACACATGGGGTGGAAATAGATCTATTGGAGAGTGGCAATCAGGATCCAACTGGAATAACATTGGAACCCATGGCAGAAGTTGGTCTGCCCAAAAAACACCAGCAAATACAATAAAAGACTATGAGAAGCTGCTGCCCTTGACAGACTTTCCAGTGGTAAGGGATTATGTTTTCTTCTTGTGATTGTTGTGGGACAAAATTATGTTTGTAGGATCATTACTATAAATTGGATTTATGTATAATATGACTTACTTTGGTTTCTTCTGACTGGTTAGCAAGGTGATGTCATCGCATATCGTCTATTGGATGTAAACTCGTCATTATGCCCTGAGCTGACCTCATACCGAGTATGATTATCAAATAGCTCTCATTCAAGTTCTGCTTATATACATATCTGTTAATTTATAATAAAATATTTCATCCGCAGGTTGGGAAAGTTTCTTCGTCTGACCGAGAGTCCAATAGTGTAGTGTTGGTTCCTGTCCCAGAATATCCTTTTAAGTTCAAGAAGGCAACTGATGGTACGCCTGACGAACTAGCTGATGCCTCCCGTTACAAGGAAGATGGAACATTAGAGGTATATTATGTAGCTTATGTTCTTCCTCTGCTAGGCATATGCTTAAATTCCTGACAAGAAAAAATGCTTAAATTCATGGGATCTTCTTCAGATAGACTTCCCATCTCTTGTTGATGTGCGAATTGTGAATCGTGGTGGCCTGAATTCCAGCACAGCTTCAGGTTGGAAGCCTACTATTTCAGGAGTGGGCTGGTGGACTGTTAATACAGAGGGAAGCAAGCTTCCTTCAGCTCAAGCACAATCCAGTGGCAACAAATGGACAGAAACGAGTTCGTGGGCCCCAGCTTCATGCTGGGGATCATCCACATCAGAATCTGGCTGGAGGACCGAAACCCCAGGGAGCAGTAAGGATCCTCAAACCAGCAACAATTGGACTGCAACGAATGCTGCTGTTGCTTCTACTTCTGGCAAGTCTTTGGAAACTAAATTTCTTAGCAAATATCATATTTGTTGTTATTTTATTGTATTCTTAGCAGATACGGTGCAATATTCATAATTTTTGAAAGTTAATATTTTCTCTGCAGAAAATGGTAGCAAAGATGTGTGGGAAGAGCTAAGTGCAGCCAAGAAAGCAGCGCTAGATCTGATAGAAGATAACTGGAACAAAAAGCGAAAGCCTGCCAACTACACTTGGTCATACCGAACACTCAGAAGCAGGGCTTGAGATCAGAAAATGCTAGCTGATTAAGATGGAGGTGGCTTCTTTTTGAGCTGTGTAGCTTACTAATGGTATATATGCCTAGGTGTATAGAGATATCTGACCTTTAGGGTGGGTGCAAGAAAGGCAAACCTATTTATTAGTTGGTTGATCTGCTTTGTGCAGCACAGGCAACCTGCTGTTTTTGAAACGTTTTTAAATGCTTATGTTATATAAATTCCTTGGCCAAGCTGATTGTCTTTTATTTATTAAGGTTCCCCTAATGTCCTTTATGAGTTTGTGTTTTCATCTGGTGCTATCGCTGTGTAGCTGATGCTTAAAAGATGAGTGTCTCCTGAAAAAGCTGCCCTATATCTATATCCAAAAGAAACAAGATTTATATCTATATCCAAAAGAAACATGTATCAATGGGGGATTCATTTGCACTTTTTCAAGTAAAAAGATCGCATGTAAACAATTTATTTTGAAGTTTTGAGATGTTACTATTGAAACATATTATTTTAATGTATGGACTCTGGTGCATATCCACCTCAATTTCACTAGTACTGAACACAGAATGTTTATGCAGAACAGCATAACACGTACATGATGTTTATGCTGAAAGGATTAGAAATGTAATTATCCAGGATGACTAAATGCCCATGGTAACTGAAGATAGAATTATATCCAAAGCAAGCCAAGAAAATCAAGGTAGCAAAACACAATATTTTCCATACAGAAATGTTGACAATCCAAAATTTTGTGGAGAAAGAAGAGCAGATATGAATTCCAATCCAATGTTTTATTTACACAAGCTATATGGTAACAAGTACAGTAGAAGGCGTGGAATTCAAATCAAGTCTCTCTATTATCTTATCGTCACCCATTGACTCAAAAGTGTTCTTGCAATACTCGGACGCCTAAGGGTATTAAAGGGCAGTCAGATGACCTGAAATTGTGCACCACATACTCTAAAACTGTTTATCGGATGCCTAAGGGAATTTAAAGGCAGTCAGATGACCTGAAATTGCGCACCACATACTCTAAAACTGCTTCTCGTGAAGAAGGGGTGTCTAAGAGCATCATGAGCTGCAACTCTTCTTGAAGGCTCATACTGAAGCAGACCTTGCAAAAGATCAATTAGGTCTCCAGCTGAATGATCAACGCTTTGCATTACCCAGTTCTGCGTAAAACACAAATTTTCAGAATCATGTTCAGAAGAAAGCATAAAAGGTGTTAAAGAAAAGATGATAAACTTAACCTGGAGACGAGGCAGTTTCTGAACAGCTCTGATGCTCTCTCTTGATGTTGCACCTTCAGGCCAGTTCAACCTTCCCCTCCTCGTATACTTCTCAGCATGTCGGCTGAACCAACCAAAATGGAAGGCAATTAAAAGGCAGCTAAACAGAACATTATATAGTATACAGGCACAGAGTACAGACTACTTGAAATGGCTAAAATTGATACAAACTACAAAATCAGCAGAAGTTTTAATGTAAGGGGCACATACTCCACTTTTCTAAGCATATGGTCAGGTAATGGACCTAAAACCCTTTCCATCATGGCTAAATGCTCCAAATTGTCATGAGTTTGAAACAAAGCTTCTCCCTGCAAAGAACCACTTTTCAGGTTATAATCCATAATGCATAGTAAGGAAAGAAGGGCGTCAAAGCTTAAAGCATCAGTTTCTCATACCGAACATAATTCAGCCAAGATGCAGCCTATACTCCACATATCACATGGATAACTCCACCCGAGTCCTTCAAAAAATCAAAATGAAACAGGATTTAGAGAGAAAAAAGTTACTGATGCAATAATACGTGATGGTATTCTCAAAAAAGGCCAGTAGAGCACATACCAAGAATCACTTCAGGTGCCCTATAATGCCTTGTCGATACAAGGTAGTGGTGAATTTGATGTCCAGAAGCTGTGCTGCCAAAGTCAATAACCTTTATGGCACACGACTTTGGCAGCCTCTTTACTTGTGATCCATCCCTTAAAGAAACCTATAATAAGATTACCAAAACAAATATAAACCATAAGTCGCTGCTAGACATACTCATGCAAAGTTGGAAATATAAAAATGGCAAGATAAACAAGAGACATTATGAAAACGAAAAAAAAAAACTGATAATAGAGCAGATATACCTTGTGATCAGGTAATTTCACATATTCTGAAGAAACAAATAGTATGTTTTCTGGCTTCAAGTCAGTGTGAATGAGGTGCAAATCATGCATGACTGCAAATTGATAAAGCCAAACCCAAGATGAAAAACTGTAAGTCAAACATGTACTAACCAATTATGTTGCAAAAAAAAAAAAAAACAGAAGAAACCAATATAGAAATTACAAAATTAAAATTTTACACAAATTTGCATTGCAATGAAAATAAACCCCTAAAGAAAAGATAAAACTCAATACGAACAGACATGCTACACATTCCAAAAGTTGTCTCCCAATCTCGCGAACCAAATCAACTGGAAATGGTCGGTAACTGTTCCTCCGTAGAAAATCAAATAAGCTTGGTCCAAGCATCTCAAATACCTGTGGAGCCAATCACATCCACCCCTAATTCTCAATCATGGCAGGTTCGGGGAGACTATATTGCTATAGTAGATTTTTTACTTACAATACAAATATGGTTACGATAATCAAACCAGTTTCGTATTTGAACACAGCTGCAAAAGAGTACACAGTTTTAGAATGCAGCTTCAAAGAACCCACCATCCAACTAACCTAAACAAAAGTCACATCATCTTATACAGAAGAAAATCATTATAAGCATACCCATTTCCATATCCATTGTGCCTTCCAAGCTTCTTGAGCACATCGACTTCTACCATTGCAGCATCACGATACTTCTTGATACCGCGGATCACCTTTATGGCAACCATCTCTCTTGTTTCCCTGTCAAAGCACTCAAGGACCTGCCCGAATGTTCCTGAAGATTTACGTACATAAAAGAAATCAGACCATAGTAGTGTGTAACAATTGGAGAAACACCTAAAAGAATCATCTGGAACTTACCTTCACCAATCTTCTTGAGGATCTTGTCTGCATGGTACAGAATACACTTAGAATGCATAATGTAAGAATATTCATAATTCACTTGAAATTAGAATACATAATATAAATCCAGCAGAGGATCCATGTTCAGAACTTTAGATTAGAAAAGTTGTTGATACATAAGAGTTTATGACAAATTGGATTGGATATTATTAAATCATAAAAAGGAGAGTAAAATAATATGCTCATAATTCCATTAATATCTTCAAACTAAATTCAAAACTCAAAAGGAATAAAATATGCCCCACATTAGCCATATAACAGTAGTAATTCTTCCACACTAAAAATCAGAAACAAGATAAACATTATGCACTAACATCCACATATCAACTATAAATGCAATATGCATGTAAAGCATGTAGAATGAAAGATATGATTAAATGGTGATATGATGTATTTACAGCGAGGGGTTAAATTCTCTCCCAGCTCAAAAATGTAATGCCCATCTTTGTCATCATCACGCCTTGGCGGAGACCCTTTATGAGTCAATCCCTTCACCAAATGACTAGAATGCTCCGACTGTAACCTTGAAGGTCCAAAGCTTGTTCCATTTCCCACCTCTCGACCACTATATAATCCTGACTGAGCCTACATATAGCCATCGATTTATTTCCACCAAAAGAGTATGAAACTAGTTTATCATTATCCCCATAATTTTCACATATCTTAAAAATTATTCACCCTTTAAAAAATTGTATACAAAGCACAGTAAAACTGCTAAAATGAAAGAAAAAAAACTCCATAATGATAAAATTTTCCATAAATATATATATAAGCTGTCACAATAAAATAAATGTCAAGGTTCAACCAGTCATCAACTCATGGGTTAGGAAAAACATAAGATAACACTGTCCATATGCATGTAAATCAAACATCCAATGATCCAAATGAGTACACAATAAGCATAAGAAATCAAATCACAAAATATTTTGGCAAAAAGAAAAGGCTTGAATTCATAATAGCATATTATCTTTGCTGTTACTATTTGCTAGTGCAACTTTCTTTGTAACCATTAGCCACAATTACAAACTAACATGTAAAATGAGAGAGAGATTGTTTCTTGCCTGGCACCTTTGCTGTTGCCAAGGCCAAAATAGTGCAAACCAAAGCAAGTTCTATATATTTTTTACACTGGTAAGACAAGCAACCCAACTCACTGAGCTCAAGAAAACACTTAACTCGAAATTCAAGGAAAGCGCTCCACGCTCAATTATTAAAATTAACTGTTCATCAGTCATCCCAAACGCTAAAGCATCACCATTCGATTCAAAATTATACACTTACATGTAAAGTTATCCAAATTATAAAACCAAAGGTTGGCAAAACAACTCTCAAATCCCACCTGGGACGATATAGACAGAATTCTACCCCGAGGCCCCCGAATCTAGCTACTAGAAAAGTCAATTTCCAGGCAAATGCATAAAGGGCTCGAATTTTTCAGAGACAAACCTATCAACTGAGAAAAAAGAACCGAAGGACGTACCACGGATGGCAGATGGTTATCCCAGTTCAATCTGGGCCTTTTGCGGGGGCGACGGTCGATCTGACTAAGCGGGAATTCTTTCACGTAGTCCATGTCCGTTGATCAGAACTAACCAAGCAACAAGAAAGATTACCAATTTACAGGTAACAATGGAATGGATTGGTGTAGGCAATGAAACCCTAATTTTCCTTTGGACAATTCTGCTATTCTACACAGCTACTGTGAATTGAATGTGGATTCCATCGGAAAAAAAAGAAGAAAGTAGAAGAAGGAGCTGAGTGATGTGGGCCACGCTGTGGGGCGTTCCACGCGGAGGTCCTGGCGTCCTGCATCTACTGAAGGGCTTAATCTGGACCGTCCGCTTTGGACATATTGATCGAGGAGTCTACGTGGCACACTAGCATTCAACCAATTATTTTCTTGTATAAATCTGGACCATTAGATTATCTTTCTTTTTTTTTTTTGGAAAAAGGTCATTTGATCACGAATATATTCATTTAATCAAGTTAAAAATTAATTAATTAAGCATGCAAAAATTATTAATTAAAAATTCAAACAAAATGATAAGCAAAGAAAGGTAGGTCTTTTGGTAACAAATACCCGCCCGATTCTTTCTCCGTCTCGAGTCTCACAAGTCACAAGCTTTATGGAATTTCTCCTTTCCGTTTTCCGCGAATCTTGCTCGTTTCTCTCTTAAACCCCCAACGCCGTCTCTGGTATTCAGTTACGAGATCATCTGTATAGGGTGAGTCGAGCCTACTAAAAAGAACGATTTTGGAGTTTTCTTGATCGTGTTTGTTATTGTTTCGTTCGGTTGATCCTTCGCTACGCGTCGCTGGCTGATCTGACCGCATTTTATTAAGATTTAAGAAGTGCTAGTGCATTTGCTTACGCCTTGTGAGGAGCCGGATGTTTGTTTTTGTTTGCGTCTAGTCTTTCTTATACGGTGCACATTGCGTATTACTTTAGGGTGTTTGTTAGATTGAGTACGCATAGACTCTGGATACGATCGAATTGATGACTTTTTACATAGTAGAATAAGTATTGCAGTTGTTTCGTTAGAAAATTACCAGGAGATCCTTGCAACGATGTAATTTCATTGGAGAAAGAAACTTTCTTTTGCTTGTTACATTCGTAAGAACTGATTGCCTTCTCTAATTCGCGCTTTTTAAATGCTCTAATATACTTTATTCATTAATAATTGATGGATTGTTGATTACGATTTGATGATGTGGTTATCCAAAAGAAGAAAGATTGTTTAGAATGCTGTATTCTGTTGCGTTTTTTGTGTTAGCACTAAATTGGTTGAAAAGCAGTCAAGTCAACATACTGTAAATCAAAGCTCTTGATTAAGCTTTCTCAGATTGTCCATTAATCTCTCTTTTTCTGTTTAATTTTTTACTTGGAGTTTACAGGTTTCTCAGCATGGGAGGAAATAGTTCAAAGAGTGTGCCTCTGCATCAGCAAACACCAAGCAAAAAGAGGTTGGAAAGGAAGTTTTCAAGGATAGCTGATAACTACTCTTCTTTACAAGAGGTAAGATCCTATGCTGTTGCTCTTATTCTGCTAGTATATCAATTCCTCTCTAATCTTACTACATAATATAGCCGTGCTAAAGCATGTACATCGGTGATAGAGCTTTTGACCGTACCTAATATGTATGCTTCTTGAAATGATACTAAACTAGCACAATTTTGAAGCCTTCTTCACTCATATCAACAACAATAAAGATGACCTAAGCTATACATTATTTAGAACCAGTTTGGCACTAAGAATTGGTTTTTGCAGGTTACTGCGGCGCTCAGACAGGCAGGTCTGGAATCATCAAACCTCATAGTTGGCATTGACTTCACCAAGAGCAATGAGTGGGCAGGTCCATCTTCTTTCTTCATCAGAATGCATAAGTTGAAACTTGTTTAGTTGCATAGCATGTGAAACTCAACTTGCTATTGTTCAGGTATAAATTCATTCAACAACCGTTGCTTGCATCACCTTGGAAATGACTTCAATCCCTATGAGCAAGCAATATCTATTATTGGGAAGACATTATCAGAATTTGATGAGGATAACTTGATTCCGTGTTTTGGATTTGGAGATGGTAGGTTATTGGGCTTGTTGATTGTTCTGTACATGTGTGTAATTGTTATTATTGATCAGTTTTATATGACTACTGTTTGCAAAATCCAGCATCGACCCATGACCAAAAAGTTTTCAGTTTTTATGATGGCAAGAGGTACTGTAATGGATTTGAAGAGGTTTTGACACGATACAGGGAGTTAGTTCCTCAACTTCACCTTTCAGGTGTGTGTATTAATTTTGAATACCAATCAAACACAAGAACAAATATTAGCTTGTAGGACAATGTGGCTCATTTTTTTTTGTCACAGGGCCAACATCCTTTGCCCCCGTTATTGAAACGGCTATGAGAATTGTTGAGGAAAGTGGTGGTCAGTACCATGTTTTGCTTATTATTGCTGATGGGCAGGTAATTTTACAGTTTTACTCCACTCTTTCCCCCCTTAATTTCCTTCATAGTTCATGATTAAATCATAAAGAACTAGCCAAGCAAATGGATACTGTTGCTGTCATGAGCCATAACATGTCTAAATCAATTCTGTTTTTCCTGTTGCATCAGGTTACTAAAAGTAGGGAGACTCAAAGAGGGAAACTCAGCTCACAAGAACAAAAGACAATTGATGCCATTGTGAGAGCGAGGTACTCTTATATTGATCAAATGTATTAATTTTAAATATTAGTGTTACTTTTCTGGCGAATGATTTCTTACACACACTCATTTTTTAGCAAGTATCCGCTGTCCATAGTACTTGTTGGAGTAGGAGATGGGCCGTGGGACATGATGAAAGAGTTTGATGATAATATTCCTGCTCGAAGCTTTGATAATTTTCAGGTTAGCTATATGGATGCAGATAGTGAAACAGTATGATGATAATACTTATATCAATGTATTTGTTTGTATCTCTTATAATATGTGTGCGTGTGTTAGTTTGTGAACTTCACAGAGATTATGGCAAAGAATGCTAGTGAAACCCAAAAGCAAACTGAGTTTGCACTTGCAGCTCTGATGGAAATTCCTTCTCAATACAAAGCTACACTTGAACTAAAACTGTTAGGGTAAGCTTCCAAGTTTATTTATTGTGTAGCTTGGTCTCTTGGCTATTCTAAAGTAGTAAAAGTGTTAATGCTAACATATTTTAATTTCTCATTGAACCAGTGTCCGAACTGGAAAAGCTCCAGGAATGGCTCCTCTTGCTCCTCCTTTGTCAAGCGGTTTCAAGAGACTTTGATGATTCAAAATTGATAATGCAACTGTAAGTAGCACCTTGTTCATATATTATCTTGCAGGCTTTTTTAGACCTCTTGTGGTTTTGGCCTGACATTTTTGTTGTTGTGGCCATGTCAACAGATGAGGAAAGCTTTGATCCGATCAATCATAGGCTCTTACACCGATAACACCATACATTTGCTCGTTCTGAGTCGTGTTTAATAGTTTTGCTACAGATGTTGAAATTTAGCATCATTGTTTGAATTTGTTTCAGAAGAGTAGATGAGGAGAATTAGATTGCACTCCACGGAGTTGATTTGTGAAAATCATGTTTCTGCCTTTTTTTCATTATGTACATACATGTCTTTTGCCAATCAAATAAGTATACGAATCCCAAAAATCCAACACATGATAAAATGATGCATACATTCATGCCTCTTTATCTTCTTCCGAAACCAAAAGGTGTTGTTGAGCCATATTAACGAGTCCTTTTGAAATCACATGTTCCTAAACAGTTCACACTTATTACCCAGCAAAGTGGATTCAAGCAAATACAAATCTAAATCATTGGAAACAAACCAAAAGTCAGTGCCTGGAACAAATAACGTCTATAGAAAGAAACCAAATCAAAAGTGCTCGTACATCTGAATCACCCTCCATGATCTTCTTACATTTAGTGAGAAGAATGAGGGGTAGCAGCAGCAGTCTTCTTAAAGTCAATCTTGTCGACCTTGACCTCCCCATCAATGAGCTCATAGACGTAAACAACAACACGGAGTCCATCAATGTCCATAAGCACGAAGCTTGGGTTGACATCATAGGTGATGCTGCTGTAGGCTCCGGTAGCTGAGCCTGGGTTGATGACGACTCCGCCCTCATGCTTGTATGCCGTGAACTGATGGGTGTGGCCAGTTACAAGGATATCCACATCCAGCTGTCTCTGAAGCATTGCTAGGGAGTCAAGATCCCCCCATGGAATAACCTGTGAAGAGGGCAAACCAAGTATGAGTATGTACCAGTTTAAACAACATGTTAAGGTCAACTTATAAGTTATAACAGCTTATTTATCAGTGTTTGCTAGTTTGTTTATCAAGTTTGCAGTTAGCTAAGCTGATGAAACCGCAGATGTTTTGGTAAAATAACATGTTTTGGCTGGTTAGACACCTTGGACTTGGGATAGAGGCTTTGCTGCTATGGAAGTCCATGTCATGTATCAAATCAAAATAAAAGGTGTGGGTCTTGTCCAATATTTAAAGAGTTATGGCCATGCCCTTCCTATGGAAGTACAAATTATGATCCGATGAACCTCTACAACATTTGGGTCTTGTCCAATTTTTCAATATCTAATGTTTGTTCTGTCCCAACTCCTAACGAATTTATCATTTTTTTTAATAAACTCCTAATGAAATCCATAACTGTGGGCTTTTGATTCAAAAGTCATACTTTTGTCATACTGGTTTTCACTCACTGTTGAGATAGTAATGTGGCATCTAATAAATCTATTAACGGATGAAGTCACAACCAATTGAACAGAAGGATGACTTTTGTTAGGAAAATCTGGGGTTATGGGACATCACCAAAATCTAGAGCAGAATAGGAGGAAGGTCAAAGTTGTGTGGATGATCAAAAACATTTATGACAAGTCATCTGAATGATGGTTTCAACCATTAGATTAAACAACAGTTTTATAACACCGTTACTAGTAATTATTGAACAGCCAAGGGTCATTATGTTATCGCTTTAATTCCATTCATTCATCTGATGAACTAAAAAACTTGTGTCACAGGCTCTTAGCTTAAAAAAAACAGAAAGCTTCCACTATGCACCGCAGATCAAGGCCAAATGCCGCACAACTCTCAAGCATCATGAAAATATGACACAACACTCAGTGAAAGAATCTGGACGGCCTAAAAAGAGAAAATATCATACCTGGTGGCCATGACAAAGTCCCAGCTTAAATTGGCCAATAGTAAGTGTTTTGGTCTCTGGATAGCGTGCTTCTTCATCATATTCTCCTCGCACAATATGCAGGTCAGGACAAATTGTTTTCAAATAGTCATGAACTTCCTGCAAAAAAAGCATTACAAAGAAATAGACAAGCTTGTAATTATTTAGTTAAGTAAATGCTTCATTCTGTTTGAATAAACATTGTCTATATAGTCAATTGATTCCATATTTCATTGAGCTATGGGATTGAAACTGTATTGAGTCAATACAGTTTTTGTATAGTTTTACAGAACATCCAGAAACCATGGTTTGTGATATGAATAATTGTCTTTAATGGGAAGAAAGGACAGCAGAAAACCAATACTAGTGCTAAACAGTAATCACACTTAAGTTGCATTGCCTCCTATGACCAATCTAACTTTCCATGAGTAGCATTATGTTATGGTCTGATGCATTCCTTCCACAGTGCCATTTGCTCCATAGGCTTAACATTAACCAGTAATGCATACACATCAAATGAATTGAAATCCAAATGCTTGAAAAATAAACTTCTATTAGCAGTCAGATATATCACCTTGCATTTTCAAATTTCAACCAGACAAGCTATTAAGCAATAAACTAACAACTTGAAGCAAGAAGTGTACAACTGAAAAAACAAGAATTGAAAAAGAAAGAAGAATCGTACTTTAATACAAAGATTTCCCGAACAGATTATGTGTTGAATCTTGCCGGGAACGAGCATGGACTTGAACTTGGCAGGGAGATCAGGGGCCCTATGTGGAATGTGTAAATCCCCTATAGCCAACACCAGTACCATCTCCTTTTACTCTGTTCCCCCACTAAATAAATAGCTTCAAAGCATAGGCTGCAGGCGATTTTCCCCGTCCCTGCAGGTCGCCACAATCAGCCAGCGTCACAAAAACAATGAAAATTTGGATCTTTCTCAATTGAGAAATCAGAGCCACAGTTGACATAATAACATTAAAAAAAAATACAATTGAGAAAGGCATGTTCAAACCGATCAATTTTGGAGACGAATTTGTAGACTTTGACAGAAAATATATGCCGGCGGTGAGGAATTCGGATTCTTTCTCGGTTTCTCCCGAGTTCGTCGTTCCGTCCTGATTCTCAGATGAATCAATTTTCCTAAAACAAATAAACAAATCAGTTGAATGAACTTGGGCCTGTCTGTAGACAGGCCCACTGGACAAGCTTGCAATCGGCCCTCTAGACGAACAAAAAAATACAGTTCAATGACCTGTTGTACATTTTTTTTTTTTTTGTTCATATCATCTACTACCAAAGAGATTGTCTGGTATGGTTGCTTGTAGATATGAGTATATGTCTCTCATCCCACGTACTCCTATGCATTCTGACAATTAAAGCTCCATTCAAATTGCTTACACCTCCGTCTTTTATGAACACACCTAGTACATTGAGATCAATTGTCATCTTACTCGTCATCACTTTGGCACTCTTTACTTGCCTTTTGTTCCCTCTTCTCTTCAGATTGCTCACCTCCTTACTAAGTCGCACTCTGTTTCTCGTTTTCGGTTTCTTGTAGGCAAACTCTCGATACTTTTTGCAGCTACTTCGTGAGTTTGAGGGTATTAATGTTAGTCAAGGACTTTATGGGTATTTTTCCTAAAGGGTATTATTGCCTTTCTATGCTTTGTATTTAAGACTTTGTAACCTACTTTTTCACCACTCTTTTTGTTGCTCAAAACATGAAATACGCAGCTTCTTCTTCTCCCCATTCTCTTTGTTATTCAATCTTGCATTTATAGTTTGTTCCATTCTTGCTTTGTTATCGACACCAACGATGATGAACTCACTTTCGGTTTTCTTAGCCGTTCTATTTGTCACCATCCAAACACTTTATGTATCAGGGCTGCCACTTCACACGGAGTCAAGATGGATCGTGGACGAGTGTGGGTCCCGAGTGAAGCTGGCGTGTGCCAACTGGCCATCCCACCTGCAGACTGTGGTGGCCGAGGGGCTTAGCAAACAGCCAATAGGAGCCATTTCTCACAAGATCATAGCTTTGGGGTTTAACTGTGTCAGGTTCACATGGCCAGTTGCCTTAGCCACTAATGACTCGTTGGCTTCTCTTACCGTGAGACAGTCTTTTGAAGGACTTGGGCTTCATGAATCCATTGATGGCTTGAAGGCTAACAACCCTGGAATTCTTAACCTTGCTCTCATTGATGCTTTCCAGGTTAATCATTTACATTTTTCACTTGTTAATTGAGTCCAATTAATTAGTTAGAATACTAGCTAGAGATGACTTCTTTTTGTACGTAACCGAGATGAGATCATCGGACCTTCTTTTTGTTAGCATATATGAAGAACTTGAAAAAAAGACTTTATTAAAGGGCTTTGATTTTTTGTAATTATGGAATATTAATTAAAGGGCTTTGATTTGTGTAATTATGCAACACTTTAGAAAAGACTTGTTATCTATAAAGTATAGTAACATTAAGATATAATTTTGGTTGCAGACTGTGGTGTCTGGCTTAGCAGAGAACAAAGTAATGGTGATCCTAGACAATCACCTTAGTGAACCCGGTTGGTGCTGTAGCAGAACAGATGGCAATGGCTTCTTCAATGACAAATATTTCAATCCTGATCTCTGGCTTAAGGGCTTAACAAAGATGGCCATTTTGTTCAAAGGTCAACCCTATGTCGTCGGTATGAGCCTAAGGAACGAACTCCGCGGTCCTAATCAAAACGTTGACAATTGGTACAGGTATTAATTTGAAAACATAGCTAGGTTTAATATTGCTTAACATGGGGCACATCCTATGCTCATTGGCTTTGTTATTAATATTGTCACATAGCTGAATTTCGGTTTTTCTTAAGGTACATGCAAAGAGGAGCGGAGGCAGTGCACACGGCGAACCCAGACGTGCTAGTGATCCTGTCTGGCCTAAGCTTCGACTCCGACCTCTCATTCCTCAAACAGAAACCGTTAAACCTTAGCTTCTCGAAGAAGCTAGTGTTCGAGGTTCATTGGTACGCGGTCACGAATGGGCATGCGTGGGAAGAAGGGAATGCGAACGACGTGTGTGGAAGAGTGAGGTCGAGCGTGATGAGTAGGGCGGGGTTCTTGGCCGAGCAAGGCTGGCCGTTGTTCGTGAGTGAGGTTGGGATTGACATTAGAGGAGGGAATGTGAATGACAATAGGTTCTTTAGTTGTTTTCTTGCATGGGCGGCTGAGCAGGACTTGGATTGGGGGCTGTGGGCTCTCACGGGAAGCTATTATCTTAGGCAAGGTGAGGTTGGTATGGAGGAGTACTATGGTGTTCTTGATTGGAATTGGTGTGGGACACGTAACGCTACTTTCATGCAAAGGATCTCATTGCTCCAATCTCCTCTAAAAGGTAACTAACTCTATCTCTTGTATAACTAATGAACGTTTTTGCCTAACTCGATGATATAGGATAAGAATAGTGGTTTATATCAATCACTCCTTAACTTTATTTATAGTTTTTTTATAGGGTAGTATTCTCTTTGGGTTGACAAAACTACGTTTGACTTATATTTGAAGCAACTATTTACAAAATATATATAAATTCATTCTTCTTTTTTTTTCTATCGAAATTAAAATAAGTTTTTTTTTTAGAGTAAAATAAGTTGTGTTTTGTACACGTAAAATAAAATAAGTTCATTCTTTGTACACCTAACCAATTCAGTAATTAATTTAGAAGGGAAAGATCGATATGGGTTACTAAACCAAAGATATGAATTAGTTTATACTCCATATCTTTGGTTACCTAATCCATATCTTTCCTATTTTATTTTTTTTATCTAAATGTGCATTATTTGTGGTGTGATTTGGCTTATGTGACACACCAGGTTTAAGTTGTGTCAAGCTCAAGTGATAAACTCTGCTAGAAGCCTAAGTTTTATGTTTAAAATCTTATGTTACCTAAATGATATATATATATATATATATATATATATATATATATATATATATATATATATATATATATATATATATATATTATTTCCTTGGACCACGTAAGAATTCGTCGTCCGGTTGAATCTTCTTGTTCCTGGATGCTCCATAAAAAAAAAAGATAGCTGCTGCCCTAACTGTGCGATTTCAGGGCATCTTTTCAAGTATTCACCTAAACTAAATGCTGGTGTCGGGTATCATCTCGATCCATTGGCAGCAGAAAAGAGTGATAGCTAGGAAGCGGGCTAGTCCCTCTCTTAAACTTCAATTTGTGGATAGATATTTTAAACATAATGAAAATAGGGTGGTCGTAGATCAGAACTGGTCGGTGTTCTGCGGCAGTAAGTGAAGGCATATATATATATATATCCTATGGCCTTGAACAAATAATGGTTTCAAACTTGCAGTGCAGGCCCTGGAGTATCATCACACAACGAGTTGCACAAGGTGATCTTCCACCCCGCAACAGGATTGTGTGTACTAAGAAAGACACTGTACGGGCCATTGTTGTTGGGGCCTTGCTCGGGCTCCGAAGAGTGGGAATACACGCCTCAGAAGGCGCTGCATATCAAAGGAACATACTTTTGCTTGCAGGCAGTGGGAAAAGATAAGCTAGCGAAGCCGGCGTTGGTGTGCACGAACAAGTGGGAGATCATCTCGGATTCGAAGCTGCACCTTTCGACGCGACTGGCTGATGGCACCGAGGTTTGCTTGGATGTGAACGCCCAGAACCAGATTGTTACAACCTCGTGCAGGTGCTTGGCCAAGGACAAGGATTGCGATCCCCAAAGTCAGTGGTTTAAGATTGTTGAGGCGACTACAACGGCTAAATCAAAGAGTTTGGTTTAAGATTGTTGAGGATTGGGAGTTAAAAGATATATGCTGTTCAAACTTCAAAGCATAGCATAGAGTAGAAATTATGATAGGGATTTTAATGTGTTAGTTTAGAATTATGATAGGATTATGAACATCTTATTGTTTTCTTATATTTTGATATGTAATTGTCTATACATGCATATTGAATCATATAAATGTTTGAATCATATCAATTAATTGTAGATTCTACAAATACAATTTAAGTGTTGAAGGTAAGTTTGTACACCTTGACATACAAAGTTTTTCTGAACTAATTTGTCATTTTCTGAAATTTAAGTAGCTAGCTAGGTTTATACCATAATTAATTAAATCCAATAAATATATGGTAATTAGTAAGCAATACAAGAAGTGAATAATCATGTCATGTGTCAGTATTGGTCCTAGTACTTTCACGGCTATAATCATGTCATGCCGTGTACAAGATCAGAGCACGCAATCCATGAAAACTCATTGAAATTGCAACAAAACAAACAAGCACTCGTATGGTTACGTACAATATTGAATTGCAATTGCAAAGAAGCAATGAAGTTAATTAAGCTAGGACCATTTTTCCATTTGTAGAGCTAGAGAATAAAGGCTGAAAAATAAAGGGAACAGGCATGCAAGATGAGACCTTTGTGGGTATGGTGAGCTGCTTTTGTGTGTGGATATGTGGATGTGGTGGTCTAGATCCTTCATCACAAGTCAGACCCATTAGGACCATCCAAGAATTAGATTCATTGAATATAGATCAACATTTTCAATTTTCCTACTATAAAGCAAATGCTTATGATCAACATTAATTTGTACGTCCACAATTAACTTACCTAGCTATAGATAAAGGTGGACAATTGCTTCTCTTCTCATCCAATCACGATCAAATGTGCAATTTCATCCAGTTAGGCAGTTAGCAATATCATATACGGAGTACTACATAATGAGAATGAAGTGCACATCATTATAGTGGTTTGCCATTGATATAAGTACTTTGAATTTACACCTATTCAACAGGGATTTGTAGTATCTACCAACAGCTTACCTAGCTATATTTTCTTTACAATATAAACTCTTTTTTGATGTGAAAAAGAACAATTCTTTTTCTAATGAATCATCTTTAATTTTATGAGATTACATTTCAACCTACAACAAAAAAGAATTAAATTCATTATACCTATTAACGTATTACTCCTATTAAAGTTGAGAATGGATGGGGTCGTGGATATACGAGTGCACGTAGCTCGATTCAGAGGAAAATAGATCGCTAAATTTATATACTATGCTTTATTAATTACTCTCAAAATTTGTGAAAATACTCTCAACACAATTGACAATTGAGACAATTTTTATGGGGCGGTTTTTTTTGTTCCCAATGGCCAAATTGAAGTAAAGAAAGTTTTAGAGAAAGGCACTTCCACCCTTTATGGGACGGTTTTTTTTCCAAATGGCTAAAGTAAAGAAAGTTTTAAAGGAAAGCAATTCCACCCATTGTCAACGACATATTGATCTCCATGATCACATGGAGGATCCATGCACCCATCTTCTTTTTAACACATCCGATCACTCATCACTACTATAAAACCACAAAATCCACTTAAACAACACAAAGAAACACTAAGAGAAGTAAGAAGACCATATCAACTTAGAATAGTAGTAATACAAAAAATGAGGCCACTTTCCTTGATATTGTTCTCCCTTTTCCTAGCCAACTTCCTTCATGCATCAGAGCTTCCACTTCACACGGAGTCAAGGTGGATCGTCGACGAGAACGGGTGCCGAGTGAAGCTGGCGTGTGTGAACTGGGTGTCCCATTTGGACACTGTGGTGGCTGAAGGCTTAAACAAGCAACCCTTAGGTGTCATTGCTCAGAAGATCAAAGCCATGGGGTTCAATTGTGTTAGGCTCACTTGGCCACTTTACTTAGCCACAAATGACTCCTTGGCTTCTCTTAAAGTGAGACAGTCCTTTCAAAGGCTTGGGCTTTCTGAATCCATGGCTGGCTTGCAAGCTAACAATCCTTCCATTCTTGATCTTTCTCTTCTTGATGCTTTCCAGGTAGAGCTTTAATAATCATAGGACCTTTTTATTTGTTTGAGTTGTAACTTGCAAGTACATAGAGCTTTAAGAAAATAATTGGGAACAAATTTATGATATCTTCATAATTGGAGCTAGACAACGTTGTTTTGTACAACTTTTTAGATATTAACAAATATTGAGGGGATATTTAATAATACTAGTATGTTGGTTTTATACGCAGGCTGTGGTGTCTGGCTTAGCAGAAAACAAAGTGATGGTGATCATTGACAATCACATTAGCAAACCAGGTTGGTGTTGTAGCATATCAGATGGGAACGGCTTCTTTGGTGATCCGTTCTTCAATCCTAAGCTCTGGGTTAAGGGCTTAACAAGGATGGCTACCTTGTTCAAAGGCCAACCTTATGTTGTTGGGATGAGCTTAAGGAACGAGCTTCGCGGTCCTAGACAAAACATCCATGATTGGTACAGGTATTTTTACAAATTATATTGTACAAGTTTTTGCTAATTGAATATGTTGGGTCCAATATAATTGTGTGTCCTGCATAGAGTTGAGAAGGATTCTAATTAGCTATTATGTAATTTAGGTACATGCAAAGAGGAGCAGAAGCAGTGCACAAGGTGAACCCGAATGTGCTAGTGATTCTCTCTGGCCTAACATTTAGTACAGACCTCTCTTTCTTGCACAAAAAGCAAGTGAAGCTCAGCTTCTCTAAGAAGCTAGTGTTTGAGGTTCATTGGTATGCCTTCAGCGATTGGCAAGCCTGGATAGAAGGGAATCTGAACCAAGTGTGTGGAAGCATAAGAGAAAATGTGACAAGGAGAGCCGGGTTCTTAGTTGATCAAGGTTGGCCATTGTTCGTGAGTGAATTCGGAATTGATCTTAGAGCAAATGATGCTAATGGTAATAGGTTCTTTACCTGCTTCCTTGCTTGGGCTGCTGACCTTGACTTGGATTGGGCGCTTTGGACTCTTACTGGAAGCTACTACTTTAGGGAAGGTTTGGTTGGCATGGAGGAATTTTATGGTGTGCTTGATCGGAACTGGAATGAGCCACGCAACTCTACTTTCTTGCAGAGGATCTCCATCATCCAATCTCGCCTTAGAGGTACGTACTCTTAAAACATATCTTCATGAGTGAAGACTTGTTAATTGTACTTCAAAGCTTTGAGTTTGATTAAATGATTGTTACTAGTATTATTGAGACTTTTGTATAATATGTAGATCCTGGAGTATCAGAAGGAAAGCTGCAAAAGGTGATATTTCATCCAGCAACAGGGATGTGTGTACTAAGAAAGACGTCATCTGAGCCATTGTTGTTGGGCCCTTGTTCGGAGTCAGAGGCATGGGACTACACGCGTCAAAAGGCGTTAATGAATAAAGGATCACATGTGTGCCTGCAAGCAGTGGGGATAGAGGAGCCAGTGAAGCTAGGATCGGTGTGCAAAGGTACAAGATCAAGATGGGAACCCGTCTCTGATTCGCAGCTGCATCTTTCGACTGAGCTGAGTGATGGAACCGCAGTTTGCTTGGATGTCGGCTTGAATAACAAGATTGTTACGAGTTCGTGTAGATGTTTGACAAAGGACAAGGATTGTGATCCACAAAGCCAGTGGTTCAAGATTGTTGACACCAGGGGATAGGCTAGGAAAGATCTATTTAGGCTGTGGAGTTAATTTCAGGGTGTATAAGGGTAAACTAAAGCAGTACAAGATTTGTAAACCTTAAATTATCAAAATTGCTGAAACTAAGTTTCCTACTAGTAAAAAGATAAATGCTTTATTATGCTTGGATATATTGGAAAAGTTCTGCCTTTTGATGTAATCTACTAAATCTAGAGAATCTCAGAATTGTAGAACTCACTCAGTTTGTAGATTTGGGCAGAAGAAAATATGCATTCTGCAAATGAAGTGACTAGCATGTGTTAAAGATATCATCCATTTTCCAATTCAGTGAGACATTCATGTTCATCATCATAGCAAACACATAACTGACTTAGAGAATGTTGAGTATTTCTTTTCATAAGCGCCTCTGCAGAATCAAATAACATGACAGAAAATTTGCAACTTCTCAGGTGAAAAACAAAGTATATAGTATACTGTATATGAAAGAGTGAATTTTCCTATTAATGCATTTGTCAGCATTACTAAAACTTCTAAAATGTACCAAAACAGATAGACTCTATTACCATTGCAAACTCTTTCCACATGGAGATAATAAAGAAGCATTCAGTCATGTGGAGCATTTAATCTCATCAGCTACTTCATTATAATCTAAATCCTTGCATTAGTATCCCAAATCCTTCCATTTGGTCGAATTGTTGCTATTTTCCTTCTAAATCATTGTGTGCAAAGTCATCTTCTTTGAAATCAACAGTGATGCATTGAAGTGCAAAGAGAACAGAGACAAATGATTGGACAAGCAGTTATTTACTTTGTCCCCACGGATTTACTTTGGATTGAAAACAGCAATTGCAGCAAGTTATAACATTATTGGGTGGTAAAATAACAAAATGCAGTAAATCCTAGTTCAGAGCATTTCTTTGTTAGAAATGGAATTTCAGCTTACAGTATGCAGATGGGGTAAAGTGACACAGACTTCACCAACAACCAAAGCAGCTGAAGGGTTCAATTTTGAACATCATTCAGCAAAAAGGGCAACTTGGATCAAACTCATTCTGAACTCATTTTGTGATGCCATTCATATCCATATCACCTCAAAAGATGAGCCTTCAAGACTTAAAACTGTTTCAGCTTGAGCTCCATCATATTTCTGATCAAGCAATTGATTGTATTCAGGCTTGTTAGGCACATCAAATTGAATGAGTTGCTCTGACCAACCAACACACCTCATCACCTCTCTACAGAAATGGATCTTACTGGAAGGGATGAGTAAGCAGCCCCTGTTCCACAGCTCTAAATATTGGGTGCCACGTGCCATGCCATTAACTCTTGTCACCCACAATGGGGCCCACTGCTGCCTGCCCAAAGGACAATACCATCTTATATAAATACAGATCCATATTGGCTGTATTATGCAAAGTACATCATGTTTTGTTAGTAAAAAAAACCAGTGGTTTTGTTACATTAAAGTTTAATCACACATTACCAAGGTCTAATAAACAGCAAATTGGACCTCATCACAAGGATGTATATATAGCTCTATTTATGACATTATGTTAGGATGATATATATATAGTATAATCCATGAAATAGAGTTTAGCTGCATTTTTTATCCAGTATTTATTTGGCTGGTTTGTCAAGGAGAACTTACATGGATGTACACATTCTATCAATCATATTTTTGGTGGATCCAAGAATTGATTAAGCCAGGGGTCCACCATGACCAGAATCAACAATTTATAACCCAACAACCCTGCATGATGCAGGTTTCAAACTTCCCTTTGATCACTAGCTCTAGGCATTCAATTCATCATGTCCTTGATGAAAACATTCATTTTTCTTTATTACATATTGCTGAGCATGACAGTCATTTATCATCCATATAAACACACAGGTACATAAAATTGACACATTCATGATTCATTTCACACAACATATATGAAAGTAACATTGGAAACCCAGAACTTTTTACACATTATTTGGTGTTGGTTGATCAACTAATTAACTACTAGTCAATTATCCTGGGAACAAAGCTCACTTGAAGCCCATTCTTCATGTAAAGCGTAGTAGTAACCTTGCTAGCCACAACATGCCCTTCCTTCACCTTAACTCTGTACCTCAAGAGCAAAGAAGCAGCCACCATTTTCATCTGTATGTAAGCAAACTTCTTCCCTACACAAAGCCTGGGCCCAGCATTAAACACAGCATACTTAAACTGATTCTCACTCACAAACTTGCCTTCCTTTATCCACCTCTCCGGCTTGAACTCCTCGCAATCCGGCCCCCAAATCGATTCCATCCGCCCCATGCTATACACGTGGTAGAACACTCTCGCCCCCTCCTTGACCTCCGTCCCGTCAGGGTACACGTCGTCGTCTTCCGCCTCCTTGAAGTCGATCGGAACCGGAGGATACAGCCGCATTGCTTCTGACAATGATGCGTGCAAATACACCATCTTGTCTAGCTCGCTCGTTTCAAACATCGCTGTCTCGTGATTGTGATGACTGGATTTGATCATGACGTCATTGATCTCTTCTAGAATCTTGGTCTCCACGTGAGGGTGCTTGTGTACGAGCCAGAAGAACCACGTGAGGGCCACGGAGCTCGTGTCCCGACCCGCCAGGATGAAGCTTATGCAGAAGTCTCTTAGGAACCGGTCCGAGAAGGTGAACCCGGTTCGGCCGTTTTGCTTCAAATCCACGAGCCTTGAGAGCAGATCGTTGTGGTGGCTTTTGATGGGGTCCACCTTCCGGTTCTTGACGGTTTTATCGGCGAACCCGTGCACGACCTTGACGGCTTCCTTGAGCCGCCTTTCGACCCCGAGTTCGAGCCGCCTCAGCAGCCTCCACCAGAAGGGCGGCACCAGGAATCTGGCGAGGGAATATTCCGTCGCCTCCTCGAACGCCTTCGCAAACGGAATCTCCGGAAGGTCGAGCGCCAGGCAGCCCGGATCCACCCCCAATGCGACAATGCAGACGTTGTCGAAGGTGAACCGGAGCAGCCACTCCTGGAGGTCAACGGTCAACTCTTGATTCGCGTGTTTGTTCACCAACGGTAATAGTTTGTCATGCACCAATCTCTGCATGGTTCTTAACGAGTACTCCATGAATCTGCATTATTTAATGAACCATGAAATTAATCATAATTGAATTGAACTCACATTGCAATTAAATACATATAATACACTATTAAATCTAGCTAATTATATTACATCTACTAAGATTTACATGTATGTACGCTTAAAAACACTTGTACGTCGTCCTATAGTAGTGGTGAGAATATATTGTTTACATTTACTTATATAACATGTTCATTTTTTTTGGTCCGGAAGAACACTTACATATTCATTACTTAATTACTCTCTATAGCAATTTTACTTCAATTATTGGATAAAGTACGTAAAGCTGGAATTGATGAATTTGCTCACTTTCAAAGCTAATGAAACAATGAATATTAACCTGGTGGTGTGCATCTCGGAGGTGGCGAGGCGGCGTTGCTCCTTCCATGTGTCACCATCGGCGTTGAAGATGCCATCGCCAAGGAGATCACCGAACCTCTCGCGATAGTAGTTGCCCTTGGGGAAGTTGGGGAAGTTAGTCTTGAGCATGTACTCGATTTTGGAGGGGTCGGAAGTGAGGAAGCCATGGCAGTTGGACATCCACATGCCGGTGTAGCGGAAGGTCCCGCCACAGGCGATGAGCTCGCGGGAGATCCATTCATGGACCTCGTTGGCGTGGCGAACCAAGCTCGGAATCATACCGAGTAAGGGCCATAGCATGGGGCCCTTTGTGGTTAGCCTTTGGTAGATGGAGAGGAATATGAAGAGGCCTAGAAATGCAAGTAACAAGTCCGTGAGGTGTACTTGGGACAAGACCCATCTCACTAATGTGAAAAGCTCTAAGTTTTCCATGTGTATATATCTTTGGAGAAATTGAGCTAGCTAGCTTATTAGATCATGTATATATAGTGATCGAAATATATATACACATTTTATAACAATGACACGTTCATATCTTTAGCAAAGAGAAAAACAATAACGTTTATATTATTGTTATATATGCAATTATGCATATATGGTGAGGTGATGTTGAACGTAGGCCGGGCCTAGCTAGACTTTAAATGATCAAACCTAACCATTTTCACCTAGCTCACTAATGAATTGTACGTTAACAAGCTTGCAACCAGTAAAACTGTCGAGATTTATTAGCCGACAAACTTCGAATCATGGGTTTGAAATTTGATCAACCTCTCCTTTATTTATTTTTTTAGATTATACTCTAAAAGTCTCTGGCTTACTTTACCGCAGTGTACGGAATATATGGAAAATTTATGGATTTTCCTATTAAATTGATTTGGTGGTTGAAAAAACGTACGTTAGTTTAGTTTTAAAAACTTTTTAATTAGTAGCCATCCAAGTATATAGTGTTTTTATGGAATTAATAATCATTACTTCATATATCCATGAAAGTGATAAAACACCAAGGCAAGTTGGTTGGTAATTAATGTTGTGAAGACTGAAGATACTGGGAAAAAAAGTTGTACAATTGGTGGTATTAGTACATTAATTAAGCTAGCATTATTTTATTGTCATTCTTCCTTATTTTATTGATCTAAAGGCTTAATATAGAGAATACTCCCTCCGTTCTATTCTACTTGTCCATGAGGTCTTAAATTCTTTTTTCGTTCTATTTGTCCTTGAAGCTATATTTGTGCAAGATTTTCCATTTGTACCCTTTGTATGTAATTAATACACTTGGGAAAAGTCTCTAAAAAAAGAGAAATGTATAATTAATAAGGGTAATTTGGTAAGATCATATCATATCTTAATATGTGTGTATTAGGTCTTCATGAACAAGTAGAATAGAACCGAGGGAGTATATCTCAAATCAATATTGGATTTTCAAATATCCTTATCCCTCTCCCTTCCGTATGAAATGTGAATGACCTATTTTTGGGTCGAAGTGAATGACCTATGAATCCATCCTATTCCATTCCTATGACTTAAATGTAGAGTAGTTAAATTACACAAAACTACTATCTTTAAAATTGTCTACTTTTATTCAACCAAAAAAAATAGTCTACTTTCTACCAAAAAAGAGAGTCTACTTTTCACAAAATCATGTGCAAAAATTAATATTGCCTTTTTAAAATTCTTGTTATTTTACATATTTTACCAAAAACATTTGATTTTTATTCTTAAAAATTCGACTCGAGAAGAAAGCTTAAAGGAAAGATACAAGAATGAAATTTCCAATCTTGGAGTTTTATTCTTAATGAAATTTCCAATCTTGGAGTTTTATTCTTATTAGAGTTCCTTTGAGTATTAAGCAAGCCTTAAAACTTCATAGTAATGCCATGAGATTTTTGTTTCAACTCATACGTGTAGTACCAAGACAAAAACAAAGGTACATATATTATTAGAGTTGAAAAGTCCTATTTCATTTGTTATTTAATCCCTATTAATAAATGAGTAGACTTATTTCAAAATCCTACTAGTAAAGATATAACAGAGGTAAAGGATTTAGTTTTACCTATTCAACTAATTAGTTGGTTCGGGTTTCTTGTAAATAAATTATGTCATTATTTGTCAAAATACTGTTTTCAACGATAGATTATTGACCGATTCCAAGTTTCTAACCATACTATTCATTCATTTCACATATAAAAATTAAAGATCGAAAAGTTGAAGTTCTTTACACATGCTCCTCCCCATTAGATTCATTTTTATGAGAGGTCGTTAATCTCCCTAAGAGGCTAGCTAGCTAGATTATTAACTTGGTCCGTGCCGGCTGATGATATCGATCGATCAGCTAAGTACTAGCTAGCTAGTGACGAACCTGGGAACAAAGCTCACTTGAAGCCCATTCTTCATGTAAAGCGTCGTGGTGATCTTTTTAGCCACGACATGCCCTTCCTTCACCTTGACTCTGTACCTCAACATCAAAGAAGCCGCCACCATCTTCATCTGTCTGTAAGCAAACTTCTTCCCCACGCAAAGCCTGGGCCCCGCATTGAACACGGCATACTTAAACTGATTCGCACTCACAAACTTGCCTTCCTTTATCCACCTCTCCGGCTTGAACTCCTCGCAATCGGCCCCCCAAATCGACTCCATCCTCCCCATACCATACACGTGGAAGAACACTCTCGAGCCCTTCCTGACCTCCGTCCCGTCAGGATACACGTCGTCGTCTTCCGCCTCCTTGAAGTCGGCCGGAACCGGAGGGTACAGCCTCATTGCTTCGGACAACGCCGCGTGCAAATACACCATCTGGTCAAGCTCACTCGCGTCAAACATCATTGTCTCGTGTTTCTGATTTGATTTGATGATGTTATTGATCTCTTCTAGAATCTTGGTCTCCACGTGGGGGTGCTCGTGGACGAGCCAGAAGAACCACGTGAGGGCCACGGAGCTCGTGTCACGGCCCGCCAGGATGAAGCTTATGCAGAAGTCTCTTAGGAACCGGTCCGAGAAAGCGGACCCGGTTCGGGCATTTTGCTTCAAATCCACGAGCCTCGAGAGCAGATCGTTGTGGTGGCTTTTGATGGGGTCCACTTTTCGGTTCTTGACGACTTGATCTGCGAACTCGTGGACGATCTTGACCGCTTCCTTGAGCCGCCTCTCGACTCCGACGTCGAGCCGCTTTAGCAGCCTCCACCAGAAAGGAGGGACCAGGAATCTGGCGAGGGAATATTCCGTCGCCTCCTCGAAGGCGTTTGCGAACGGGATCTCCGGCAGGTCGAGCGCCAGGCAGCCTGGATCCACCCCCAATGCGACAATGCAGACGTTGTCGAAGGTGAACCGGAGCAGCCACTCCTGGAGGTCAACGGTCAACTCTTGATTCGCGTGCTTGTTTACCAAGGGTAACAGTTTTTCGTGCACCAATCTCTGCATGGTTCTCAACGAGTACTCCATGAATCTGCATTATTTAATGAACCATGAAATTAATCATAATTGAATTCTCGTAGCTATAAAATACATATACTATACGTACTCTCTAGCTAGCTATACCAATTTTCTATGCCTTGTAACCCACTTCGATCAATTAGACAAATTAAGTAAAGTTAGTGAAATTAAATTTATTCAATTTTAGGGTGAACAATCAATGAATAACAAATGGGTCATTTGATTAATAGCAATTAATTAATAAGGTTAATTACGTACGTACCTGGTGGTGTGCATCTCGGAGTTGGCTAGGCGGCGTTGGTCCTTCCAGGTGTCGCCGTCGGCGTTGAAGATGCCATCGCCAAGGAGATCACCAAACCTCTCGCGGTAGTAGTTGCCCTTGGGGAAGTTGGGGAAATTGGTGTTGAGCATGTACTCAACTTTGGTGTGGTCGGCGGTGACGAAGCCATGGACGTTGGACCTATAAAGGGCAGTGTAGCGGTAGGTCCCGCCACAGGCGACGAGCTCGCGGACGTTCCAGTCATGGAGCTCGTGGGCGTGGCGGATCAAGTTGGGGATTATACCGACTAAGGGCCATAGCATGGGGCCCTTTGTGGTTAGCCTTTGGTAGATGGAGAGGAATATGAAGAGGCCTAGAAATGCAAGTAATAAGTCTGTGAAGTGTACTTGGGACAAAACCCATTTCACTAGTGTGAAAACCTCCATGTACGTGTCTTAATTGGAAGAAATTGATCGAGGTAGCTAGATAGAGAGATTATGAGGACTATTAGTCCTTCTTTATATGTGTTTTTTTTAGTTGTTTAGATCATCCTATATATAGTGATTGAAATGCACACATATGTACATATACATACGTAGTATAATTAACAATGATGTTTATATATGTATGCATTAATGCATGGTGAGGTGATGTTGAAACTAGCTAGACCCCTTCAAACCTAACAATTGTTTTCCCTCACTAATGAACGTAATTAAACAATCTTGCAACCAGTAAAATTGTCGAAATTAATTAGGCGACAAAGGTTGTTGAGTGGTTTCTGATCATTTAAGTAGTAAGAGGTTAGCTAGTCCTCTCTCTTGCTAAACTTCGAATCATGGGTTGGAAATTTTTATCTATTATATAGTATATGTACTTAGTACTCTAAAGTCCTACTTTACCTCAGTACAACATATGGAAATTCATTCCACCAAAAAAAAAACATATGGAAATTCTTATGAACTTTCCTATTAAATTAACCAGGTGGTTGAAAAAACGTACGTAGTTGTTTAAAATAAATTTTATAAGCCATCTATATATAGTCCTTTTATGGAATTAGTATACTCATTACTGCCATTAAGGTGATAAAACACCGAGTCAAATTGGTTGATAAATTAAAGTTGTGAAGGTAAAGGGAAAAAGTTGTACATGTATTTCCTGAACCCTCTGGACTTTCAAGTTGTCGAATGTGTGGAAGAGGAATCAGAATTCAGAACGACTGACATTTCAACAATATTCTAGTTGATTTGAAGCTTCATAACCGTGAATGGAGTGAGGATTTCTCTGAAAAGGCAGAGAAAAACTGAGCTAATCAACTTTGTTTTAGTAATACAAGGACGATGTTTACAGTGCATGACATTAACACCCCACCAGACACTGTTAAGTGCTAATCAAATCTCATCTGCCTGCCAACTACATTCAGAATGAATGAGAAAACCCCCCATTTTAATTTTGATTGACAAGGAAATGGTTAAGAACAGACATCAAGGGCCATTTCCCATTAATCCAAAGTCTTATTCATTTAAAGAGCTAGTAGTGTTTCAGTGGATACAGAGATGGGTCTTCTAATTTACTTGTATGGTTGAATGATGATGATTGACAGTGATCTCATCTTTATCTGCTTTTAATTGGTACAGATTTCAAAGTGTGTACAAGTCCTTCACCTAATGAAATTAACTTGTATAAGAAAATGATCTAACAAACCATTGCAATTATTGGTTTTCCCTTTCTTTTTATTCTGCATTCATGTGACAAATACAATAAGTATGAGTGTGACGCGAGACCAACTCAATTTTGTATGCAAAATTGGTATACAAGTCTCTGACTTTTAAGCTCTTACTTCTTAATTAGCAGTTGGAATTTGGAACAGCTAGAAATGGATCGTCCATATTCACACGTCTAGTTAATTTTCTTAAGCAATTTTTGCACAGTTAAGTCTACTTGTAATTAAAAAGAACTCCATTGAAAAATAAAAAGAGGAGACAGTGAAGCTTCTCATTCAAGGACAATACTTTGCAAGAGGAAACGTGACATTTAAGTGCAAAGAACAAGTTAGAAGCCACTAACTAGTGTCAAAAGAGAAAAGAAGAGATTCAAAGCACCTTTAAAGTGTGTTGGTCCTCCTAAGGATTGATAGAACAGCTTTTGTCTGCAGTTTACCATTTATTTCTCTGGCAGCTAAAGAAAATCCTCTTTTCTGCATCATAATCAAAATCCCATTAAGCAAAATAAATAAATAAAATAATAAGATGATGAAATATACTATAGCATTGCTATAGCACAAGTGCACCAAATTATCCAGTTGAGTTTGGTTCCCATAACATCTTCTGCATCACTTCATGTACCTTCTTTTCTTTCTATGCCTCTTTGTGGAAGATAAACATGGGAAAAAGCACAAAAGGAGATCTAGATATGATTTTGGTCCAAGCAAACCAAACTTGTACAGAGAATTTATTCTTTATTTTGGTCCAAGAGCAAAGAACATGCCAATCTACTTGCCTTTACTCATCATATTGCCTATGTATGAGAAATTACCAAGACAGATAGTCAAGAAAATGCCCAGACAAATTTCTGTAGCTTTACTGATGCTATTCACTTGCTGGGGTCAAGAAGGAATTGTAAAAGGGCCCAGCCTTGTATACCATACCATACCAACTTATGCAACATATAGTCGCGTGTTTGTGTGTCCAAGTATCAAATCATGAACTTCCTGTGGTGTGAGAGTTTTGCACAGAATGCTTCGTTCTCCTTGAGAGAAGACATTCTCATTCAGAAGATTCTATTTACACATGATCCAGATGGCCGTCTCCTTGACTCTGAGCTTTGCCTCCGAGCTGTGGAAGCCATCATGAGAAATGCTTCTGCATCCCAAGTAATCTACAAGCACCCTTATCTGCTATTAATTACATTTGTATTAAAATCACTAATATCTTTCAATAATAAAAATAGTAATCACCAAATGTATGAAAAGAAGCTAAGTTTTTAGTTTATGATTAAATTTCATGCTTTCAGGTGGCTAGACAAGAGCCAGATTGCATTGAGATGTGCAGCATTGAGGTAGATGACTCAGAAGAACCACTTGGACACACCATATACAGGCTCTCCCGTGAGGTTAGTCCTGCTTTTAATCTAATTCACAAGTCAAGCAGTCTAAACTATATAAATAACTTGTATAGAACTCTATATGATGCTAATCAGTATATGGGATGCTAGATAATCTACCTGCGCAGTGTGAAAGAAGATATGTGCACGAAGCCATTGGCCTTGTTTGACTTGCTGGGCAAGTACAGATGGGATGCAAAGCTGAGCTTAGTGCTTTCAGCATTTGCCGTGATCTATGGAGAATTTTGGGTCATTATTCAGTCACAAGATTGTAATCGGTTGGCTTCAACAATTTCTCTACTCAAGGAAATGCCTCTTGGCTTGGAAAAATTCAAACTCATTTTTAAAGCAATGAGCCTTCTAGTTAACTCTATGGTGGAACTTACAAGAATCGTCATCCTATTTGAGCGCCTACCAATTGTAGATGCAGAACTGGATGATGACCGGATCAGTACAGCAAAGCCGCTTGTATATGTGGCTGCTTACTGGATTTGTAGAAGTGTCTTGATATGCACTTCAAAGCTTGAAGACATAAGAGCCTCAAAGGATTTGCAAGTGCATGTTCTTTTCCTAAACTAAAGAAACTATTTGAAATTTTGATTCTGCAGTAATTTTAAAGAAATAAAAGTCTTAACACAGAGCTATTTTCATAAACACAGGTCTCAGCTTTCGCTAACAGATGTAGTATGGGAACTCACAAGCTTGGAGCACAGGATGAGAAGCATCACTGATGAACTGAAGTTGCAAGTGAATACCTGTCAATGGGAAGTAGGTTAGCACTTATAAATCATGCAGTTAATTATATGAAATTAACTTTAAGAATTGACAACAACTATGATTATTTTTATCAATTAATCAGCATTTTAGTTGTAAAGTAAGTTTTCTCACATCTAATTCTTTTCCAGAACTACAAATCCATCAGAAACTTCTCAATCTTTCAAATGAGACGCAGGATGACAACCAAAAGATTCTGAGAATGCTACTCTCTTTGAAGGACAACAGGCCACTAAAGCACTCCTCTCAAGAAAAGGTATTTTGGCATGCAATTGAAGCTTAAACAAGTAAAGTAATTTCTCAATTGTCAACAGGCTAAATATATCATATGCACGAAGACAAGCAATAAGCATTTTAAATCTTCCGCCTTTGAAAATGCAAAGGTAACACATGCTACAAACCTACAAGCTACTAATACTTGGTATGATGTTAACAGCGAGGCATTACTGAACTTGCAAAAAAGGTTGTTCTACTATTGATCTCAAAGCCAGAGCTCCTTCCAATAGATGAGTTGCCTTTGTTGGTTCAGCAGATATATGACCGTCCTCTGCATAACAAGTCAAATGAGGAATATGAGATTGTATGGATCCCAATTGTATCTTCTGAAAACTGGTCAGACAATGACATGATAATTTACAACTTCTTATCAAGCTCCTTACCATGGTACTCAGTCAGAAAACCATGGTCACTATCTCCAACCACCATCAGCCATATAAAAAATGTTTTGAAATTTGATGATCATCCAATAATTGTGGCACTAGATCCAGGTGGAAATGTGAGAAATTTGAATGCAATTGATATGGGGTGGATCTGGGGTGCCCAGGCTTTCCCTTTCTCAACTTCAAAAGAGGAGGAGCTATGGAAAAAGGAGAAGTGGACTCTCAAACTAATAGTCGACGGTGTTAGCCCCTTGTTAAGTATGTGGGTAAGATATCAACTTTAGACTTTTTTGTATAATAATATTATCAGAGACTGGATTTCACCTGTTGATCAAATCAGTTGACTGAATTTCAGGCAGAAGAAGAAAGAGTTATCTGCATATATGGGAGCAATAATACTGATTGGATCAGCGAGTTCATTGCTAAGATGAAGGAAATTGAAAGATCAGTTGAGCAGCTCAAAGTGGTTTATGTTGGCAAGACATGTCCAGATAGGAAAGAGAGAAAAATAATGGCCTCCATCAAGAAAGGGGAGCTGAGCAGTTATTTAACTTGGAACAGGATTCAGCTATTCTGGATTCGTTTAGAGAGTATGAGAAGATCAAAGCTGAAGCTAGGAAAGACATCTACTTCTGATCATATTCTAAGAGAAGTTGAAGATCTGATAGGAACTAGTGAAAATGACAATGGAAGTGGTTGGATGATAGTTGGCCGGGGTTCTTCAACAAATACGCTAAAGCTGACGGGGCAAGAGGCAATTAAGGCATTGAGTTTATTCCCAGTGTGGCAGAACTATATGCCAAAGTTAGGATTTGTGGATTCGATCAGAGTCTCTCTAGAAACTCAGCCTGAACAACCATGCTATCACTCAAGAATCATCAAATATGATGAAGCAACAGAAGAATCACTAATTTGTGAGAGTTGTAGGCGCCCCATGAAGAAATTTATAGTCTTTGACACAGCCAAGGCTACTCATTTGCCTGTTGATAAAAGTGTCTGATACACATCTACCTTCTAACCAACTGATATGCAGCTTAAATTATAATAAATCCTGCTGAACTATTCAGCAGGATTTCCCTTTTCTGTCCTGATCGTTTCAATTCACAAATCTGGCAAGAGCTTGTGATAATGTACAATTGCATAATGAAGCCTATTTTTTTTTTGTCTATCTTCAAATGCAGTTGTTCATATTTTCAGTCAAGAACATTTCAATTATCCAAGTTTTAGATCCACTTCAATGTTTAGGAATTCTTTAAAAACCTCTGACATACCTAATGGAAATATAATTCCCTTGCTCTTGTTTGAACTAATTTGCAAAACATTGTTCCAACGCAATGCTGAGAATCAGAAGATTGCTCTCCGAAAGACAGATCACACAACCGATTAAGAAGTGCACAAGTTCAGATTTTGGGAGAGCAAAAGAGCTACAGTAATTGCAAATGCAAAGTTAATATTTGCTTCTGAAACGTGAATTTCTCTCATTGTAACCTACAGGGAGAGTGCATTGATGATCATTTGATAATAATAATAGTAATAAACTTAAGCATATAAGATCCTTTGGTGTTTGCTTTCCAAATTCATGCAAGGAGCTTCAACTCTTAATGCTCGCTTGTATACTTTTGCACCTCTTCCTGTACATGGAAAGATTACAACATGTTGGTAACATTCAAATGATATAAGATATTAATAAACCATTGTTCATATAAATTGATACGAAAAGAAAGCACAAGTGTTTATATGCTGTTTCAGCCTTTGAGCTCAAGGGCATAACTGTAGTTGAGCATGGAATTTCTATGATAGCAATTGAGTAATTATTCATTGCTTCATGCATGAGATGGGATAAAAATGGTCCATCTTAAAAAATCTTACCTCAAATGCAGCTTTCAGGCAATCCAGCTCCTTATCAAGATCATTTATGGCTTGATTGTATGCCTGAGTTGGTGAAGACTGGCTCGTTGTGTGAATCTGCACCAAGCACACGAATTGGTCAAAACAATTGTAAGAACCACACCTGATTTTCTCTTTTAGCAGAAAACAATGGGATAAGGTGATTTGACGGGGAAAATGATAGAATTACTAGAAGAAGGGCTTGTCTAAAGACCATAGAAATTTAAGCAGAATTACAAACTCCAATACAGCACCATCCAAGCAATTGACATAATTAAAAGAAATGGTAAAACCAACCTCATAGATAGAATTAAGCAAGTATGATAAGGCTGAGACTAATTTGATTATATAGGAGGTTTTAGATGGATAGAAGGGAAGGCAACAGATGCATGGTAGACAATACTGAATGTGCACATATAATCAATAAAGACAAAATGAAAAACCAAGCGAAGTGTTTCACTGCATATTGAGAACAAAATGTCAAAAATACAACTTCACTTCTGTCAATTGCTCCAGAGTCCAGTAACAAGAGTTGTGGAGCATCTTGGATGGAACCGTCAGTAAAAATAAGTATAGGAAGGTAGAAGGCCACTCACCAGCAAGAGGAAAACAACAGACAAACATGACCCAAGTGCGTTGATTACATCATTCTTGAATGACTTCATTTATTGGTTGACATCATTCTTCTAGATGACATATTAGTATATCACACAGGACTTGGATAAATTAGATATTTTCATAATGCCATTTGTTGGTTGACTCATAATTCACTCAGTTTTGGTCCCTATGAAAAAAATACCACTGGAAACAACCTCCTTTTACAGAGGCACATCAATCATATATTCATATTGACCTCCCCCACTAAATAATAATAGGTCATGTTGTTACGTTTCACTGTAGAGTAAAGTAGACAATTTTTCTTCACATGAAGATCTTAGCCGTGCTTCAAGAGTGACAATGACAACTGACCAAGTAGCCAGTACTTAGTTGGCTGTTAGAATTGGTAGCAAAGGGTACATATCCATCACTTTATTTACCACAAATCTGAGCTATCATATATTCATATGTATGAAGATTGAATAGTGTGAGTTGAAACTGAAATATGAAGAGATAACTCATACATAAGCACACAATATCCTATGCTATGAAGGATCAAGGATCAAGGATGGGATGGTTCATGACAGCATCGACAGCCTTTTCCTTGACATTTCTCATGTATTTTCAAATCTTTCCAATGCCAAAACTAAACCAATCGATAGAAGAAAAAAAAACCTTTCAAAACTCAAATTTCAACCCACCTCTGCTTAATAATACTGATTGCTAGTTGCATGGTCATACAGCAAATGTACAAGGAGACATAAAAAAACAGAGAAAACAAACCACTAACCCGGACAAGTATTTTGTACTGGAGAGGATGTGGAAGCTTGTATCCAGCAAATAGAACATTCGAATCTCTGTGCAATTGCCTGTAGCAGATTGTCTCATCTAATCATCAATGCAGAACATTTAAGTAAACCCTAAAGATTTCTATAAGCTAAAATATCAAACTTTGAAGGGGAAAAACCAACATGCGAAGGATGTTCCCGATAGTGTGGTCCTCTCTCTCGATGGTGAATGTAGCGGCGTTGATGATCTTCGTATCTCTCTCATACGACACCCTGCGCAAATTTTGCAACACGAAGTCAGTATTTTGAAAACCAATTAAATTGGAAAAGCGAAATACATGAGCTTCTGTGAAGGAGAAACTAGGGTTTACTTCTTGGTGCCCTCGGGGACGACGAATCTCTCGTAACGGTCAGGGGCGTTCATGGCTTCTCTCGATCACTCGGCGGACTCTGTAGAGGAGAAGTGAGAGTCGAGGCTTGAGAAAGGAAATATCGGGTGAGCTAGGCAGAGTATAAAGAAGCAAGCAGTCTAAAGAAGCCGCTTGTTAAATGTGAAAATAATAGAATAAAATAAAAACAATTCCCCTTAACCCCAAATCCTGCGATCTCCGCAAGACCTACCCGACTTTCTTCCTTCGGCAATGGCTTCTCTTTTGCGCGAAATCATTCGCAAACCTTCTTATGGCAGACTTCTCGCAACTTCAACCCATCAAAATCCCTACTTTCTCATGCCCCCGCCATCTATGCAATCAACTCAACTCAGTCAAACGAAGTCTGACCTTGTTTCCGACATAAACCCAGAAAATGACAAGGGTTTAAGAGCAAGCGAAGAGCCTCACCTGCACAGCTTGTCGTACATTTACCCTAGTTTCTCTTTCGGGTACTTCATGAATCCGAATTTATCATCTGGGCTGAACCGATTTGAACCCGCAAATGATGAGTCTGAAACGGATGATTCGGGGGTGATGCAGGCTGATAGTGTCAAGAAGAAGAGGAAGAAGAAGATGAACAAGCACAAACTCAAGAAACTGAGGAAGCTTCTTCGTCGAAAGACTTAAACTTGGTTGGTTCTTTTTTATTCTGATTATCGTGTGATTCTCAAGTTCAAGCTTTTAAGCTGTGTTGAGTTCGATTTGGATCTTTATAGGTTGCTCTTTGGATTGGTAACTTGGATAGGAATCCTAAGATGTCAGAGTTAATGCCTTTGTATATGCAAGATCTACTAATTTGAAAAAAAATTGACATGCTATATTTATTTCAAAATCTAGGATCAGTTTCTGCAATTAGGGAATTACTAATTGAGAGAAATTCGTTGGGTTTGATGATGAATCGATGATTATGGATTTGAAAGACCTAAGTATTAAACATGAACTTTTTAAAACACTCAAATGCGCCCCATTCCCATGCCATTAGTTGGTTTTATTATGCAGACTTGATGTCTTCTATCTGAATTTGTGCTTGAAAATTCAATTTCAGAGAGGCCTCAAATCGTGCAACTGAAAAGTAGATGAAGAAGAAACAAAAGTAATCAAAGGCTGGACTAATTTATTGAAATGAAAGAGTAGACTGTACTGAGAGTGATATATAGAAAAAGACATATTGTGTAAACAATTTACTTAGCAGTCTTGCTGAACAGGAGGTGACTGTCTAACTAGATTAATCTATGAATGTATGATAGATGCCAATCCTTGAATACATTAACTTTATCGTATACCAAAGGACGAGGAGGATTATGTTGTGGTGCTCATGTGGTGATACTTGTGAACGCGATAATTAATATCATGAAGCAAAATCATTGATCGAATATTTTTTGGACAGCATATACTTAGGAGCTTGAACTCATGAAAGTCTTGGAAATTTGATGTTCTTGCATAGTTGCATTCAGCCATAGTTTTGAAAAGGCTTGCTCTATCAATGTCCACCTGAAATTACAGTTTTCAGCTTGCCATTGACTCCTCAAGATCCTCTTCTGCTATTCAACCTCCCATTACTTGAGAGTTTTGCCTATTGTTGTTTAATCTTTTGACAAATTAAACAACTATAACAGTATAGTCAGTTGTTTCTGCTTCACATAATATATAGGCATTTAATGGACACAATCATACACTATAAAATCATATATAGATCTTACAAGGATCATGCAAGATTGCATGCTAGGACAGACCATATCAGAGGTGGGAGGCAGAAACAACTGACTTATACTGTTATAGTTGTTTAGTTTGTCAAAAGATTGAAGGGACGTCAACTCTGCCATAACTCTCACTCTACCATTTTATCTTAAATTTTTGTTCTGACTCCCTTATCAAGTTTATTGAAAGAAAATTTAAAGTAACTCGTTTAATTGTTTTGAATACGTCTTCTCTTCCTCATGACCTTCTCCAGAATATGATTTTTGTATCCCTGCCCTTTTCTTTAAAGTGTATACTTTTCTTATAATTTCTGAATCTCTATTCCCCCATTATCTGCAATACAATGGGAAGTCTGTAAATTATGTCCAACTCTCTGAAATTTGCAGTATGTGAACCTAGCAAAGCAGGGATTTCATAAATAACTTGAGCAAATATTAGCTTTTGGAAGAGAGTTCATTTATAATAAGAACAATTAGGTGCTGCAAGTGTGGACTTGAGGACACCTTTTACCCGAGTTGACAGGATAAAAAAGAGGAAGTCCTATTATGTGAATTCGCTACACGCATTAAGAAATGGAGTAGAGGCTGAGGTTTCAATGGTTGGATCATAGCTATTTGCCATCCACTCACATTAACTAATAGAAAAGTGAGGGACTAAGGAAGTAGTGTTTTCTAAATATAAGGTGTTCGGTTGAAATGTTGAATCATCTGTGTGGTTGACATACAATCTCGTACATGTAGGTATAGGTGGAACTAGCCTGGAACATGGTACTGAATGAGGTCCAGGTTTGGTCCTTGCTCCTACTACAGTGGATTTACTAACAAAATCTTAGTAGATTTTAAGTGGTGCTCACCATTTAGGCTTGCTGACTGATGCTGTTACAGGGGAATATATAGTCTGGATTTATCAAAAAATATGTAAACAGAAGAACCATTACTTTCTGATATAGTAGTATAAAGGCCTGCATGATGAGGGGAAACTGATGAGTATCTGGAAGATATGTTTTGTGAAAATGAGAACTGACATGAAGAGTATAGAAGAAAAGTAAGAGTAAATGAAGATACTCAACTCTATTAATCACATTATAAAACTTCTGAATTGTGACTGACTATTTTGTGCAGCAGTGTCAATAGACATTTTGAGTTTAGCCACTATAGCCCACATCATTGTTGAATAGACATCAAAATGTTCCTGCATATTTTGGATGGCCAATTCTGTCTCCTATGATTGGAAATATGACCTGGTTTGTTATATTTCATGTTTGCTGCAGATGGAAAACTGAGTACTCCACACCTCCCATTGAATTTTCAAGATTCTACAGAAACTACATGGGATGATGACTCACTTATCTGACTCACTGCACCTAACAATAGGGTAATAATTTGACCAGAATGTAAAACTGGCATGTTGAGGCTTCATCCTTTTTTTTTCCGTTTTTGTTCACATTCATTACTCCCTGAAGATAGCGTCCTTATTTTGCTATATCTTTTTCCTGTATCCCATCACTCGTACATCTTTGTACTATTGTGAGCAATTCCAATAGGAAAGGAATAAACGCTTACCAAAAAACTTCTGTTATGCTATTTTCTTGAATTCAAAAAGGGTATCTCCTTGTTTGAGCTTGCACTAAACTGTGTTGAAAGAAAGCCCCATGGAAATCAGGTGGGCTGAGTGCAAGATGATTGGAAAAGGCAGGCTAGACTGTCTCTGTCTCTTCTTTTAGCCTGATGGCTAAGAGTACAGGAGGCTGCCCACACTCCATAATTTGATTTCTTTCTTTAACTTTCTGTTCTATGGAAAACATGAACAGGGAGGGGGGACATTGGATGAGCTGAGGCTAGTGTCAAGGCTTGCCATGACGTTATGACTTGTGAATATAAGGAAAATCATGTCAATGAGCTGGTCTTTGGGCTCCATAAGTTAGTTAGGAGTTAGGACACGCCTTGAATAAAAACGTGGCAAACATCCACCTTTATAATTTTTGTCATTTTCCGGATTACATGACCATTCAACTGCATGATTGTTTTGAGTTTGAAAAGCACTCCTCAACTAACCTTAATTAACGATTAACCCAAAGAAACTGACTTAAATTCCGATTAAACTCAATAATAGATACATCCCATATGCAAGTACTTGACTAGAAAAGCCGAAACCAAGACACTTGGGGTGTGTTTGTTTACAAATTATGGATAAAATTTAGTTCATTTTTGTGTCACGATAGAACCTTTAATCATAGCTTACAGTAAATAGAGTCACACCCATATAATCCAAATTGACCAAGACTAGAATTACCTAAACTCCAATATCCAAGCTGACCCGAAACTTGCTCATCCTAACATTTTCAACTCTTTTGTATAATTTATAAAAAAAACTTATAGATGGACGTACGCTATGTTATAGGTGTATAGTCACAAAAATAGTTGTATAGGGCAAGTTGACAAGTTGAGCGAAGACATGAGCTAGCCAGCCTGCCTGGACGTGATCACCAATTATCGACTTTTTTTTCCTAAAAAATTGCAAATTGCTATCAGGAGATCATAATCTGACTTGCATAATATCTCAGATGTGATTATAAAAATTGTAAGATGATTAATCGGATTAGCAATATAATGTGAATTATGTCCTAATTTGCCAGATTGTCCTGACATGAAACACTACCTTAGGCGTAGGACGAGATGTTTATAGCTACAAAAAAAACATGAATAATTATGAAACTGATGTACTCTAAATTCAAATTAAATACCAAATGACAGGATGAAAAAACACAATGTTCTCTTAAATGGATTGAATGCAGTGGGGGCTGGGGCACATTTAGTTAGGAAGATTATATATTCTATAGTCCTTGAGTAAAAACATATTTAAGTATAAGTAGTTGAATATAAATATTGATTAGTCTCTGAAAAATGAATAAAAGTCACACAAAATGTTCATTATAGGCCGTCATTTTATTCGTTTTGTTCCGAATTATTCTGAATGGATCAGACGTCATTGCTGATCAATAAGTTGTGTGATTATTTATATATCTAAATTTTTTTTAAACATTATAAGAAGGTGTCAGATAATTAATTTTTTTCGTATACATACGCGATGCATAAATTTTTTTTTTGCCATCGGATATAGCTTGGATGTCAAATGGTCCTATCATGACTATACTATTCTGAATCATGTTTAATACAACTAAATGATGGGTCTACAATTTTCACATATATATTACGATCAAATTCATAACTTTAGAAGAAAATATTTAGGGATATAGCGCGCGCGCAAATATATATATATATATATATATATATATATATATATATATATATATATATATATAGTATTAGAATCTGGTAGAAAGGCTCTTAGAGTAGAAAGTGAGTGTAATTATAAACCATTAGATCGTTAATTTTTAACGTTTCAGATTTGAGATTATTATGTACATGTTAACATTGTACACGCGTTTTAGGGTATTAGAATTTTATTAATGATTTTCGTTTTTTTTTCTTTTTACGGTTTCAGTGAAAAAATCCCAGTATCATTCTATTAAAGTCATTAAGCAGATTTCACGGGATTATAATTTTCTATTTTTACCCCTCTCTCTCTCTATCGTCTTCTTCCAAAACCCACATCTGGAGATTCAGATGCACCGATTTGAATACGAAATCGAGGTCAAATTGTCGGCTTTGCACGTTAGTTTCCAACTCCATTAACACCAAACATTGTAAGCCTAATTGAATTGTCGAACGAAGGTTTAAATTATTTTTATTTATTCTCTGTTCAATTAGAGCACTATCATATATATCGGTATTTCTCGATCTTCTATCTATTATTCTAGCAGGTTGTGCGCATAATAATGATGTAAATTGATTTCTTTGATTGGTTTATTTTATATACCATTACTAAATTGTGTCCATGATCTATTGTTCCATTGGTTTTAAGCACTTAAAAGACGATAATATTGAAGGCACGAGATCATTAGATAAAATTGAATGATGCGAACGTACATATTGGACCAAATATGACATAATAGCATATATTGGTGCTATAATTTCTCTTGGAGATTTTTTAATCATTGCCCAATATAAATATAAATGTGTTTGTTTTAATTCTATCGGCTAGTATATAGTTCTTGGTTTTTGGCTTTACTTTTATTCATTGATAATATTATCTAATACGAATGTTTGATATTCATTGTTTGACATATTTTACTTATGGTTCTAAACTTCTAATAGATAATCAGAAATCTTTAATATTTTTTGTACTATTTTTCATATTTGATATTTTGTTAGTTTAATTGTGTGACGATAATTTTAATGCTTAGGATATCGTTTCTCATTGAACAGGCATGTGATTTCGATATGTAATCGAAGCCCTAATTTGATTCATTGATATTGATTGATCTCTCTTGTTATATTTGTTGGATCACCGGATTGAATATTCGTCATATTTTAAAGTGATATTCATTGGAATATTAAGAGATATTTACAAAATTAGTTAGTAGTATTCATGTAATTGAAATATGGCTTTCTTGGCCAAAAAATAATATGTATTATTTTTTTGAGGGAATTTATGTATTGTTATGAATATTTATCTACTCTATTTGTTTTTATTTGAAGGTAGCAAATGATCGGAAAATATCGAAGGAAGATGAAGTCTACATAAGGGCAATAAATAATCATAAATTTTCCATTTTTATTTGTGAGATTTGTACTTGGGTGATCATATTCACCGTATTAGCCAGTGATATTCATGTAACTAGGTAGTCATATTCACTATATTAGCTAGTATAGTCATGTAAAATGAGAGGTCATATTCACCACATTACCTAGTGATATTCACCACATTATCTAGTGATATTCATGTAACGAGGTGATCATATTCATTGTATTATGTAATGATATTCTTATCATTAAATACTTATATTTGTGTAGCTTTTTGATTCAACTTATGTATGTATTACAATGTAAATTGATATTCACAATTTTATATAGCAATATTCATTGAAGTTGATATGGTTGTCGAAATTATAATGAGATTATATAATTACTAATGACCATATTCACTATAATGAATATAGATATTCATTGTTTATTACGTTGGTATTCATTTGGCAGCATCTGATAATGAAGATAAAATAATTATGTCGATATTATACAACTATTTATTTTAATCATATTCATCGTAACACAAGTACATATTCATTGTTTATCACATTGATATTCACTCGACGGTCTACGAGAATGTATATTCATCATTCATCACGTTGATATTCGATCATCTGGTATGCTTCGAGAATAGAGATACAAAATTACGTCAACACCAATTAGTTTTAAAAATAGGATAAAATCAATATTAAAAATATGATTTGTTTTGAATTTAAATAGGAGAGAGAATATTAATATTCATACGAGATTTGTGCATTATTTGATTTGTCCAATATTAATTTTTTTCTTTTTTAATTTTTTAAATGGTTTGTTTGCTATTTTTAAGGGATATGAATTTCTTTTTGGCAAGTGACATCTAATCTAGTAATAGGTACCCTATATTAACTATTTTACATTTTCAAATCTCACCATCAATTTACTTCAATCCAACGCCTCAAATTCACCCTCACTTTCTACCACAATTAGCTTTCTACTAGAACCTCCCCCTATATATATATATATATATATATATATATATATATATATATATATATATATATATATATATAATAGTGCTCAAGTGAAACACCTCCTTAGAGAAATCGTATGGCTAAATGTAAACTGTTAGATTTGAATTAATTAAAGGTCATGATTTAAAATAAAAAGGGTGCAAAATAATAATATGGGTGTGATACACCGGAATAGAGCAAATCTTGCTAGAATAATTTCCCATTTTTTGATTTCAATCAAATCCCTATAATATCGGGCACCATTAGTTCACTTTCCATTTACAGTTTCATTATCTCTCATACAATTTATTTCTCTCTCTTTTTCTCGGTGACATTTGGGAGCAAATGAAGAACGCTGACGAAACCATCTACAAACCTCGGTTATTTTTCACAAATTGGTAAGTGAAGATTCAAATTTGATTTGTTATTTCGCTAAAAATCGTTGATATTGTCATTCTCGACTCTGTTTTTTCATTTTTTTAGTTCATATTGCATAAATGCAAAGTTAGGTTTTTAGTTCGATAGTTAACTTGAATTCGGTCACATTTTGATGAATGTAGAATGAAATTACATCAGTTAATATCTAATTTTGTGGATTTTGGTCTAAAAATGTTGTTTGTGGACCAATATCGTTGTTTTGAATATGGATTGTTTGAATACTAGTGTGTTCGATTTTGATTGAACGTACAAACGCAAGCAGGAAAAAAGTATGAGTTTTTTAATTTAAAATAGCATTATTGTTCAAAAGAATGTATCATGTTGTGCAAGAGGAAAAAAGTTGTTGTTTGAATCACAAAACATTAGGATTATTCAATTCATTGTAATGAGTTATTCTATTGTGTTTACACAGTATGCTGCATAATAATATAGAATAATTAAAATATTTTTCAAAGCATTCATCAATATTTTTCATAAATAATGTAATGATTATTCATAACATGACTTTATACAAAGGACCGTAGATTTTTCACCATGTTAACAACTGTTTTTCAAAAGAATTGTATTTGTTATTCAAGAGTACACTAACTCATATCAATACATGCTCATATACGTTTTTTTGTTATTCATATATGTGTGAATTGTTATTCATATACGGATGACGTTTATTTATATATGTAAAAATTATTCATATACGTGTGAATTGTTATTCTTAGATGTGTGTTTTGTTTTGCAGTTATTCAAGAATATAATATCTTGTTATGCGATAATTGGTTTTCACATTTGCGTGTTCTGCTATGGAATTATTCAAGAATGGTGAAGAAGTGTAATTGGTTGATGTTTGAAGACAATGACAATGATTTACTTTTCATATTAGTTTAAATACAAATAAATAGATGTACTTCTTAATTTGTATTATTCGGTGTATTTATCAAACTTATTCAAATACATGTATGATATTATTCACAAAACTCTTAATCATTTAAAGCCCCATTATATTATTCATGCTAATAACCTTACTTTTTCAAAAATAGAAAAATACTTATTTAACCAAAAACAGCAATTGTGCAATCGCCCGTTCCAATATTGTTCAATGTAAAATGAGTACTTATTCAATAGTATAAACGTTTAAACAATAATCTTATATTGTTCAAATCAGTGTATATTATTATTCGAATGATCATATATTAATATTCAAATCAAAATATGAAAATTAAATTTGAGTTAAAAAACAGCCTATTTTATTTTGAATTTTAAAAAATACCAAAAAAAAATTTGTTTGTTATGCTATTTTTGGTTGAATAAGTATTTTTATGTTTTTGAAAAAGTAAGGTTATTAGCATGAATAATATAATGGACCTTTTTTAAATATTATGTGGTTATTCAAAAACATAAAAATACTTATTCAACAAATAATAGCAGTTGTGCAGTAGACACTTTCAATATTCTGTTATTGTTCAATATAAACTGAGTACTTATTCAATAGTATAAACATTTAAAATATAATCTTATATTGTTCAAATCAATGTATATTATTATTCAAACGATCATATAATAATATTCAAATCAAAATATGAAAATTACATTTGAGTTAAAAAATCGCCTATTTTATTTTGAAATTACGTTTGAATTTTAAAAATTGCCAAAAAAACCGGTTACAAGATTTTCAATCAGGAAAGAAAAAAGATTTCGTATTAGTTTGCTAAATATTCTCACCGATTTTACACACTCAGTTTCCTAAAAATCCGGTTGTTTCCTTTTTAAATCAGTTGAGATTTAATTCTCTCCTCTCATCCCCATTTATCCTATTATGTTGATTAATTAATAGCCACTGATTGATACGCACTACTTTCGACCACACATTGCACCTTAAAATGTATTGTACCTGAGCATCCTCTCTCTATATATGTAATGTATAGTTTAAGAGAAAGGTGACACTTAAAAAAATCTACTATATATATAAAAGCAATAAGGTTTGGAGCCTCCACGTTGCGCCACCTCAGCTTTTGCCAAATGTCGCTTCAAGAATATGCCACATCGGATTTTTCCACATGTCACATTTTCCTTAAGCCAAGTCATAATATTTTGTATATGTCATATGTCAAGTCATACTTTATTCTGCCCCGTCATTTACATGTCATATTTAAACCTCTTTTACTTTTGGCAATTTTCAATAAAGATTATTTTTACCAAATCTGTCATTGTGTAATATTTTGAAATAAAAGCCTTTTAAATACGAAAATCTTTTCATTAATGAAAGATTTTTATAACAAATTTCCTAAATAGATTTACATTTACCTACAAATCTTCATTAAAAAAATTACGTACAAATCAATATTAAGTGAACCTAATAAAATTTAATCTTAAATTGAATAAATATTTAGTTTAGTTACGTTCACACAATAGAATACTAATTAAAAATATTTATACTAATTTTTAATTTGTTCAAATTTTAAAGGAAATATTAACGTTTTTGTTGTAAAAAATTTTTTAAAAATAATATAATAAGCTTTTAACTATCTGATGAATGTGGATAAATATTAACTTAATTTGAAAAAACCAGATCTTATTTACTGTCAAAATATTTTCATTTAAAAATATTAAAGAGAAATATAATGAAGATTTGTTTCAAAAAACTATGATATTTTTTGAATAAATACTAAGTCAATTTTACACTACACTCTTATACAAAATTTCATATTTTCCTTATTTAGTTTCTTAACAAGATTCAATTTATAAATCTATTTAAGTAATTTAAAAATAGATCATTCATGCAAGAATAATTTAATTTTTGATACAAAAAGACGCAATGAATTTTTTTATGAAACTATTTTCATAAAATCTAATTTTAAAAAAAAAATTATTGTTTTAACAAACTAATCTTCCATATCTATTAAACAAAAAATTGATCGTCTAGATCCTTTAAAAGAAGAAAACTAATCTTCCGATATCTCAAAAACATATATCTTTCTCCACCAAATCCCACAATATTTTTAAAAAAGAAATAATTTATAATCTTTATACAATTTCCAATATTTTTTCTATAGAAACAGACTACTCTATGATCTTTTCCATATCTTTTTTTGTGATTATCCATGATTTGGTAATATTCTTGGGTTCATATATACAATGTTGTACCATTCTATGAAGAAGATTTTGTTTGACTATAATATATATTATGCACGTTTTTTAAATGAAAGTAATCTAAAATAAAGTAAATAAGAATATATAATTAACACACCAAGCAACACATTACACTCCAATATATTTAGAGAGTATCATTTTTTTTATTTAACCTACTTACCCTCTTGGGTTTAAAATTTTTTTAAAATTAATTTAAATGACCTCCTCATTATTAGTAAACTCACATTAAACTTAAAATAATATCATATTTCTTAACATAACCACTCTTTCAAACAAGATAAATGATATATTTTTCTTTCATTAGGGACCCATATTAATTTTATTAATTCCCTACACATTTAAAAAAAGTAGAGTGAATTTATGACTTATGATAATTATGTTAATTTATTTGTAATGTTATTAATGTTTTAAATAGATAAGCATAATTAATTCTAAAATAATTAATAAAATTTGTTAAGACATTTTATGTGTAAATTATTATTATAAGGTTAAATCAATAATAAATTATAAATAAAAATTAGTTCGATAAAAAATAAATATAAAATAATTAAACTAATATTTTGATTAAAAACATCAAAATTGTATCATTTTGATATTACGATCAATTGTATTATAATAATAATAATTCATTTTGTAATTAAAAGAAGGGAATTTGTCTTATAAATCATAAAGTTCAAATTCAAAGTTTTTTTTAGTAAATATATTTTTTGAAAAATGAAGATTTTGGTCAAATTTATAAATCTTTTGCTATTTTTATGGAAATATTTTTATCAATGGAGAAATTTTATATCAAGACTCTATTCTTGAATAATTTGTTCAAACTACTTACAAAAATAAAGATTGGTTCAAAACTTCCAATAACCGTATTTATACTTTAATATGTTTTATCATTATGACTTATTTATTTTTTTATTTTACTTTATAAATTAGTTGTTAGTATATATTTAATTAATTATGATAGAGTATTTAGTTACCTTAATTTACAAAATATCCTACCTTCTCAATTTTAATTTTGAGCAAATTCTTTCTAAGTAATACTTTCTAAAACTACCACTAATAGATATTTTGAAATTCTTGAAAATTGAAATTTTGGGATATTTTAATAAAAACATTTAGCAAAGGTATTTTTTATAAAAGTGAAGATTTGGTTCAAACTATAAAACAATTTGCTTCCATATTTTAATGATTTTTATAGAAAATGTATTTTTTATAAAAATAAAGATTTAGGGCCCGTTTGGTTTTAGATGTGGAAAGGAAATGGTTAAAGAAATGTATCTAGACTATTTTTAGTTTATGATTCATTGATACAAGTGGTAACCATTATCCCTTTTTCTCAATTTTCATGTAAAAATTGAGCTAACTCTCCCTATCCCTTTCCTTCATTTTAACATGGGATAAGCATATCCCCTATTCTCCTCTAATCATTTCCCTTCTCCCTCTCTCTAGACAAAAAAAAAAAGAATCAACACCACTCTTTTATATAAATTTGTTTCCTTTCTCTTTCCTTTCCATACTCCTAAACCAAACGGGCCTTTAGTTCAAACTATAAAAACTTTTGCTACCTTTTATGAAAATATTTTTATCTTTGGAGATATTTTATTCCTAGATAGTTATTAGAATTGTAAAAATTATATACTTATAAGATATCTATCAAAAATATTTTTACCAATAGGGATAATTTATACTCGAATTACCAGTAGCTATAATTTATGTATAAAAATATGTAGTTTTAACCAAGTCTTTTTATTGATCAAACCTTTTCAATCGATTTTTTAAACTATTTTTTATTATATAAGAGATTTAGCTATTTAGTCACCTCTTTTTCTATTGATAAAAAAATTGTGTATAATATTGGATATATATTTCTATTGATAAATCAGTACATAAAATTATAATTTTTCATATAAAATCTAATTAAAATTTTTAAGAAAATCCGCGCAGGACGCGGGAAACTACGCTAGTTAGTATCTATACCTATATATTAAAACTGTAATTTTACGAGCCACCAGAACAATTCTGGTCCCACCTCACACATCATATCTATAAAATTAATTTTTATTTCTAAATGATTAATTAATATATATCTAGATGATTAATTAATTTTTACTTGGGCAAGTAATTATCTAGATATTGAATTTTTTTAATTTTTTATCAAAATTTGATTTAAGATAAATCTTTTATATAACTCGATAAAAAGATAAGGATAGAATAATTTTAGTATCTAGATAATTAATATATATCTAGACGATTCTGGCTCCACCTCACACATCATATCTACAAAATCTACTATATATATAAAAGTAACAAGGTTTGGAGCCTCCATATTGCGTCAGCTCAGCTTTTTCCACATGTCATCTTGAGAATGCGCCACCTTAGATTTTGCCATGTGTCATCTTTTTATTAAGCCATGTCATATCATTTTGTACATGTCATATGCCATGTCATGTTATTTTGCCCCATCACTTACATGTCATATTTATCTAAAATTATAAATAAAAAAAATCTAATAAAATATATTAATTTCAAAATCATTTACAACTCTCTTTGCCATCTTTATCAAATTTTCCATAGAACTTATCATGTCATCAATGGTCGTCTCCCTAGCCACCTTGCATACGCTCTCTATGGTTATCACCTTACACAAACATTGTCAAATGCCATTCCTGGTTGATGTTACTCACCATTATTGGTCTCGAGTTCAAATTCACTAATTTCTTCTTCTAGATCTAATCCACTATAATGATGGATTTTAGTCTTCACTTTCATTCTCTTCACATTCTATTCATCAAAGTAATGAATCTACTATTCATGTTCTTTACAAATTACTATACTCCGTCCATGCAATTGATAAATTTATTGATTATGTTCTCTATCGATGCCATTAAAGAGGTTGAAATCGTCGTCCACACAATAATGTCGCATCCAACCTCGCCCCTTAATCCTTACCTACGGGTCACCCCTGCTTTACCTCCTTATGTCACCCTTACAGATAATACAGGGTAGAGTTTTAGATATTTAGATATATTTAAATAAATTTTCAACGAAGATTTCCGATTATGCTATAATCTCTAACTTCAGTTTATGTAATCTTTTTTAGAAGAATTTAGATTAAAATTTTTGGAAAGTATATGATTTTTTTTTTTACAATTTACGCATATTTCAAATCACCATCTTTCATAAAAAAAATCACTATCTATTTGCAAAAAGTAAACCCTATTATAATACCCCGTATCAATTAGCTAAACCTAATTATTTATATACCCGATTCACCTTCCTATTATACATAGTATTTATATTATGTATAATAATCTTATAATAATGGGATATTTTTTTGATATTTTTTCTATTCTCGGTTGGGAGATGAAAATTTACCTTCCGATTATGTGATCCTTACTTAAATCTGGATATAGATCAAGCAATTCTTATCTATTTTTTCGGTTTGATGGGATACAAATTTACTTCTGATTGAGATTTAATTGATTTGTTTAACTAGATATATTTTATTAGGTTAGATATAGGTATGAACATATCCATTTTCTTGACCAAATCTTTTATTTGAAGATTATAGTTCAAACAAATGAATTTTTTTTACTTCTATCCAATAATAAACAATTACGGTATAAAATTATATAAACAAACGAATCTTTGAAAGGATTTTAGTTAAAAAGATAATTATCCAATAAGATGTATCTTAGTACATATAAAGTACGGATTTTACAAACATAAATTCAATTAGAGTATTTCTCATGGTCGGTATTGCAATTTTTTTCATTCTACATTCAACTTGAATTTATTCTTTTAAGTTCTAACAAAATCGGATCTTAATCCTTTTAAGTTCCAACTTCAATTATCTTTTTTATTGTGTATTTTAATCTTTTGTATTCTTTATATCTTCTTTTTTTATCACAAAGATATGAAAATAGGAATGGAAGAGAAAGTAAGTATGGTCGAGGAGGGAAGACTTTTTTTTTGTCCGGTGTTGACTTTGATTCAATTTAAGTTGCTTGGTTGATTTATTTGAAATTTTTGCTATTTTTTTGGTTTTGCAGGTATAGAATCATTGTCGGTGATGAGGATTATAAAATCATTGCCGACGTCATTCGTGAGGAGAGGCTCGCTGCTACTCAGTCATGAAATTTGTTTGAGCTTTAATTTCAAAATTGTCGTCGATGTTCGTCGATGTTGTTGGGGCCGAACTCGCGGATAAAGGCTCGCTGTAATAAGTATAAAGATGTCTATTTTCAAGTAAATAATTTTTTTTTTCTTAATTCATGAAATTCACCATTTTTTCTCTTACAAGGGTCGATGTTAGAGATGCTTATATGGTAGAAATCAAAACTAAATGATGGAGAGTCGACACAACAACAGCATTGTCGTCGGTGCAACAAGGGTTGATACTGCCGAGATTCATTAAATTTGTTTGAGCTTAATTCCATTTTAGTTACTTTAATTGGATGTGATTTTTGCTAATTATAATCTATTTGGAATATTTTGATTGTGATTTCATGCATAGCAATTTGGGATTGAATTGCAATATTTTCATTGTTTTGATTAGTTGAGAATATTTTTTATTATGATTTCATGGATGATAAATTGATAACAAATTGATATTTTTCTTTATTATGCATATTTTAATTGTGAATTTTGCTACTTTCGGGTTGGTAGTATATGGATTTAGTTGTGATTGGAATTTTATTGGAACTAATTAAATTGTTTTACAAAATCTTTTAATTTCAACATGATCTTTTCTGTATTTGGATAGAAAACATTAGTTGTGATTTTTTTTGGAAATTATGTTTTAAAAATTTGAATAGAAATTATTGGCTACAATTTTTCGGGTATTTTAATAAAACAATTTCTATTTTCGGTTTGGTAGTATAGATTTATTTATGATTGGGTTTGATTAAAAATAATCAAATTGTTTTACCAAATATTTAATTTGTACCAAATCTTTTATTTTTTACAAAATCTTTTATAGAAAAGTCCTTCAACTATATGATCTTTTCACGTATTTGGATAAAAAAACTGGCTATGATTTTTTTGCATTTAAAAAAAAGATTTCAATAGAAATTAATTGTTGTGATTTTTCGGGTATTTTACAAAATAATGGAAGCTAACTGTTATGCTTATTTATTTAATGAATATAAATAATTAAAATCTCATTTATTAACCAACGAAACTTTCATTTTCAAACAACTATAAAATTTAAAATAAAAATAATTATATAATAAATAAGGAAAATTTTAATTGAAAAGATGATTATTCGATTCTTTTACCAAATTATTATGAGTTGATCTTAATTTCACATCAATATAAATAACTTCACCAAATAATACTTCTTTTGTTACCTTTCATTCAAATTTAGTGAAGAAAGAATTTAATGAAAATATGGAATTTGGATTATGATATTAGTTGGGATATTATTATTAAATAGGCGAATATATCATATCATATAAAAAAAAGTCGATTGGTGCAAAAATGATGATCAAGTTATCAAGTCTATTTTTGAGGAGTAGTAACTCATGTGTAATTTTAAATTTTTAATGTCTTACTGAATATAATACAACACTATGTTTTAAAAAGTTTAACCAATTTTCTAAATTCTTATAACTACTTTTGTATGTTTAATTTTTCTTATCTTTCATTTGATATGATATTTTTAATTAATAGATTAACTAATTTCTCAAATTAAATCAATTATATAAATATATTTATAAACATGTAAGAAATAATGCTACCATATTGCTACCGTGACAAAGAACAGTAATATTTATCCGGACTTAGTTATAATAATAATAATAATAATAATTGTACTATAATATATAAAGAATACAAATAATGTTTCATAATCTCTACAATTAATACTAAAATAATTTTATTAAAATTCCGTGCAAGGCACGGGTATTACACTAGTATACCGTAATTGTACTAATTGGTAAACATTGGATCAGTTGACTAACATAATGGGAGGAGTCACGTACTCACGTACACCCTTGAGATTTGATTTCGGTTCAAGGGAAAATGAAAATTTCAACTGTTTCACTATACAAGTCTTGATTTCATGTTGTATGAGCAAGTATACTTAGTTAAGTACTCCGTATTATTCACTATAATGTGAATGCAAGTATTCAAACCTCTTAATTAATTACTCTTGGCGCGCGGTGAGGTGGTGGTGGTTATACGGATAGTGATTGAACTTGCTAGCTAGATATTTTTAACAAATCAATTAGCAGATTCTCAGGTTATAATGAATAAGCTTTTTTCAGCTATTCAGGTTGTTTTATAAAGTCCTTATTTGTCCTTATTCTCACTAATCTCCTAGGCTCATGCCTAAGCCCTAAGCTAACACCTGATTAACTGGTCCTACTAATAAACAATAATCATTTGTTATATCCTCCTACCTCTCAGCTCATATATGTTCACGTGAATTATATTCCGTCAAATCCGTAGTTGTTTAACATAAATAATGGTTAAAATCACCTGACATATATATTTACGTACGTGTAAATATTTGTATAATACTGTATTCAACTTAAGTTTGCCATGGAAAATATATTTTCATTCTGCAAACTAGTGTCAGGGTCTTATCTAGGGAAAACAAAAAAAATACACATATTGAATTTTCCTAATTTGTCATTTTATTAGTGACCAATTTTAATTGGCTTTAGTGTATACCAAAATACCATCAAACAAGCCAAGAATCGATCACGAGATGCGTAAACATAGTTACACTGATCGAGATAATATATGTATATATAGCCAATTACCTGACCGTAATACGAAGAATAAATATAAAAACTCCATTCAAATCAAGCAGTGTGTATATATATATCAACATGGAGGAGTATGTATTATCCAAACTAATGAATTGAATAAGATTATAAACATGCATTATTAATTAAAGGTGTTATTACACGAGACATCGACTTTCCAAACCCTAATTTCGCCGTCTAAGCTCCCACTAAACACCGTCACCGTAGTAGCAGTATCATCAGAGCGTTGACTCTCACACTTGGCCACCAAAGACTTGACCGGTGTCAGGTGTCCTTCCAAAACACTCAAGCAGCAATACTGGCCGTCCACAGTACCCCGCCTCCAAATCCTGACCGTCCGATCAGCAGACCCGCTTAACAAGAAATCAGAGACGTTGACCACGCACAAGATGGCCTTCCCATGCCCCCTGAGGGCCCCAGCCACCTCCATGTAACCGACGCCGTCCACTCTCTCCCACACCAAGATCGAACGGTCACAAGCGCCCGAGAACAGAACGGCCCCGTCCGAGCTCAGCGCGAGCGCGTTCACAGCGGATCTGTGCTTCTCCAGCGTGGCAACAAGGCCGTGCTTCTTCTCCCCGGCCCGCTTGGCCCAGACCCGGATCCGCTTGTCCGCCGACCCGGTGTAGATGACTCCGTCTCGGGAGACGGTGACGGCGTTAACGGCGTCGTCGTGGGCGGTAACGGACTCGAGGCACCTTAAATCGGAGGATCTCCATATCTTGAGGCTCTTATCCCAAGAAACGGAATACACGAGGCCGTTATTGTTGTAACAACTCTCGAGGCAGGAAACGGCGTCGTTGTGGTGGAGCCAGAGCTTCTTCTTGTGGCGGCGGACTTGGACGTAGTTTGCGGGGAGGGCGAAGCGGCGGAGGCGGTCGCCGACGGTGGGGAGGACGGCGATCAGGCGGTGCGTTTTGGAGGAGTCGGCGGGAGTGAACCTCCAGACGCGGATCTTGCCGTCCTGGTGGGCGGTGAAGACTCTGGAGGAGGAGAAGGTGATGGACTTGACGGCGCCGGAGGAGGGGTTGTCGGAGTTGAAGGAGTGGAGGTGGGAGAGGGAGTGGGAGTCGTAGACGTCGATGCGGTGGCCGGAGGCGGCGTAGAGGAGGAGGCCGGAGAGGGCGAGGGCGGGGATAGAGGGAGAAGGGAAGGCGGGAGGGAGGGAGATTGGTGGCGGTTGGAGCGTGGAGGAGAGAGAGAGGTGGCTGTGGTTGGCGGCGGTGGTGATGGTGGCGGAGATGATAGAGATGGAGGGGATGGAGGGGAGGCTCTGGAGGCTGACGGCGGTTTGTAAGGAGTAGGATTTGGAGCTGCGGTGGCTTGAGTCGGAGTCGGATATCGGAAGATGGTTGGGCGGTGGGCGTTCGTGATCGGCGGAAGAACCGTAAAGGCAATGGCGGAGATTCATTTTCCGATCGATGACAGAGCTTAGCTTGGATTGATATAGGAGGATGTGGGGGAGTAGTGTTGATCGAGGGGGTACGGTGCATGTGCCAAGTTAAAGTTTGTATATATAGTAACGATACAGTAATATTTAATTAAATTGTCAATGTTTTTGATTAATTAATTTAAGTAAGTAGCGACTAGCGAGTCCTAAACACAAACGTACACTAGATTTGATTAAAAGTTGGGCACCAATTAAGCTAAGCGCCCTTATTGCCGTCGGCCCTACTTATCGGTCGATCTAAACGTACGTACATGATTTGATGTAAGTACACTAGCTAGATGTTCCATCAAACAATTAGTCAATATTTATAAAAGGTATTTTTAGTTCGTCTTTTTTCCGAAGAATGAAGGGCATGCCGATCGTAAGAAGCTCTGTCGGTGCAAAAGGGTCGATCCCTTGCCAACAAATCCTAATCTATAAGTAGCATATATATATATAATGCATGTGGGCAGCTGGTAAATTAATTATGTAGGGCTTTGCTTTGCTTGTAAGGAGATGAGTATAGTTTTCAAGCTACAACGTACAGGATAAAATTAAATATCCAACTGATCTCATGGTACTAATTATACAGTAATTCAGTTATCATATGTAGATGAGTAGATCCCCTTCATAATGATTGTGTGAGTGGGAGTAAACATACAATTGAGGGTAACAGATAAATACGTACGTGACTGTTTATTTGATTCTCATTTAATTTACGGGAAATTAAAAGGGAACAATAAATTAGATTATTTAGATTAGGGGGACAAGTGGGGTTGCTTCTTATCATACATCAAGCGGTATAATCGGCCCTCTTATTGGACACACATTTAAGACAGGTCAATCCTAATGCCATTTTCATTTTTCCACCAAAAAATATCCTAATACTATACATTTTATATTCTATTCTATCTTTTTTTTTTTTAAATAGTACTCTAAAAACATATATACACACTTAAGTACTTAACAATAAAATTCCTAAACCAAGTGCTTTCATTCCGCTAAAATCCATTATTAAATGGGATTGTGCGCGCCCATGGTTTTCTATAGAATGATGGATTGGAAACATAATGTTTCTCATAATTGAACTTTAATTTTTGAGATATAATTGAAATACTACATTTATATATTATGTGTGTCCTAAATTAAAAAATGATTTATATATGTATCTACTCCAAAAGATGATAGATTATCTTTTAATCATTTTCTGTTATGTGGGCCATAGAATCATATATGTTTTGTGGCTGCAACGTAGCTATAGTCATGCACGTATTAATTGTAAGTCAATTGTCAATGAGGATCAACAACGTACATCTGGATGTGATCAAAAGTAACTGGTCGATATATAGTTACAAAACTGTATATACTCGATCATCTGATTGTTGAAGCTAAAGGGCCAATAAATTGCTACGATGTATATATATCAACTTTAGTGCATCCACTAATAACGAGCCAGCAGGTACGTAGGGTGTACATATATATAATTGCGTGTACGTGATTTATAACAATCATTAATTAAATTAGTAGCATCAACTCAGTAGGAGCTACTATATATCTCAACACTAGCTTGTGACGAAGGAAAAGCCAGATATGTAATACGTTACAAGTATATATATGGGGCCATCGAGGGAATTAATAGAAACTCGAACGTACGTAGTCTTGTCAAGACTACTAGTACAGCTAGCGCATATAAAACAATATTACACACTTGGTCTCTTTGATTCAATAATGCACTTGGATCTCAGTTGATGACATATTGACATATATATTGTACTAATGTGGCAATGTACCATTAATATATCATATATATATAGTAACTGTTATCTTAGTTAAATGCTTTCCGTGCAATTTATTTGTTAGCTCGTGCTAGTTAATACTCCTTGTTAAACTTCCTCGTTCCGGTCCATCTTCAGTCCAATTGAAAACCCGAAACTTGAATCAATTTCCATTGGAGATGGGCCTTGCCTATTGTGGTCACCATGATCCTTGCTTGGGCCTTTTATAGCCCTAAACAAAATAAATACAGCTGAATGATACATATGCTGACGAGGGTGATTGCAAAACAGCCTATAATAAAGCCCAACAAAAATGCATAAGCTGCTCACAATTTGATGTATTCAAAGTTCTGACCCAATTTGATTTTACAAAGGTGTTCAATTATATATCAATCTAAAGTTAAGAGCATGTCAAAATAAAATTTCAAGGAAGAGAATAAAGTTGCCATCTTTTGCATTGGGTCGTCAACAAAATGGGAAAGCGTCAAAGGAGCTGAAAATGAGTATTTCTTCTGTATTTCTAATTTCTCACCAATTGGGTATCAGGAAACAGGAGGGGGGAGAGAAAAGATTACGGAGCGCGTGTGGAATTGCACTGAAAATTGACTACCATGACAATATTGATTTAGAATAGTACAACTCGGCGAGAGAACACGGAAAAGGGAAAAGCAAATAAAAAAGAAAGGGAAGAAGATCCGAAGATAACTCATCAAACGGATTGTCTGATTTTGGCAAAAGTTTAGAGATCTTAAGACAACGAACAAGGTAATACATATTTCGCCTAATTTTCTTGCAGCTCGTTTCCATTTTACATTTCGCAGGCCTTAATTTCTTTGCTTCTATGAGCAGGTTGGTGGGTTGACGCTTCGGGCGTTGATTTTCTTAGATCTCTTTCAGATGACACAAGTTAGGGGCCAATTGTTGCTAGCTTTTGTTATTTATATCTCTGAGACGGGTCTCTGATTTTAGATATAAATTTTTGTTTCTTGATTTGACGAAGTGGGCAGTGCTGAATATTAATTATATCCCAAGTGATGTTTCCATTTCGGGGGTTATAATTTGCAATTTCGCTTAAAGATCCCTTCTATCTGCCTCCAAAACCTTTCTGATGGTTGCTTTTGATTATTTGGATCTTTCAAATCTACCTTTTTTGCTGCAATTGTTAAGATGCTAAAGCTTTTAGTTTGCTGATAGTTCTTATTTCTCTATACCTAATTAGCTTTAGGTTCCCGGACCAGCTTAGCTGACTTTATTTTGGTCTCATATATGTTCATGTAATGTATTGGTTTTGTCTTTTCCCTTAAGAAGGAGATATTTCTTTCCAGGGTATTACTTTTGTCTGTTTTGATCTGTTTGTGTATGCATATCTGTTTCGGGCACTCCCTTTCTGCGTTGGGTGTCCCCATCTTGGCCCCCCAGATTCCGCTGTAGCGGAGTTACACTGGGTCAATGTTGTTGTTGTGTATGCATATCTGTGAATCATTGCAGTAACAAGTTACTAGTTCAGTAGATCTGATTCCTTTCTTATCATTCTCATTCAAATTCGTGGTTGATTAGGTGAACAGTACATCAGTCTGTTTTATCGTTGGTGAATGTGATTAAATGGATCCTGCTGCTGGAGAGTACAGAGGAGCTATTCCTGCCCTTGCAGAGGAGGAACTAATTGGTGATGATGATGAATATGAGGATCTTTACAATGATGTTAACGTTGGGGAGGGTTTATTTCAGTTTCATCAGGCAGGGGCTTCGGGTTCATCTAGTGCTTTTGGTAATAATGGTATTCAAGCTCATAATTCAAGTGCACCTGATCCAAGGAGAGAAGTGGATGCTCCACAAGACCTTGGACATGCTGGGGCCAAAATGGATAAGTATCAAAATTCAGGTGTTAGTTTCCCTGAGCAGAAGGCAGAACTTCGTGCAGTTCAGGGGTCAGAAAATGTGATTAATAACCCTATGGGTATGGGTCAAAACAGTGCAATTAGAGGCTCAAATCCTGGTAATGGGGTCTCAATGGCTGTTCCGGACATTCCAAATAATCAAATAGCAGCAAGTGTAAATGAAATTGTCAATCACACTGGGGGCGGTGATAATACTATACGGCCACCTGTGGAGAACGGTTCAACAATGCTTTTTGTAGGAGAATTACATTGGTGGACAACTGATGCTGAACTTGAAGATGTGCTGTCTCAATATGGAAAAGTGAAGGAAATTAAGTTCTTTGATGAGAGAGCGAGCGGGAAATCAAAAGGCTATTGTCAGGTTGAATTCTATGAATCTGCTGCTGCTGCAGCTTGTAAAGAAAGGATGAATGGACATGTTTTCAATGGGCGAGCTTGTGCAGTAGCCTTTGCTTCTGCTCAATCGTTGAAGCAAATAGGAGCTTCTTCTGCAAACAAAACTCAAGCACAGCCACTGTCTCAACCACTGGGGAGAAGAAACATGAATGATGGAGCTGGAAGGGGAGGCGGAGTGAATTTTCCTTCTGGAGATGGTGGAAGGAATTATGGAAGAGGTGGGTCTTGGGGCAGAGGGCAAGGAGGATTCAACAGAGGTCCCGGGGCTGGTGGACCTAGGGGCAGAGGAGGACAAATGGCAGCAAAAAATTCCTTCATGAATCCTGCAGGTATGGGAAATGGCGGCGTTGCTGGTAATTATGGACAAGGTATGCATGGTGGTGGTTTTGGCGGCGCTGGAAATGGAATGATGCATCCTCAAGCTATGATGGGGCCCGGGTTTGATCCAACGTTCATGGGTAGAGGAGGTGGTTATGGAGGCTTTGGCGGTCCTGCTTTTCCAGGCATGATGCCTCCATTTCAAGCTGTCAATACAATGGGAATTCCCGGTGTGGCTCCTCATGTAAACCCTGCCTTCTTTGGTCGGGGAATGGCGCCAAATGGAATGGGAATGATGGGTCCCACTGGAATGGAAGGCCTAATGTGGGGTGGTGATCCGAGCATGGGTGGAGGAGGATGGCCTGTGGAGGATCATGCTCAAAGGACTAGGGAGTCGAGTTATGGAGGTGATGATGGGGCTTCTGAATATGGACATGGTGAAACAAACCATGAAAAGGGAGGTAGGTCAAATGCTACTTCTCGTGAAAAGGAGAGGCCGTCTCAGCGTGATTGGCCAGGAAACTCTGAGAAGAGACACCGTGCTGAAAATGATCAAGACTGGGATGATAGATCTGATAGGTATAAAGAACACCGATCAAAGGAACGTGAATTGGGCAATGAGGATGATTGGGATAGAGGAATTTCTTCATCTAGTAGATCTAGAAGCAGGACCCGGGCTGTGCCTGAAGACGATCACAGGTCCCACTCAAGAGATGCAGACTATGGAAAGAGGAGACGTGCCCCGGAGTGACCATTGTGTTTGTTGCCTTTCTTCATCAAGCTGTTATGATATCCAGAAGTCTTCTTCAATTCTGTTTCTTCATCAGGTTCTATCATTAACATACTCTCAGTCTTTGCTCCTGATGGCAAATGTTGTTTTATGGTAAGTACTTTTTCCTTGCAGTTGAAGGAATATCATTAATGCACCCACTTGTCTCACTAGAGAACATATAACACATGTCTTCAAAAGCTGAATTTTAATACTCTATTTGGTGGACATCATTTAGTGCATGGAGTATCATAATATGTATGTATGGGTGTCTGCTTAGCCGGATAGGGTTGCTCCTTCAAGAATCTTTACTCTTATTAAATCATGCTCCCACCTGACTTATTTGTTTCTATACGGGACATATCTGCTGGTGTTGCCTTGAAATTGTTTGATGCTTAACTGCTAGTTATAAGCTAGTAGTGTCCTTTGCATACTAGTCATATTATCTGTTGGTTTCCTCGGTTCTTTGTTTCCTTTTTTCTTTTTGAATGGAAGTTCATGTGTGCCTTAATCTACTTTATGCTTGTTGATGTGCTTCTTTACCATTCTTGAAGCAAATTTGACATGTTTTTAGCATTATGCGACAAGTCTGCATTCACTGATTGTTTTTTGGTGCCTTTTTGAGTAGTCATTTTTTCCTTTTTGTGGGTCTTGCAATAACATATTCTTGTATGTATAGGTAAAGCCCTTGATTAGGCCAATTACAAGATTAGGAAAGTCCATAAACAACACATTTTCTCGAAATAATTTATTTGTCAGATTTCTGACATATTAACTTGGAAATTCTTTGGTCATACTATTCAGGGACCTTGAGTCGTTTCATGATTGAATCAGCATAATTGACATTCAGAGAAAGATATCCATAAGACTGCATCAGCCTTTCCTCTTATCTGGCCTTATCATGACTTTCCAAGGAGCCTTATTTTTGCTGGCTATTACATTTTTTTGATGGCACTGCTTTTGTAAATAGTGCTTAATGCAATTTGAGCATCCAAGTTTTCATCCTTGGAATATTTAGCCCTCTTCCTCTTATTATGTATGAGGCCTATTTTTTCTGATGGACCTTGTAGGTTTTTTTTTCCTGTGTTGTTCATTCTTAACCATGTAAAAGCTTATGTACCTTCAAACAAGGGCTATACATGTATTTTTAAGTGTTGTATCTGGTCTGTAATTAGGAAGTTCTTTTTAGGCTCCTCATAAGCTAATCTCACATTGTAATTCGGGGTCCGTTTTTCTAATTGTAGTTAGATTTTTGTAAGGTAGCAACTTCGTGGTTGTAGTAGATTGATTCATCTTGCTTCTTGTAATACTGTGACCTTTCAGATGTATTCTTGTTTGTGTTATGCAATTAGGCGTATAAGTAGAGTTATAGTAGCTCAAACCCGAGTTGGCTGCCACATTGGAATCTTCTAATCTTTCACTCTTTGGTCTTTTGAGAAGTTAATGTAATTATTCAACTACTTCTGTTGTGTTAGGATAGCAGGCCGTAAATTTCCCATTCCTGCCTTTCTTTTCTGTTGCAAGTTTGTAAAAAGATCTAAACTTGTACATTCTTCCCCTACATATTCTGCATAGAAACAAGTGAATTCTTGTATATGTCTCTGACAGCTAGTATTTACCCATTTTGTGCTGAGTTTAACATCAGGTGCTCTTGTCATTCATGTTTCCATCTTGATCTCAAAACTTACACAGATGTAAATCATCCTTTTGTTTCTTCCATAAAATTGTTTATTTTTTCGTACTGGTGTAAATAATCTCTTGTAGGCTTGTAGCAAGTATACCCTAAACAGATGGGCATTTATGCTTTGTGGTGATCATAACTAGCTCACTGTGTGCTGATCATGCTTATTAGGAGTTGCTATTCATGTTCATTTGTGATACTACCTTACGAGCATGTTTTTAATCATGTGACCTGCTTGATACTTGTTTTTATTTGTCTGTGACAGTTCTTTTTGAATAAAGATTTCTTCTATGTTGAGCATTCCTTTCATACATTCTGATTGTGGCTTTTAGGCATTTTAAGTTATGAACTTCTTCTTCATTGTGGATTAAAGAAGGGATCCTGATTTACAATCTTTATTCGATACTGATTGCAACGTTGAGTTTTTCTTCTTGGCTGGCAAATCCAATTTGCTGGAGAAGAAAGCAAAATACTAATAAATTTTCCAAAAGCTCAGTACGGCAATTTTAGTTGACATATGTGTCTAATAAAAGGAGAAAAATTCTTGATGCAAAGAAAGAGTCCTGACTAAGTGACTAGTTCATGTCTTCAATAGCTAAGTAGATGTGTGTGGGTATGTTTGTGTTAACTGCTGGCTAACTAAGGTCGATTGCAACGAGCGTAGGGCTGACGCTCTCTTCCCCTTGAAGCTTGACACCAAGCTGGCCCTTGTCCCATGATCCCGACGCATACAGCTTTCCTGACTCGGTCACTGCAAAGGTGTGTGAGGTCCTCGTCTTACCTGAATTCGTTGCGTTGATCCCCACCACCCATTCTTCCCCGCGGACCAGTGATTGATTTAGCTTCGGTATCAGCGTCCTCCATAACGTCTGTTCTCATTCACCATCCAACACAGAGTATTAGAAAAAAATGGTACAAAAGTAGAATCATCGTTCTAGAAATGCCTAGAAAAGTAGAGCTTAGTAGTAGAAGAAGAAAAGCCTGACCTGGCCGTCAGGTTCACATCGTATGCCGGAAGAGTAGACGCTCCCATGCTCAGTGATGACGAATGTAGTGTAGAGGCCGGTTGCAACATTAACCGCTCTCATGTGGGTGAGTTCTTGAACCACCTTAGGGACGGATACGAACTCTTCTTCTTCGTCGTGGCCCAAACATCCACAGTAGCCCCAGCCCCACGTGCACACCCTCCCGTCTTTGGCCACCACAGCTGCGTGCCAAGCACCGGCTGAGATAATCAGTGGCTCCACATTCAAATTCTCCAACTCTTGTATCCTCCTCGGGTGCTTTTCATCACTTTCTGAACCATGCCCTAGTTTTCCTCCCATTCCACAGCCCACGGAATACACTGACCTATACATGCATCAACATCAACATCATTGCCCAGTAAAGTCCTGCTTTAGTAGGATCTGGGGGCACCCATAGCCTGAACATGTCAAGAGGATGTGCCCGAAAGACCTATACTTGCATATAAACAACAAAAGCTTACTACTTTAAAAGACATTGTTATGATTCACGAGTACTCACATTCCGGAGGGCTCACAAACAAGGGCAAGGAGATAACAATTGCCTGCAGAAATCTGAACGACTGGGCGATTCTCTAGCTCCCCGAGCAGAGGAGTAGGGCTCACCCCGCTAACATCACTCTGGTGGCCGAGTATTCCATCACCACCACCGCCGCCGCCCCAACACATCGTATAGGCAGTGCCTTCCCCTGAAAGCACGGCTGTGAAGTACTTTCCAATAGCAACTTGTACTACGAATATATCCTTCAAAGACTCGACCATTTTCGGGACAGTAGCTATAGAAGCTTCATGATCACTGTTTTCCAAATACCCGAACAGCTCCTGCCCCATTGCATATACCCTCCCGGCATCACTAACAAGCATTGTCTTAGAATCTCCAACAGCTACCTGCACGATCTTGATTCCTTGCAACGATCTGCAGGGCGAAAGTTAGACTGCAGAATATGGAGCAAGGTTCCAATACAGATTGAAAACTCTATTAATTGATACTAATTGAATAATACATCTCCAATAGTAAGAGTATATATATGGACACCACACAACACACCTTATGAGGCAAGGCTGGCGTACAGTGTCATCGTTGTCCTGGTCTGTTTTTCCAAGGCCAAGCTGGCCGGAGGCATTGAATCCGAAAGAGTAGACTGCTCCTTTGGGTGTGAGCACTATGCTATGCCCTGGCCCTGCTATAGCCTGTGGTTTGCCGATCCTGCAGCAGAATTCCCTGGCCTTCAAGTATCGGAGAACAAGCTTCCATGACCCGCCACACTTTCTCTTCAAATCACAACTCATGGGGCCAAAGAGGCTTCTCCTTTGGCCTAAATCCAATGCAGCCACCTCGGCAATGGACAAGTCCAAGTCCTCCTCGGGGCCAAAGCTTCCGGGATGCCGAAAGAATTTACATGTTTTCTGCAAACAAAATCCACATTCTTAACTTTTAAAACGAGATTTGACATAAGAATATTTCAGTAGGATCCAATTAATGAGAAGGGTTATGAATTAAATTGCCTCTAGTATTGCGAGATCGCTAGGAGATAAATCACAAGTGGTGAGAATGTGAAGAACTAAGGAGGGAATGGCTATGGGTAAGTCTTCAAAGGCGACCGCCTCTTCCGCTGTGTTACTGTGTTGGATCATGGTGCACGTACTAGCTGCTGATGTTCTGCAGTGCTAGCTCACAGGAATTGCTGCTCCTTACGTTCAAAATCATCATACAAGTAACCAAAATACTGTTCAAAATCATAATATGACATACCCTTTTCTTATAAGAGTACTACTAATTTAACCTGTTCGATCATAGTCACGAAACTAATTAATTGATATTAATTCATCATAGCAAACACTAATTTTGTTACAAAAAGAATCGCGCATATTGATAAATACGTGCATACAACAAGCATTCGTAATTGTTTGGCACTATACAAGCAATTGTTAAATTAACCTGCTTCCAAAAGTTTGGTGGCAAGTAAGAAAAAAATGGAAAAGAGTAATTAAGGACTTGAAAGAAAGAAGAATACATGAGATCAAAACCCAGAAATGATAAGCCTGTGTCATATATCCGTCGGCTTGAATTCTGGAAAAATTGGAGCCTGAAAAATGTTAGAACATGAGACAATTGGATGATTTATGAGAATTGTTTGTTATGGTTTAGGGTGAATTTTGCGGTGTAAATAAAAACAGAATACCCTAGAAAAATACTCGTCTGTTTAAACAATCTTGGAATGTGACACGGATATTGTTATCTTTTTTTGCAGGAAATAAAATCATAATCGTAATCATTTGGATTTTGGAACAAAAAATTACTATCATGCATTATTATCATTACTTTATCTATCAGCTTGCCCCTCAACTAACTTGATGAGCGAGCAAGCATTACGGGAGTATATATGGGGTCATTATCACCCTGACTTTATGGGCCCAAAAGTGTAGTTCAGCCCACTAGTTGCACGTCTTTGGAGCCCAGTATACTGAAAATACGTCCCTGATTCATAAGCTATTAAGCCATCCTATCATCGTATGTTGATTGGAAGAACAACTGAGAGGTAGACGTACAAGTCTATTTTATAGAGAGGCACATACATTACTTTCTCCATTTTATATATGTTCACAGTTCACTTTGATCTCGGTCCTTTATGACAAACAAAAAGGTTAATTAAGGATTTGGTTGTCTTTTTTATCTATTAATAGACTATAGTGGAGGGCACGGGTTAAAGACACGTTGGAAAGTACCAATGCAAGCCAAGTCTCCTTGTTGTGAGATTTTGCTGAGTTGTAATCTACACATACGACAACAAAATGCAATTTATGTACTGCAGGGTTATACAATTTGGATTTTTTTTATAAAAGTTAAAATATTTTTATGTAGAACACAAACAACGTACTATATGATCTATGCGTATGGGTACCTTACATTTATTTATTAGATTCATTGGATTTAGAGGTACGTATTGGCCAGGCGGCCCTATACCAACTAACCAACATGTTGACCGTTCTTAATTATATTATTTGCGTTAAGAAATTTAAGCAACATGAAATTTATTTAATATTTTAGGGTAGAAATTTATATAGATAATATAAACGTTCTTGTTGCTTGAAAGAAAACGTACCTCTTATTCTTACTTGTATATGTTGTTGCCTGCTACCAATCCATATTCATTCATTAGGGCATGCAGAAAGGTTCACATACTAGCTAATCCAAGTTAATTTAAAAAGATCTACTTCCTTTAAAGTTCTAAATGTCAATATTTGACTAACTATTTGTTTTTCCAAATTCATACAAAATTAGTTCTTGGGAAATAACTTTATGAGGAATTGCACTTCCTAATTCGTTGAACCAAAACATTAAGTAATAAGATTCAATCCCACCAAATAAAAAACATTTAAGTAATAAGATGACATGCATGCATTGGTGAATATATTTGAAGTCAAAAGTATGAGGAAAGTGTCTCAACAATTGGCTTGATGATGATCACAATTAATTGGTGACCTTTTCATGTTGGTATATTAATATAGATGCTGGCATGCTGCATGCATGACAAGCCATCGATCCGAAGGCTAAATTGGAAGCCGTTCTTCCCCTTAATCGATCCGATCCATACAAGGGATCGAGCAAATAATCAATTCTATTGCATTTTCGCTCCATATATATGTTCCTATTTCAATACATTGATCAGTCCTCTTTTGAAAGTTTGCAGTCAAATTATAACTACTTTAATTTCCAACATACATTTAACAAAACCCAACCCGGCCTGCCCGTTTTTAAGAAAAAAGAAGTGCCACAACTTGCAAAAGCTAGAAATTAAACTACATCATCATTCATTTCATCATGTACGTCCCTGTCAAAGATTTAGGTTAAATCGAATTGAAAGCAAAATGCTATCAACCTAATAAATAAAAATTAAGAACGGTGCTGTTTACAGTAACTTTGTGAAAGAAACCTCGCATTTTCGGCTACATATAGTTTCACTGCCACCAACTAGCAAATTATTATGTAATATATATTCACTGATCATCTCGACGAATAATATATATATTGAATGGTCAGATGTCAAAAATTGACTTTCTCCACCATCACCTAACTCATCAACTGATTAATTTATCAAATTTATAATTGGTATTGCTTTTGATGAAGAAAATTGTAGGTGGGAGGAGTTCACGGAGCATGTAGGCTGTAGCTAGGACTTGTGCCAATTCAAGAAGATTGATATATGAGACTCCAAATTGCGTGATCAGGTAGAAAACTATGTCTTCGTCAATTAGACCAACCAGCTTGTTTATTATATACTGTATGTTTTGTTTAGTCCAACAAGGAACAATATATAATTAATGGACAAATATTTGAAACTATACATACATATATAGATATATGGATACCATAATTTTTAAATCACATATATAGTACTCTATCCGTTTCACAATACTTGTTCATAAAGATTTTTATTCTTATTTCATAATAGATACACTTCTCCCAAAAATTGAACCAAAAGTACAAAAAATAAGTGAGGGAAAGTAAGAGCATTTAATAGTAGTAATTTGGGGAAAAAAACTTTCATATGTGTGAAAATTTGTCTATGATCAGAAACGGAGAAAGTACAAAACAAAAACAGTACGCACGTAAATGTGATTTGGCATAACATGGCATAAATTTTACGTTCACTTGTTTACTTTTTTAATCAATTTAAAAAAATATGATATATATATATATATATATATATATATATATATATATATATATATATATATATATATATATATATATATATATATATATACTTCGATATGATGTGTAACTTGATGATGCACTACAAATTTTATCCTAGCTAGTGCAATATATAATTAACTTAATCGGAGTACGTTGCTTGTATTTGTTCTACAATACCAATTAATGATTCCGGACTCAGAAGGCTAGCTAACTTGATTGACGTGAGTTTTACTAAATGCCCTAGCTAGCGTACATATATATCCACGACTACCTAGGGGGGTAATTAATAATTTACACAAATTAGTCCAAGGTAAGCTATTATGTCATACTTGGGTAAGACTTGAAAGTTAATTACTTAATTAAGAATCTCGATTATCTAGCTAGCTACCACTACCAGCTTAATTACCAGTAACATATTTTGTACAGTAATTAATCCCGTCACCAATATAATGCCTTCATAATCACACTATAAGTACAACTCTAAAGCTCCTAATTAATCAATATATTGAATATAAGCGGGATATCATAATAATATATATAAATAATTTTTTAATAGATTACCTACCACAAAAATAGACTCCATATACGGAGTCCCAATCAAAAAGATCGAAGAACTTCAATAAATTAATAAATAATTAATTAAGCAATTCAAGTAAGAATATACACGTACAAAGAAAGATGTTTTAGTTTTTTTAAATCGAAATGAGATTTAATTAAACTAGCTAACAACGAGCTGTACGTTGAAATAGTCATGAAATGCACTGTGAGATTGATCGAATTTTCACGACGAGCTAACCACCATATCATATCTCTTATCTCTCGCTCTCTTTCTCTCTTCCTCTCAATCTATATATTATATCTTCCCAGCTAAACTTTATGCTTAACTTATAAACCATAACAACACTCCTTTCTTTCTTTCTTTCTTTCTTACAGGAGGAAAATAATAAAAAAAACCCATAAAACATCAAATTAAACAAACAAAATGCGAGGTTGCAACGGTATTGCAAAGCATGTGTTCAACCTCCGGGTTACGAGAGGACAGCCAACCTTGGTGGCTCCTGAGAAGGAGACGCCCGAGGGGGCCCTACTTCTTATCCAACCTGGACCAAAACAAGATCCGGCTAAACCCTAACGGGAGGCCCATAAACCAAAACGACCTTGAGGATCGTCTCTTCTTGCTGACGAGCCTCGAGGAGAACCTCGGGATGGTGGTCTCCACGGTCTATTGCTACAAGCCAACGACGAAGAAGGGAAACGAGACGGTGGGTGAGGTGATGAAGAGGGCCTTGGCTAAGCTCCTTGTCGAGTACTATCCCTTTGCTGGGAGGCTGAGGGTTAGCCGGGAGGAGAAGCTCGCGGTCGAGTGCACGGGCGAGGGGGCGGTCTTCTTGGAGGCCGAGGCCGATTGGAGGATGGATGAAATGGGCGATCCTGCCAACCCTAATCCCGCTATTTTGGGAAAGTTGGTGTATGATTTCACTATGGATAACCCTAGGACTATTCTAGACATACCCTTGCTCATGGCCCAGGTTTGCATTTTAACTTTGTTATTCTTACGTACTTCACCAATAGTTTTACACATATATGCTTAATTCTTTTTAATCATTGATTATGCTTAATAGTTGAGAATGATCTGTGTGCAAGATGTGCTAGCGCTAGACGTTGTAGAAGAACTAGTTTGTATTGAATACTGTTTCCTTCTCCGCGTTAATTAAAAGAAAAAGGCTATTGATCGAGATAATCTTTTTCGTTAAAAGTTGCATCATTTTCTCAGATAATTATAATTAATGCTGTATAGGGTTGATTTAAGAAACTAATCATTATTGCTTTTAATGTTCAGAAACTGAGGAATCTATAATAGATTTGATGTAGATTGTTAAAGATATATGTGGAGTGGATTAATTTCTTGCAATGGTCCCTGCCTGTTTTGGTGTGTGTCGTTTCATCATTTTGCCAACAGGCCGGCAAAAACGGTTGTTCAATTCGTAAATCATTATAACAATGAAATTTCCTACGTGTTAAACGTGGGGCCGACATTTTCTTTGGTGGTGATCGAACGTGTGGGGATGGATTTGATAAACTTAGGGTATCGATCCTTTCAATTAATTACCGTATTGTGATCGAATATTACGTACGTGCGTACACAGGTGACAAAGTTCAAGTGTGGAGGTTTTGTTCTAGGGCTGAGCTTGAACCATGCGATGGTTGACGGCGTAAGCGGGACCGGGTTCGTCAAGGCTTGGGGCGAGATCGCCCGCGGCCTCCCTCTCTCCCGACCTCCATTCCTGGACCGCAACCTCCTCCAATCCCGAATCCCTCCGACAATCGAGTACCACCACCCTGAGTTCCAAGGAATCTCCAATCCCGAATTCCTCCTCGACCACCTAGAAGAAGAAGAGCCGCCGCTGGAATACAGAACATTCGTGTTCGGGCCCAAGTGGCTCGAGAGGGTCAAGTACAAAGCCATGGAAGACCAAACCCTCAAACGCTGCACCACCTTCGAGGCCCTCTCCGCGTTCGTCTGGCGGGCCCGCACAATCGCCCTCATGGCGTCATCCTCATCCTCCAGGCCGTCCAAGCTGGTGTTCCCGGTGGACGGGCGCTCGCGGTTCAGCCCCCCGCTGCCGGAGGGGTACTTCGGGAACGCCATCGTGCTGACCTCGTGCACGTGCCCCGAGGGGGAGCTGGCGCGTGAGCCCCTGTCCAAGGCTGCTGGGCGTGTGCAGCGGGCCATCGCCGCCGTGGACGACGGCTTCATGAGGTCGGCCATTGACTACTACGAGCTGACCCGGGCGAGGCCCTGGATGAGCTCCGTCCTGCTCATCACCACGTGGGCCCGCCTGTCCTTCTACGAGACTGACTTTGGGTGGGGCGTGCCGTCCCACTCCGGGCCCATCGGGTACCCGGTTAAGGAGGTGGTTATGTTCCTTTCAGACGGCAGTGACAAGGACAGCATCAACTTGATGGTGGCTTTGCCCGCTTCCGCCATGGACAAGTTTGACGCCATGGTGAAAGATGTCTATTCATAAATATAATATAATAGAAATCAAAGTGTACTGTTTGAGTTGTTTTGTTTTAATTTCTCTTTTTTTTTGGTCGAATGTTTTATTTTATCTCTTGCTTGTAAGCTACAAGTATTAATTCATCTCAAGTGTACTTAATGATAATCTCCTTTATATTTGAAACATACGCACTCTTCCCGCTTTACTTTTGTGGAATCCTAGGCCTATCTCTTGTGTTTATTTTTTTTTTTTGAAATACTTAATCATTATATTTGACTAGTACTTTTTGAAGAGGGTAAGTAATAGATGTTTATAGATAAATTTGCACATATATAAGGAAAAAAAATTATCGCAAAATTATCCTTATTAAATGGTACTTCATACTTCTAAAAGTTGCGAGTGTATATGATTAATACTCTCTCCGTTCTATTCTACTTGTCCATGAAGGCCTAATACACATATATTAAAGCATGATATGATCTTACCAAATTACCCTTATTAATTATACCTCTCTCTTTTTTTTGAGAGACTTTTCCCAAGTGTATTAATTACAAACAAAGGGTACAAATGGAAAATCTTGTACAAATATAGCTTCAAGGGCAAATAGAACTGAAAAAAAGTTTAAGGCTTCATGGACAAGTAGAATAGAGCGGAGGGAGTATTGTGTAATTATTAGTGGTATAAATGGAAAAAATTCTTATATGAACATCTATTGTGAAACAAAAAAAAATAGTCTCTATGAACATCTATTGTTAAACGGAGGGAGTAATTTCTTGTGGTGTCCAATAAGTTTTTAAATTTTGTGAGTTAACTTTTCACTTACAAAAAAATTTGTCATATAACCAATTGTGAATTTTAACCAATTTGATAAATATAACTTATTTATATATTTTTTTTCATCTTCTTTCCCGAACTTTCATTATTCTATGAATTACACGACGTGGCGATGTCATATATTTTTCGTCCTCAAGATAAAGAATAAAAAGAACAAATATCATTTATTGACTCAAGAACTTTTCTCATCTTAATTTTTTGTCGTGATGTAAAATTATTATCAAAGCGTGCACAACGTACTGCTTAATTAGGAACAAATCAAGAATGAGCTTGTAACAAGAGTATTATCAAAGCGTGCACAACGTACTGCTTAATTAGGAACAAATCAAGAATGAGCTTGTAACAAGAGGAAGCTAGAAATTATAAATATTTAATAATATATCACATATATCATGTAGAATAGAAAGCATACAAATTAAGTTCACCATCATGCTTAAACTATATTTACACCTAAATTATTTTAATAATTACACAATGAAAATTTTACTCTTAACAGTTAGGATGGACAATTTCTTAAAAACTTGAGGATTATCACACAATTTAAAACCATAAGAAATTGTCTTCGTCATTCTTTTTAATCTTTGTTGTTGAGAAGGAGAGATATATGGCATCAATTTTTTTAGTCAAAAGATATATGGCATCAATAGATGTCGTGTAATTCATGGAAGAATAAAAGTTTGGGGAAAAAAATTAGAGAAAATATTTAAATAAATTATATTTATCAACCACATCTTCCATTTTATTGGTTAAAATTCACCATTGGGTATATGACAAAAAATATATATATATATATATATATATATATATATATATATATATATATTATGTAATTTGAGGGTTATCACACAAAATTTAAAAATTAATTGTGCACCACAAGAAATTGTATTAAGTTGAAGGTTACCATTTGAAATTTCCGATATTTTTTATAACTATCATCTTATCAATGGAAATTTACCATTTCTACAAAATTTATAAAGATGTTGCATTAGCATTACTCGAACCCTGCACATTTAGTTAAGGGAAAAAAAAAGAATTTCATACCAACTCGATCAAACCGTCCCTTAATTATACTCCATTGATAAGATGGTAAATTTCCATTGAGTAAATTTCATACCGTAGTTGGTAAGAATATCACACTTGTTATATACTCCATTTCTACAAAATTATTTACATGACTAGTGACTTCACTTAATTAAACTCCTACGAACTACGGGTGTTTGCAAAATGACAAAAATAAAAGGAAGCTCATTAGCTCATTGGAAATTCAATAAATTAAACAAAATTAATCATCGATGACTTAAATGATGTGACGGATGTGTTATTGATGGAGAAAAAAATAATGGAGGTTAGCAGGTCATGGATTGATGGTTTGAAGTTTGAAATGATCCAAGCTAAAGGTGAAAATATACAATTAAAAATGTCAGTTGTCTTAATTGATTAATTACAACTGGCGGTGTCATTCCTACCCGTTGATTTGATTAGTTTTTTTGCGGGGTTTAAGATATAAACATTGATCACATAAGTAGTTACCTACCAATCACTGTACGTAAGTGATTGGATTGGAAATTTGGAATATTAGTCAACTATATATACATACATAAATTAAGAAAAGGTTGTTGGATATTAATTAGTAAATACTGTACGTATATAACTAGACCTGTCAAAAACTGACTTAATCCGCTAACCTGATCCGACCCGTCCGATAATTTTAGGGTTAAGACCCGAAAATTTGAACTCGAAACCCGAAATAAACCGAACCCGCTACAACCCGAACCCGTTGGGTTGAAACCCGAAACCCCTTGGGTTGACCGATTTAGCTTATTTATAGAATTTTTTAAATTTCTTTTGAAACTTATAATATATTTTATTATTAAAATAAATGAAAATAATATATTATAATTAAATATTATTATTTAATTAAAAATTAATTTTAATAATCATAAGAAAAAAGGATATTTTAGACCCGCTGGTCAACCCGACCCGACCGAAAACCCGCTGCAATCCGACCCGATTGATCCGTGACCCATAACGACCCGGAACCCAATTTAACCCGAACCCGAAATGACCGAACCCGAACCCGCCCAACCCGACCCGATTGACAGGTCTATATATAACAAGTGTGATATCTTGAGATAATCACCAGAGTTGAACGCTACATTTGTTGAATTTAATTCTTTTTATGGGGTAGATGCATCTCCCAGGGAAACAAGCTAGCATTGGTACGGTGAAGCTCAATAAAAGACGTCATGTATCATCATATATATATATACTGGCCGGAGTACGTAAGACATAATCATCCATTAGAATTTAGAACAGATAGATAAAGGAGTAGTGCGCCGATGGATCATCTAAGAGCATCTACAGTGGTTTTATGACCCGATGCATAGTGTCAGATTTTTAATAAAAAAATGAAATACGCGTGTTCCAAGATGAAATGGGTGCAAAAGATGAACCTGAAAAGCAAACGGTGCATGGAGTGCTCAGTGCGTGTAAACTCGCGTGTAAGATTTTAAAACGCACCGTTTGCACATAATTAAACTAATGTGCTGCGTTTTGCACATAATCTAGCCACAAAAATAAACGAGGAACCTAAAAAAAATTACCCTAATTTCTCTTTTTTTTAATCTTTTCATAAATATCAATATTCTATATATTTAAATTCAATTGTATATTTTAGAATATTTAGGGTGTTTTTTGGGTTGTTTTATTATACTATTTTACAAACTGATTGTATATATTTGACTACACTACACATTATAGTCACACAACTGGTTGAAGGCCAACTTGGTGGAGCACATTTGAACAACATTTATGCATGAGTATGAGTCGGATTGACATATTTAAGTTGTATGTTGTTTAATTTAATATCTCGTATGTTATTTGTTGTGTGTTTTCTTACATTGTTTTTTTATGTTGAGATGTACTTTGTTCCAAGCTTTGAATTGCATTATTTATCTAATTATGATGTTCATTTTCTTTAATTTTATATATCAGTATCCGCTTAATTAAGAATAATATAGTATATAAAATTCTTAATAAACATACAATGACTTAAAACTATAATTTTAATAAATAACAAATTTGCGATATATTTTTTATTTATTAATTACATCATTATAGTCAAATTATAATAATATTTTTTATAACGAGGGGCACATATGTAATTTTTATTAAAGAAAGGGGTATACTTGTAATTGTATATGAAGAGAGAAAAAATATTGAAAATGGAAAAAGTAAGAGTTCATGGGGTGCATGGATGTAGAAAAAATTGTAATTGGGTGCATAGTTGATGTGGCAGAGAGAGAAATGGAAAAAGTAGGGGTGCATGACACTGTAGCTGAAGCATGATTGTGGATGCTCTAAGTAATTATTTTTAATTAGTCAACGACTGAATTAGAAGCACTAATCTGAAGACTATTGATGGATCGATGTTAGTCTAGACAGTCGGGAACTGTTCCAGTGACAGTTCCCTTACGCAGCGGAATAATATAGAACAAGACTAAACAGGAATTTAAGACAGGGACACAGTTCCTTTATAGAGGAACCTCTTTAGCCAACTAGCTAAAGAGTAAACCTCTACCTCCCTTGGAGGATTTTGAACACGCACTATATTCTATTGATATATCTCAGGTTCCACAATACAAAGTCGAACTTCTCTATTGTTTGCAATCCCACTCACAAACAATACTAACGACTAAGACATAGTAGTTCCTAGATCTAAACACAAATGAATATAGAGAGTGAACCTTCACGTTCCTGTGCAGTTCTCTTTAGCACAAGAACCACCTTCTTCAAGCTGATGAAGATCTTCACGCGGTCTTCATCACTTGATACTTCCTTCCTTGAACTTCTGGATTGAATATCTTCACTGAATCAGCTCGGGCTCTTGATATCTTTCTTTCCTTTTTGTAGATCTGATTTTCTTGTGTGCGAGAGCTCAATTAGACCTAGCGGCGTCGCATATTATTTATAGAGTTTCCATCTTTAGTTCTGACGCCTTTGCCCTTCTTGTCTTGGGGAGTACGACACTATTCAAAAAGACTAGCGTACCCTTCTTCATCTCTATTCATTCGGAGCTTTGGCTTGCCGCCCAAGACAATAGTGAAATGTCTTTCTTGTCCTTTAAATTACTTGCCACGTACACAAGTGACTTGACGGGGAACATTTTCCTTTGCTTTTTCTGTAAACTTGCTATCTTTCCTGAGATCACTTTATACAGGGAATTAGTTCCATTTATTTGTTATTATCAAAACTTCGATTGCTCGAATGGAGAAGCCATTGTTCCAATGTTAGTTTCCTAACACTGTTCCAACAACTATATATATACACGTCACAGCAGAGAGTCGACATATACAGTATACTATTTGCTGAATTTGATTTATTTTTTTTTGAATATGCCATCAAGTAACCACTTATAATCTCTTGAAAGGATCAGCATTTAAAATTATAAATTAAACTGGATCTTATCTTATTTAATGGGAAAAGATAGGAGTACATTAATCCTGCGATCCGATCATATTATAAAGGTGGAGCCAGGACTAGCGGCATGGGTAGATGAGGAGCTGAGCCGGATCTAGTCTCCGGCTCGTTGGCTATGGTAATAAATACGGGCGGGAGACCCGATCTGCGAGAATCCTTAATATGGTGTTTTAAATATAAATATAAATAGAAGATTTCCACTGCGTGCCGACCATCTTCTGATTTTGCTCCTAACCTAGCTAAACAATTCGTTGAGAATTAATTTATATCAAGTTGCTCAAGAAAACATATACAATAATACTTGATAAATCAAGCATCACGCCTCCAAGTTAGAGAATTAATGTTGCGTAGTTGATGGATTTGATTAATATATATGTTATATATAAATTAAGTAGCTAGCTAGGAAGGTGTTTTTGTACATTGTTTAATGAAATAACTAGCCATTAATCGATCAGAAGCAACTAAATACGCTAGCTATACAATAATCATGATTCGTTGACGACGACCACGTACGTACTTGACAGAAACGTGGAGCTAGCTAGGAAGGTAGGTGGGTAACCACTTTCTCGTCCTCTGATGTACGTTAATTGCAAGTTGCAATTTGCAACCGATCGAATTAATATACGGTGATCAAACAGCACGCCAATTACTCTCTAGCTAATCTCGATCTATATCGATCAATCGTGACATCGATCGAAATTGCATGCAATGGAACAAGTGCAAATCAAATTGAAAAGCCTGGTAAAACCAGCGGGAAAAACATGGACGGGCATCATCGCCCTGACCGAATGGGACATGATCGTGGGCAGAGGGTACGTCCCCTGCGTCTACTCGTATACAACCACCAACGGCGCCCATCCCGCCACGCTCGTCCACAACCTCAAGCGGTCGCTGGGGACGGCCCTGGCCCACTTCTACCCTCTCGCCGGCCGCATCCACCGCACCCAAGGGGGGAGGCTGGAGCTCCGCTGCCACGAGTCCACGTGGGGGGCTGAGCTGGCGGAGGCCCAGGCCCCGTTTGACATGCCGCCCCACTTGTCGATGAGCGGCTTTCTTCGGGGCCAGCTTATGCCGGAGGTTGATTACGGGAAGCCGCCACATGAACAACCGCTTCTGCTCGTGCAGCTCACCTTCTTCCGCTGCGGCGGATTGAGCGTCGGAATCACCGTCTCCCGTGCGGTGGCCGACGGCCTCGGCTCCCTACACTTCATCAGGGAATGGGCAAGGTACGTACGTACATATATACGTCATTATTAATATTAATATTATGTATTTATTTTGCTGATCTGATCTGATGTAATATGATAGGATTGCTCGAGGTCAGGCAATGGAGGCGGCCCCGTTTCACGATCGGGGGCTATTAAGAGCGGGAGAGCCACCAAGGACCCCCGAGAGCCCTACCAGAGAATCGTCAGCAGCTCAGCCGCCTCCTCTCCCGCTGGTGATGGTTCCTCCCCTGTTGCCCGACCCTGGAGAACATTCATATCCAGTCATGATGAGGCTCGAGACCACCATGGTCATGTTACCCTTAACTAAGGCACAACTAGATCGGCTCAAGCACATGGCTAACAAGGTCAAGCCCAGCCAAATAAGTCCTTCCATTTCACGTCGTGGTTATAGTCGCATAGAGGCGTTGACCGCCCACATTTGGAGGTTATATAATTATATCTCTATAATATTTAATTCGTACGTAACTACCTAGCTTGGGTTTAATATTATTTTATTTTGTACGTATTGATTGGGTGTCTAACATGTATGTACGTAAGTACGTCTATATTATATATAGGTGCGCCAGCAAAGCCAGAGGGCACGAGGGCAAGAAGCTAAACTCAATCGGCGTAGCCATCGATGTCCGCAGCCGGTTGACCCCGCCGCTGCCGCCAAACTACTTTGGAAACGCGGTGATAATGATGACGGCCACGAGCTCGTCGGAGGAGCTCAACTCGAACCGGCTCGGGTACGCGTGTGGCAGGATTAGGGTGGCCATCGAGAGGGTGACGGAGGAGTACGTGTGGAGGGACCTCGACTACTGGAAGCGCCAACCCGACATCCGAGTGTGGCAGGGCCTACGCACCACCGAAGGGGTGTACGTCAACCCGGACATCATGGTCACCAGCTGGTTCACGCTTCCCCTCTATGGCTTGGATTTCGGGTGGGGGGAGGAGACCCACATGGCACCCGGTCAACAGACCATGGAGGGCATCTCCATGATCCTGCCCGGAAGACAAGATGGCTCTGCGCTTGTTGCTATCTGCTTGCAACCGGTTCATGTCGACAAGTTCAAGGCCTACTTTTATGATCAAGTTTACTAGGTAGCTAGACGATCATGCGCGTACGTACATGCAATCAAACTTTAACTTACTAGCTAAAAAGTTGACTGTGTCAAACACATGATTTATTAGCATGCAACTCAATACTGCCTTCAAAATTTTGCCAAAAAAAAGGACAAGGTTAGCTCAGTCCTGCAGCATCTAGTCAAAAGGTTATGCCTCTAAAAATAGTATATATCCAGAAGTCTCGATCCGAAAAGGCTCAAAATTGCAACCATGGCGCGCCGAGCTAGGCTCCGTAGTCCGTAATATAGATCAATGACTCCGTTGAAAGTAGAACTTTAGTTTCTTACATGTGCACACTGTGAAATACTGGTATTATTAAACCATATAAAATTTATTTCACATCGATCAAGCTAAAGGCTATACCTTAATTTAAACCACATACATGTGCTATAATGTCGATTTTCAAATAATGTGAAGAGAGAAATGAGACAGAATAAAATTTTAATTGAATTGATTAGACAACAATTACAAGGATCAGTTACGTATACAATCGATTTAACAAAGTAAACAGGTTGTTACAAATAGGCGCGCGTATATGCCATCTTTCTCACTCCCTAACGAACTGACTCTTATTTATTCTAATATATATATATAAGAATTAAAGATCCAAACCCAACCACATGCAAATCATAAACTTGACATCTATATAGTGATTTAGATGAATTGCTACAAAATTGTATGCTAATTGTTAGATTTAATTAATTAGATGACCCGTGATTGGGGAACTGTGTAAGGTCTGACCATTTTTTAATAATGGTCGATCGCCTTACCCTCTCTTGTATATTGGTGTTTGTTTTGTGGATAATGGTCGATGTGGGAATATGCCCATTTTTCCTTAACACTAACCTAGCTTGACCCAAATCCTGTTATACAATAAGCCATAAATAACTTTTTTTTTTTTTTGATAAGAATAAGCCATAAATACCTTGAAATAACTTTACTATACTTTAATCATCAACTCCATATCAGCTGATAAATATCCATATGCAAGATGGTCAGCCGGCCGATCGAGTAACCAGTCAAGCCAAAATAAAACTGCCATTACACTTATAAAGTAGAAAAATCCCTGATGTGAGCTTAGATAGAGCGCGGCAGTATTATAGAATAAATGTATCAGGTACAAATCGTGCTCATCACCAACTCCGGCCTCTTAGACAAGCCATAAATAACTTGAAATAACCTTCCCCCCCCCAAAAAAAAAAAACTTGAAACAACCTTACTATACTTAATCATCAAATCCATATATCAGCTGATCGAAAAATATTCGATCATATGCAAGCAAGATGGTTGGCCGGCCGGGTAACCAGTAATGTCAATATATATAAAACTACCATAACAATTATAAAGTAGAAAAATCCCGATGTGAGCTTAGATCGACAACGACAGTATTATAACATAAATATATTAGGTACAAGTCGTGCTCATCACCAACTCAAGATCTTACGCACAACAACAACAGCAACAAAAAAGGCATTTTACTGTATATTTTACTGAATATTTTACTTATCCTAATTTTAGATTCTAGACTGTAGGTCATCGTTGTTGGTGGAGAATAGAGATGTTATCATAATTATAATTATTATTATTATGTTTTTATAGCGGGCTAGTTCAATCAAACTAGAAAATGATCATGAGATCAAATTGTGGAGACAATGAGTTTCTCACATCTGAAATTTGAAGAATGAAAGTCTAACATATAAATCTCTAAATTAATTCTCCTATTGTCAATTAGTTTTAAGATAGAACTTCATACGCTTATATAGCTAGGCCCATACGCACTTATGCGCAGTTGCGCACATATGAAAGTGTGGACCCCACGCACATCATGCATATTTGAAATTTCATTCAAAATATACTAGGCTCTCATTTGGTTCACTCTCCACTTCCCACGAAATACAACTATTCCGGAAAGTATCTTTTTTTCTCTATTTGGTTGACGTTAGAGTTGTATTTTTATTTTTTGTGTTTAGTTGATATTAGAGTTGTGGGGATCCATTCTCCCAAATAATAGAAATTGCACTTATTTTGCTAAGATAGATAAGTTTTATTTCCTACGATTTTAAATAGAAAATTCTTATTTTTCATATCAATATATACAATACACTTTTCATGATCTTTCCCATGATCTTTTAATTCATAGGAAGTAATCAAGTTTACGAGAATTTAATTTCCATCATTGAACCAAACGAGCCCTAGGATAAATAGGGTTTAAACGGGGTTCGGGTGAGGGATTGGGTTGTTGTAATTTGATGACAATCTCCCACACATCCGACCCGTCATTCAATTCGTCCATCAACTGTTAGTTTGGATTTTCATCGTTTATTTCGAGTGGGTTAAACAGGTTGATCGATAACCTCACATGTAATTATCCGTCCTATTTTAATCCAAAAACTTAAGTTAGTGGGAAAGAATTTCACCTTACTTATATATAAATATATTTATTTAAAAAAAATGTGGTAAACTTTTTTCAACTCTCAAACTGAGCACCGTTGAAAATGGTATGAACGCGCAACATTATATCCTTATTTAAGATCAGCAGTCGTTTTCTAATGTTGGTGAGATCGAACTTAAGTCCATCCCACGTAAATCAACAAAGAAAATAAAATTAAAAGTTAATTAAGCATTGTGATTAGGTAAGAATTTCAGATTTGTGTGGTGGTTTGCACTTAATTAGTTTTTGATTGGATTGAAATAACCCTAGTAATTAATAAGGTTAGGTGGAAATAAATTTTTAGTTGTAGGTTTTTTATTTTTTTTCTACTAAATTTTATTTTATAAACAATTTACACAAAGTTGGATGAGAGTCTAGCAACTAACTGGAATCCGATACCCTTATTTAAGGCAAAACACAAGCGCTAAAAAATAAAAGAATGAATATTGGCATTAGCCGTGATACTATGAGCAGCCCGTATGACCCTAAACAAAAACTCAAGGGTATCGCTCCCTAACTCTTCAAAAGTTGAGAAGGCAAAAGCAATTAAACTATATTCATTGTCTGTGCACTTCAATTCATACTTTCTCTTATTACGAACAACAACATTAGAAACATCAGCTCCGTGGACAAAACATCAATTCCATCCCCCGCGAAGGGAGAGACACAAGTGACATCTAAGCATACGTTCCTCCCTCTGTCCCAAGAGTAAACCAGAAGATCCGCAGGTCGAAGATCTCTACCTTCCTCGGACAGAAATCCAAGAGGTACCTCCTTTTGCACAAAAACACCATCCTGTGTATAGATATCACCCAACACGTCCCAAACTAGGTTATGGCAGAACTTAAGACCAATATCATCCCCACAGTGGACAACATGATCTCCAAAACAATATATGGCTTTAGAAGAGCAACAAGGACAAGTATATCCAACAGGATACATAGGAATAGCAAGACGATAGCACAAAACACACCTTAAATTGTTTTTGGTGCTTCGTCTGTCCTAACCCTTCAATTGGGAGGGTTCTCAAAAAATCTAAAGAATGTGCTGACCTATTGCTAATGAGGATAGTCTTTTTCCTAGCACTCGGGTTGTAAAGACTCACCAAATTCTTCTCTACCATAACAAAGTACATTGTAACCAATTTTTTCATAAAAGAAGGGCTGGTACATCACGACAGAGAACAAGAGGAATGAAGCTGCACAAATCTCGAAAGTTGTTCAAACACAAACAAGCCCTACATCCAAGGTATTACAATGTCAAAGCAACCTATTCAGGAGCTCAAGAGACTGGAAACGCGAAATAAAAAATACATAGATGTAAGCATCATGAGCAATACACACCTCAAAACTACCCATTCAAAAGTTGTAAAATTGTTTTTTTTTATATCTTTCAATATATGTTTACCATTGGCAAAAAATAAATAAATTCTGAACTCTGAAGTTAATCCAAACATTTTGCATATATGTCAAGCATGCATGCCACATATTTATACAGATCCAAATTTTATTTTTCGTAAGATTTTGACCATTTATGAAGAAAATTGGTTTCGATTCGAGTTATTAAAGACATGCATGTCCAATAGTTTTTATTATAATTTTGTTTAAATGAGAAATCTAAAGTTAAATTTTCTAAAAATGCCAAGATTTATTGATATTTTCTCTAAAATATGAAGATTTATTGATATTCTCTTATTTATTTATTAATATATTGTTATTTATTTATTATTATATCCCTATTTATGTATTGATATTATTTATTTGTTCATAACGTGCACTTTGTGTATCAAAAAGATTAACTTTTTAACAATAATAATAATATTGATCTTGTGAGGTTTCGCTACAACGAAATCTAGGAGGGGTAATGTTTGTGCATTAATATCATTATCTTGGTAGATTTTTTTTTTGGTCGAAAATTATCTTGGTAGATAGTATAGTACGTGTTTCATTTGATAATTTCCCTTGTGATGACATGCGACCCGTTATATATATATTTATCTGGTAGGTATATATATTGTACATGCAGAACGCGATCTTCTGGATTTTGGGCAAGGGACTTGGAACATTTAATTCGTCCCCGCACAAATTGAAGGTGATCAACCTAAGCTGTAGCATGCACCTTAAAAAAAGAAATACGTAGCTCCCGGGTTAATTAATCATTGCATAATGTTCATCAATCTTCATTAATTAACTAATTAATTTGGTGTGATTGACGTACGTACGTACAGGCGGTACAGATCGAGTCGATGGCGGATGTGAAGATAAAGAGCAAGCATAAGGTGAAGCCAGCGGAGGGCACATGGGAGGGGGTAGTGACCCTGAGCGAGCTGGACCAGGTGGCGGGTGCGGCGTACGTGCCCACCGTCTACTTTTATAAAGACACGGGGGCGGCGGCGGTCATAGAAACTCTAAAGGAGTCCCTGAGCCGAGCCCTGGTTGCTTACTACCCGCTGGCCGGAAGGCTAAGCAAGGCGGAAGGAGGAGGAGGGCGGCTGGAGCTTCACTGCAACGCTATGGGGGTGGAGCTGATCGAGGCCGAGTCCAGTACCCGACTCGAGGATTTCGGTGACATGTCGGGCACGCACAAGTTCCAGCACCTAATACCTTTTGTGGACCACCAGAAGCCCATCCATGAGCAGCCCTTGTACTTGGCCCAAATCACGTACCTCAGCTGTGGTGGGCTTTGCCTCGGCATCATGATCTCCCATGCTGTCGCCGATGGATCCGGCTTGCTCTACTTCATAACCGATTGGGCAAGGTACGTCTCACATCGATCTATTTATATATAATTAATTAATTTTAATGAAAATATATATATGATATTGACTTTTACTTTGTACGCGCGTAATATTAATTAGGCTAGCTCGGGGTGAGCCTTTGGAGGTTCTTCCTTGTCATGATCGTAGCATCTTGAGAGCCGGAGAGCCACCAAAACAAGTCCATCCCTTGGGGAAGACGATGTCACAGCTATCGACACTGCTTAGCCAGCAGCGCATCTCCGAGGATCAGGAGCCAAAAGAGACAGACATGGTGATGCTACCATTGACAAAGTCTCAAATTGACAAGCTCAAGAAAGCTGCCAATGAAAACGTTGACCATGGTTGCCGTCCTTATAGTCGCTATGAAGTCCTAGCTGCCCACATATGGAGGTACGTACAAATATATATTATATATAGTATCAATTGATTATATATATATATATTTGATCAAGTATAATTAATTTTGCCATACATTAAATTTAAAATTTAAACAGGTGTACCTGTAAGGTGAGAGGGCCTGAGAGCAAGGAACTGAGAGGTCTTGGAATCGGGATCGATGCACGATACCGCCTCAGTAAGTTTCCCGACAAGTATTTTGGCAACACCGCATTTGTGGTGGCTGCAAGAAGCCTTGCTGGGGAGATACTCTCCGCGCCTTTAAGTTGGACCTGTGGTAAGATCAGGGAAGCAATCGAGAGCGTCACGGAAGAGAACATATGGTCCAACATAGATTTCCTCAAGGGTTTGGATGATATTTCCATCTGTCAGCAGCTAAGAGCCCTCCGAAACACAGATGATGATGATCAGCCTTATATTAATCCAAATCCCGGGGTGATAAGCTGGTTGTCTATACCTGTCTGTGGCCTGGATTTTGGATGGGGGAAGGAGGTTCACATGAGCCCAGGAACCCACCATTTTGATGGGGTTTCTTTGCTCTTGCCTGGAAGAAAACAAGTGGGATCAGTGGTTGTGTATGTGTCCTTGCAAGTGGCTCACATTCAGCACTTCACCAAACATTTCTATGATGATATCCCCACTCCCCAGCCAAGCTGTTAAGTGTTTTGGTGTTATTTCATATTTGGTCTGTTTAAGTCGTACTATATTATATATATATATATATATATATATATATATATATTGCTGTCGCCTGTGGTTATATTTATATACTATTTCACTGTATTAATGAAACTTTCCTTGAGCAACTAGCAGTTTATATACCAAATTCTCTTTAACATTAATACAGTGAAATAACATGTTTTAATTATAAGACAAATTTATCTAGCTACTATCAAACTAGTTAAGTTGTTTAATTAACTAGTTATTAGTTAAAAAGTTACATGTTTTATAAGACAAAATGATCTAGCTACTATTTAATTAACTAGTTAAAATTGAAACTTAAAAACAAGAAATTTAAATAGTTATCCTAGATGTTAATTTCTATATTTTTCAAAAAAAAAGGGAAATAAGAAGAATAAGCAGTCCCTTATAAATAAATTACAACATACAATTTGTAACTTTAAACTAACTGTACCTCGTTTAAATTGTTCGAATATAGTTTATTATATTTTTCATAAGTTAAAATCATTATTTTTACTTAATTATTTAACTACTACTTAAACTTTAACTCAAACTATTTTAATAACTTGTACATTTAAATACACCCTAAAACTAATTTCACATTCCAAACAATGAATGTTTTCTCAACCGCATGCACCATTTGCCCTCCTACGTGTTTGACGCATTCCTCCACATGGACTCTCCTTCCCGACACTTGTCAACACATGCAAAGATGCGACACTTAATATTAAGTTCAAAACACTTGGTGAACATCCTTGGGCACATGTCAGACATGCAAAATCTCATTCAAACTAGCTACAATATTTAGAATTGGAAGAAGCCCGCTAACATCACTCTGGTGGCCGAGTATTCCATCACCACCACCGCCGCCGCCCCAACACATCGTATAGGCAGTGCCTTCCCCTGAAAGCACGGCTGTGAAGTACTTTCCAATAGCAACTTGTACTACGAATATATCCTTCAAAGACTCGACCATTTTCGGGACAGTAGCTATAGAAGCTTCATGATCACTGTTTTCCAAATACCCGAACAGCTCCTGCCCCATTGCATATACCCTCCCGGCATCACTAACAAGCATTGTCTTAGAATCTCCAACAGCTACCTGCACGATCTTGATTCCTTGCAACGATCTGCAGGGCGAAAGTTAGACTGCAGAATATGGAGCAAGGTTCCAATACAGATTGAAAACTCTATTAATTGATACTAATTGAATAATACATCTCCAATAGTAAGAGTATATATATGGACACCACACAACACACCTTATGAGGCAAGGCTGGCGTACAGTGTCATCGTTGTCCTGGTCTGTTTTTCCAAGGCCAAGCTGGCCGGAGGCATTGAATCCGAAAGAGTAGACTGCTCCTTTGGGTGTGAGCACTATGCTATGCCCTGGCCCTGCTATAGCCTGTGGTTTGCCGATCCTGCAGCAGAATTCCCTGGCCTTCAAGTATCGGAGAACAAGCTTCCATGACCCGCCACACTTTCTCTTCAAATCACAACTCATGGGGCCAAAGAGGCTTCTCCTTTGGCCTAAATCCAATGCAGCCACCTCGGCAATGGACAAGTCCAAGTCCTCCTCGGGGCCAAAGCTTCCGGGATGCCGAAAGAATTTACATGTTTTCTGCAAACAAAATCCACATTCTTAACTTTTAAAACGAGATTTGACATAAGAATATTTCAGTAGGATCCAATTAATGAGAAGGGTTATGAATTAAATTGCCTCTAGTATTGCGAGATCGCTAGGAGATAAATCACAAGTGGTGAGAATGTGAAGAACTAAGGAGGGAATGGCTATGGGTAAGTCTTCAAAGGCGACCGCCTCTTCCGCTGTGTTACTGTGTTGGATCATGGTGCACGTACTAGCTGCTGATGTTCTGCAGTGCTAGCTCACAGGAATTGCTGCTCCTTACGTTCAAAATCATCATACAAGTAACCAAAATACTGTTCAAAATCATAATATGACATACCCTTTTCTTATAAGAGTACTACTAATTTAACCTGTTCGATCATAGTCACGAAACTAATTAATTGATATTAATTCATCATAGCAAACACTAATTTTGTTACAAAAAGAATCGCGCATATTGATAAATACGTGCATACAACAAGCATTCGTAATTGTTTGGCACTATACAAGCAATTGTTAAATTAACCTGCTTCCAAAAGTTTGGTGGCAAGTAAGAAAAAAATGGAAAAGAGTAATTAAGGACTTGAAAGAAAGAAGAATACATGAGATCAAAACCCAGAAATGATAAGCCTGTGTCATATATCCGTCGGCTTGAATTCTGGAAAAATTGGAGCCTGAAAAATGTTAGAACATGAGACAATTGGATGATTTATGAGAATTGTTTGTTATGGTTTAGGGTGAATTTTGCGGTGTAAATAAAAACAGAATACCCTAGAAAAATACTCGTCTGTTTAAACAATCTTGGAATGTGACACGGATATTGTTATCTTTTTTTGCAGGAAATAAAATCATAATCGTAATCATTTGGATTTTGGAACAAAAAATTACTATCATGCATTATTATCATTACTTTATCTATCAGCTTGCCCCTCAACTAACTTGATGAGCGAGCAAGCATTACGGGAGTATATATGGGGTCATTATCACCCTGACTTTATGGGCCCAAAAGTGTAGTTCAGCCCACTAGTTGCACGTCTTTGGAGCCCAGTATACTGAAAATACGTCCCTGATTCATAAGCTATTAAGCCATCCTATCATCGTATGTTGATTGGAAGAACAACTGAGAGGTAGACGTACAAGTCTATTTTATAGAGAGGCACATACATTACTTTCTCCATTTTATATATGTTCACAGTTCACTTTGATCTCGGTCCTTTATGACAAACAAAAAGGTTAATTAAGGATTTGGTTGTCTTTTTTATCTATTAATAGACTATAGTGGAGGGCACGGGTTAAAGACACGTTGGAAAGTACCAATGCAAGCCAAGTCTCCTTGTTGTGAGATTTTGCTGAGTTGTAATCTACACATACGACAACAAAATGCAATTTATGTACTGCAGGGTTATACAATTTGGATTTTTTTTATAAAAGTTAAAATATTTTTATGTAGAACACAAACAACGTACTATATGATCTATGCGTATGGGTACCTTACATTTATTTATTAGATTCATTGGATTTAGAGGTACGTATTGGCCAGGCGGCCCTATACCAACTAACCAACATGTTGACCGTTCTTAATTATATTATTTGCGTTAAGAAATTTAAGCAACATGAAATTTATTTAATATTTTAGGGTAGAAATTTATATAGATAATATAAACGTTCTTGTTGCTTGAAAGAAAACGTACCTCTTATTCTTACTTGTATATGTTGTTGCCTGCTACCAATCCATATTCATTCATTAGGGCATGCAGAAAGGTTCACATACTAGCTAATCCAAGTTAATTTAAAAAGATCTACTTCCTTTAAAGTTCTAAATGTCAATATTTGACTAACTATTTGTTTTTCCAAATTCATACAAAATTAGTTCTTGGGAAATAACTTTATGAGGAATTGCACTTCCTAATTCGTTGAACCAAAACATTAAGTAATAAGATTCAATCCCACCAAATAAAAAACATTTAAGTAATAAGATGACATGCATGCATTGGTGAATATATTTGAAGTCAAAAGTATGAGGAAAGTGTCTCAACAATTGGCTTGATGATGATCACAATTAATTGGTGACCTTTTCATGTTGGTATATTAATATAGATGCTGGCATGCTGCATGCATGACAAGCCATCGATCCGAAGGCTAAATTGGAAGCCGTTCTTCCCCTTAATCGATCCGATCCATACAAGGGATCGAGCAAATAATCAATTCTATTGCATTTTCGCTCCATATATATGTTCCTATTTCAATACATTGATCAGTCCTCTTTTGAAAGTTTGCAGTCAAATTATAACTACTTTAATTTCCAACATACATTTAACAAAACCCAACCCGGCCTGCCCGTTTTTAAGAAAAAAGAAGTGCCACAACTTGCAAAAGCTAGAAATTAAACTACATCATCATTCATTTCATCATGTACGTCCCTGTCAAAGATTTAGGTTAAATCGAATTGAAAGCAAAATGCTATCAACCTAATAAATAAAAATTAAGAACGGTGCTGTTTACAGTAACTTTGTGAAAGAAACCTCGCATTTTCGGCTACATATAGTTTCACTGCCACCAACTAGCAAATTATTATGTAATATATATTCACTGATCATCTCGACGAATAATATATATATTGAATGGTCAGATGTCAAAAATTGACTTTCTCCACCATCACCTAACTCATCAACTGATTAATTTATCAAATTTATAATTGGTATTGCTTTTGATGAAGAAAATTGTAGGTGGGAGGAGTTCACGGAGCATGTAGGCTGTAGCTAGGACTTGTGCCAATTCAAGAAGATTGATATATGAGACTCCAAATTGCGTGATCAGGTAGAAAACTATGTCTTCGTCAATTAGACCAACCAGCTTGTTTATTATATACTGTATGTTTTGTTTAGTCCAACAAGGAACAATATATAATTAATGGACAAATATTTGAAACTATACATACATATATAGATATATGGATACCATAATTTTTAAATCACATATATAGTACTCTATCCGTTTCACAATACTTGTTCATAAAGATTTTTATTCTTATTTCATAATAGATACACTTCTCCCAAAAATTGAACCAAAAGTACAAAAAATAAGTGAGGGAAAGTAAGAGCATTTAATAGTAGTAATTTGGGGAAAAAAACTTTCATATGTGTGAAAATTTGTCTATGATCAGAAACGGAGAAAGTACAAAACAAAAACAGTACGCACGTAAATGTGATTTGGCATAACATGGCATAAATTTTACGTTCACTTGTTTACTTTTTTAATCAATTTAAAAAAATATGATATATATATATATATATATATATATATATATATATATATATATATATATATATATATATATATATATATATATATATATACTTCGATATGATGTGTAACTTGATGATGCACTACAAATTTTATCCTAGCTAGTGCAATATATAATTAACTTAATCGGAGTACGTTGCTTGTATTTGTTCTACAATACCAATTAATGATTCCGGACTCAGAAGGCTAGCTAACTTGATTGACGTGAGTTTTACTAAATGCCCTAGCTAGCGTACATATATATCCACGACTACCTAGGGGGGTAATTAATAATTTACACAAATTAGTCCAAGGTAAGCTATTATGTCATACTTGGGTAAGACTTGAAAGTTAATTACTTAATTAAGAATCTCGATTATCTAGCTAGCTACCACTACCAGCTTAATTACCAGTAACATATTTTGTACAGTAATTAATCCCGTCACCAATATAATGCCTTCATAATCACACTATAAGTACAACTCTAAAGCTCCTAATTAATCAATATATTGAATATAAGCGGGATATCATAATAATATATATAAATAATTTTTTAATAGATTACCTACCACAAAAATAGACTCCATATACGGAGTCCCAATCAAAAAGATCGAAGAACTTCAATAAATTAATAAATAATTAATTAAGCAATTCAAGTAAGAATATACACGTACAAAGAAAGATGTTTTAGTTTTTTTAAATCGAAATGAGATTTAATTAAACTAGCTAACAACGAGCTGTACGTTGAAATAGTCATGAAATGCACTGTGAGATTGATCGAATTTTCACGACGAGCTAACCACCATATCATATCTCTTATCTCTCGCTCTCTTTCTCTCTTCCTCTCAATCTATATATTATATCTTCCCAGCTAAACTTTATGCTTAACTTATAAACCATAACAACACTCCTTTCTTTCTTTCTTTCTTTCTTACAGGAGGAAAATAATAAAAAAAACCCATAAAACATCAAATTAAACAAACAAAATGCGAGGTTGCAACGGTATTGCAAAGCATGTGTTCAACCTCCGGGTTACGAGAGGACAGCCAACCTTGGTGGCTCCTGAGAAGGAGACGCCCGAGGGGGCCCTACTTCTTATCCAACCTGGACCAAAACAAGATCCGGCTAAACCCTAACGGGAGGCCCATAAACCAAAACGACCTTGAGGATCGTCTCTTCTTGCTGACGAGCCTCGAGGAGAACCTCGGGATGGTGGTCTCCACGGTCTATTGCTACAAGCCAACGACGAAGAAGGGAAACGAGACGGTGGGTGAGGTGATGAAGAGGGCCTTGGCTAAGCTCCTTGTCGAGTACTATCCCTTTGCTGGGAGGCTGAGGGTTAGCCGGGAGGAGAAGCTCGCGGTCGAGTGCACGGGCGAGGGGGCGGTCTTCTTGGAGGCCGAGGCCGATTGGAGGATGGATGAAATGGGCGATCCTGCCAACCCTAATCCCGCTATTTTGGGAAAGTTGGTGTATGATTTCACTATGGATAACCCTAGGACTATTCTAGACATACCCTTGCTCATGGCCCAGGTTTGCATTTTAACTTTGTTATTCTTACGTACTTCACCAATAGTTTTACACATATATGCTTAATTCTTTTTAATCATTGATTATGCTTAATAGTTGAGAATGATCTGTGTGCAAGATGTGCTAGCGCTAGACGTTGTAGAAGAACTAGTTTGTATTGAATACTGTTTCCTTCTCCGCGTTAATTAAAAGAAAAAGGCTATTGATCGAGATAATCTTTTTCGTTAAAAGTTGCATCATTTTCTCAGATAATTATAATTAATGCTGTATAGGGTTGATTTAAGAAACTAATCATTATTGCTTTTAATGTTCAGAAACTGAGGAATCTATAATAGATTTGATGTAGATTGTTAAAGATATATGTGGAGTGGATTAATTTCTTGCAATGGTCCCTGCCTGTTTTGGTGTGTGTCGTTTCATCATTTTGCCAACAGGCCGGCAAAAACGGTTGTTCAATTCGTAAATCATTATAACAATGAAATTTCCTACGTGTTAAACGTGGGGCCGACATTTTCTTTGGTGGTGATCGAACGTGTGGGGATGGATTTGATAAACTTAGGGTATCGATCCTTTCAATTAATTACCGTATTGTGATCGAATATTACGTACGTGCGTACACAGGTGACAAAGTTCAAGTGTGGAGGTTTTGTTCTAGGGCTGAGCTTGAACCATGCGATGGTTGACGGCGTAAGCGGGACCGGGTTCGTCAAGGCTTGGGGCGAGATCGCCCGCGGCCTCCCTCTCTCCCGACCTCCATTCCTGGACCGCAACCTCCTCCAATCCCGAATCCCTCCGACAATCGAGTACCACCACCCTGAGTTCCAAGGAATCTCCAATCCCGAATTCCTCCTCGACCACCTAGAAGAAGAAGAGCCGCCGCTGGAATACAGAACATTCGTGTTCGGGCCCAAGTGGCTCGAGAGGGTCAAGTACAAAGCCATGGAAGACCAAACCCTCAAACGCTGCACCACCTTCGAGGCCCTCTCCGCGTTCGTCTGGCGGGCCCGCACAATCGCCCTCATGGCGTCATCCTCATCCTCCAGGCCGTCCAAGCTGGTGTTCCCGGTGGACGGGCGCTCGCGGTTCAGCCCCCCGCTGCCGGAGGGGTACTTCGGGAACGCCATCGTGCTGACCTCGTGCACGTGCCCCGAGGGGGAGCTGGCGCGTGAGCCCCTGTCCAAGGCTGCTGGGCGTGTGCAGCGGGCCATCGCCGCCGTGGACGACGGCTTCATGAGGTCGGCCATTGACTACTACGAGCTGACCCGGGCGAGGCCCTGGATGAGCTCCGTCCTGCTCATCACCACGTGGGCCCGCCTGTCCTTCTACGAGACTGACTTTGGGTGGGGCGTGCCGTCCCACTCCGGGCCCATCGGGTACCCGGTTAAGGAGGTGGTTATGTTCCTTTCAGACGGCAGTGACAAGGACAGCATCAACTTGATGGTGGCTTTGCCCGCTTCCGCCATGGACAAGTTTGACGCCATGGTGAAAGATGTCTATTCATAAATATAATATAATAGAAATCAAAGTGTACTGTTTGAGTTGTTTTGTTTTAATTTCTCTTTTTTTTTGGTCGAATGTTTTATTTTATCTCTTGCTTGTAAGCTACAAGTATTAATTCATCTCAAGTGTACTTAATGATAATCTCCTTTATATTTGAAACATACGCACTCTTCCCGCTTTACTTTTGTGGAATCCTAGGCCTATCTCTTGTGTTTATTTTTTTTTTTTGAAATACTTAATCATTATATTTGACTAGTACTTTTTGAAGAGGGTAAGTAATAGATGTTTATAGATAAATTTGCACATATATAAGGAAAAAAAATTATCGCAAAATTATCCTTATTAAATGGTACTTCATACTTCTAAAAGTTGCGAGTGTATATGATTAATACTCTCTCCGTTCTATTCTACTTGTCCATGAAGGCCTAATACACATATATTAAAGCATGATATGATCTTACCAAATTACCCTTATTAATTATACCTCTCTCTTTTTTTTGAGAGACTTTTCCCAAGTGTATTAATTACAAACAAAGGGTACAAATGGAAAATCTTGTACAAATATAGCTTCAAGGGCAAATAGAACTGAAAAAAAGTTTAAGGCTTCATGGACAAGTAGAATAGAGCGGAGGGAGTATTGTGTAATTATTAGTGGTATAAATGGAAAAAATTCTTATATGAACATCTATTGTGAAACAAAAAAAAATAGTCTCTATGAACATCTATTGTTAAACGGAGGGAGTAATTTCTTGTGGTGTCCAATAAGTTTTTAAATTTTGTGAGTTAACTTTTCACTTACAAAAAAATTTGTCATATAACCAATTGTGAATTTTAACCAATTTGATAAATATAACTTATTTATATATTTTTTTTCATCTTCTTTCCCGAACTTTCATTATTCTATGAATTACACGACGTGGCGATGTCATATATTTTTCGTCCTCAAGATAAAGAATAAAAAGAACAAATATCATTTATTGACTCAAGAACTTTTCTCATCTTAATTTTTTGTCGTGATGTAAAATTATTATCAAAGCGTGCACAACGTACTGCTTAATTAGGAACAAATCAAGAATGAGCTTGTAACAAGAGTATTATCAAAGCGTGCACAACGTACTGCTTAATTAGGAACAAATCAAGAATGAGCTTGTAACAAGAGGAAGCTAGAAATTATAAATATTTAATAATATATCACATATATCATGTAGAATAGAAAGCATACAAATTAAGTTCACCATCATGCTTAAACTATATTTACACCTAAATTATTTTAATAATTACACAATGAAAATTTTACTCTTAACAGTTAGGATGGACAATTTCTTAAAAACTTGAGGATTATCACACAATTTAAAACCATAAGAAATTGTCTTCGTCATTCTTTTTAATCTTTGTTGTTGAGAAGGAGAGATATATGGCATCAATTTTTTTAGTCAAAAGATATATGGCATCAATAGATGTCGTGTAATTCATGGAAGAATAAAAGTTTGGGGAAAAAAATTAGAGAAAATATTTAAATAAATTATATTTATCAACCACATCTTCCATTTTATTGGTTAAAATTCACCATTGGGTATATGACAAAAAATATATATATATATATATATATATATATATATATATATATATATATTATGTAATTTGAGGGTTATCACACAAAATTTAAAAATTAATTGTGCACCACAAGAAATTGTATTAAGTTGAAGGTTACCATTTGAAATTTCCGATATTTTTTATAACTATCATCTTATCAATGGAAATTTACCATTTCTACAAAATTTATAAAGATGTTGCATTAGCATTACTCGAACCCTGCACATTTAGTTAAGGGAAAAAAAAAGAATTTCATACCAACTCGATCAAACCGTCCCTTAATTATACTCCATTGATAAGATGGTAAATTTCCATTGAGTAAATTTCATACCGTAGTTGGTAAGAATATCACACTTGTTATATACTCCATTTCTACAAAATTATTTACATGACTAGTGACTTCACTTAATTAAACTCCTACGAACTACGGGTGTTTGCAAAATGACAAAAATAAAAGGAAGCTCATTAGCTCATTGGAAATTCAATAAATTAAACAAAATTAATCATCGATGACTTAAATGATGTGACGGATGTGTTATTGATGGAGAAAAAAATAATGGAGGTTAGCAGGTCATGGATTGATGGTTTGAAGTTTGAAATGATCCAAGCTAAAGGTGAAAATATACAATTAAAAATGTCAGTTGTCTTAATTGATTAATTACAACTGGCGGTGTCATTCCTACCCGTTGATTTGATTAGTTTTTTTGCGGGGTTTAAGATATAAACATTGATCACATAAGTAGTTACCTACCAATCACTGTACGTAAGTGATTGGATTGGAAATTTGGAATATTAGTCAACTATATATACATACATAAATTAAGAAAAGGTTGTTGGATATTAATTAGTAAATACTGTACGTATATAACTAGACCTGTCAAAAACTGACTTAATCCGCTAACCTGATCCGACCCGTCCGATAATTTTAGGGTTAAGACCCGAAAATTTGAACTCGAAACCCGAAATAAACCGAACCCGCTACAACCCGAACCCGTTGGGTTGAAACCCGAAACCCCTTGGGTTGACCGATTTAGCTTATTTATAGAATTTTTTAAATTTCTTTTGAAACTTATAATATATTTTATTATTAAAATAAATGAAAATAATATATTATAATTAAATATTATTATTTAATTAAAAATTAATTTTAATAATCATAAGAAAAAAGGATATTTTAGACCCGCTGGTCAACCCGACCCGACCGAAAACCCGCTGCAATCCGACCCGATTGATCCGTGACCCATAACGACCCGGAACCCAATTTAACCCGAACCCGAAATGACCGAACCCGAACCCGCCCAACCCGACCCGATTGACAGGTCTATATATAACAAGTGTGATATCTTGAGATAATCACCAGAGTTGAACGCTACATTTGTTGAATTTAATTCTTTTTATGGGGTAGATGCATCTCCCAGGGAAACAAGCTAGCATTGGTACGGTGAAGCTCAATAAAAGACGTCATGTATCATCATATATATATATACTGGCCGGAGTACGTAAGACATAATCATCCATTAGAATTTAGAACAGATAGATAAAGGAGTAGTGCGCCGATGGATCATCTAAGAGCATCTACAGTGGTTTTATGACCCGATGCATAGTGTCAGATTTTTAATAAAAAAATGAAATACGCGTGTTCCAAGATGAAATGGGTGCAAAAGATGAACCTGAAAAGCAAACGGTGCATGGAGTGCTCAGTGCGTGTAAACTCGCGTGTAAGATTTTAAAACGCACCGTTTGCACATAATTAAACTAATGTGCTGCGTTTTGCACATAATCTAGCCACAAAAATAAACGAGGAACCTAAAAAAAATTACCCTAATTTCTCTTTTTTTTAATCTTTTCATAAATATCAATATTCTATATATTTAAATTCAATTGTATATTTTAGAATATTTAGGGTGTTTTTTGGGTTGTTTTATTATACTATTTTACAAACTGATTGTATATATTTGACTACACTACACATTATAGTCACACAACTGGTTGAAGGCCAACTTGGTGGAGCACATTTGAACAACATTTATGCATGAGTATGAGTCGGATTGACATATTTAAGTTGTATGTTGTTTAATTTAATATCTCGTATGTTATTTGTTGTGTGTTTTCTTACATTGTTTTTTTATGTTGAGATGTACTTTGTTCCAAGCTTTGAATTGCATTATTTATCTAATTATGATGTTCATTTTCTTTAATTTTATATATCAGTATCCGCTTAATTAAGAATAATATAGTATATAAAATTCTTAATAAACATACAATGACTTAAAACTATAATTTTAATAAATAACAAATTTGCGATATATTTTTTATTTATTAATTACATCATTATAGTCAAATTATAATAATATTTTTTATAACGAGGGGCACATATGTAATTTTTATTAAAGAAAGGGGTATACTTGTAATTGTATATGAAGAGAGAAAAAATATTGAAAATGGAAAAAGTAAGAGTTCATGGGGTGCATGGATGTAGAAAAAATTGTAATTGGGTGCATAGTTGATGTGGCAGAGAGAGAAATGGAAAAAGTAGGGGTGCATGACACTGTAGCTGAAGCATGATTGTGGATGCTCTAAGTAATTATTTTTAATTAGTCAACGACTGAATTAGAAGCACTAATCTGAAGACTATTGATGGATCGATGTTAGTCTAGACAGTCGGGAACTGTTCCAGTGACAGTTCCCTTACGCAGCGGAATAATATAGAACAAGACTAAACAGGAATTTAAGACAGGGACACAGTTCCTTTATAGAGGAACCTCTTTAGCCAACTAGCTAAAGAGTAAACCTCTACCTCCCTTGGAGGATTTTGAACACGCACTATATTCTATTGATATATCTCAGGTTCCACAATACAAAGTCGAACTTCTCTATTGTTTGCAATCCCACTCACAAACAATACTAACGACTAAGACATAGTAGTTCCTAGATCTAAACACAAATGAATATAGAGAGTGAACCTTCACGTTCCTGTGCAGTTCTCTTTAGCACAAGAACCACCTTCTTCAAGCTGATGAAGATCTTCACGCGGTCTTCATCACTTGATACTTCCTTCCTTGAACTTCTGGATTGAATATCTTCACTGAATCAGCTCGGGCTCTTGATATCTTTCTTTCCTTTTTGTAGATCTGATTTTCTTGTGTGCGAGAGCTCAATTAGACCTAGCGGCGTCGCATATTATTTATAGAGTTTCCATCTTTAGTTCTGACGCCTTTGCCCTTCTTGTCTTGGGGAGTACGACACTATTCAAAAAGACTAGCGTACCCTTCTTCATCTCTATTCATTCGGAGCTTTGGCTTGCCGCCCAAGACAATAGTGAAATGTCTTTCTTGTCCTTTAAATTACTTGCCACGTACACAAGTGACTTGACGGGGAACATTTTCCTTTGCTTTTTCTGTAAACTTGCTATCTTTCCTGAGATCACTTTATACAGGGAATTAGTTCCATTTATTTGTTATTATCAAAACTTCGATTGCTCGAATGGAGAAGCCATTGTTCCAATGTTAGTTTCCTAACACTGTTCCAACAACTATATATATACACGTCACAGCAGAGAGTCGACATATACAGTATACTATTTGCTGAATTTGATTTATTTTTTTTTGAATATGCCATCAAGTAACCACTTATAATCTCTTGAAAGGATCAGCATTTAAAATTATAAATTAAACTGGATCTTATCTTATTTAATGGGAAAAGATAGGAGTACATTAATCCTGCGATCCGATCATATTATAAAGGTGGAGCCAGGACTAGCGGCATGGGTAGATGAGGAGCTGAGCCGGATCTAGTCTCCGGCTCGTTGGCTATGGTAATAAATACGGGCGGGAGACCCGATCTGCGAGAATCCTTAATATGGTGTTTTAAATATAAATATAAATAGAAGATTTCCACTGCGTGCCGACCATCTTCTGATTTTGCTCCTAACCTAGCTAAACAATTCGTTGAGAATTAATTTATATCAAGTTGCTCAAGAAAACATATACAATAATACTTGATAAATCAAGCATCACGCCTCCAAGTTAGAGAATTAATGTTGCGTAGTTGATGGATTTGATTAATATATATGTTATATATAAATTAAGTAGCTAGCTAGGAAGGTGTTTTTGTACATTGTTTAATGAAATAACTAGCCATTAATCGATCAGAAGCAACTAAATACGCTAGCTATACAATAATCATGATTCGTTGACGACGACCACGTACGTACTTGACAGAAACGTGGAGCTAGCTAGGAAGGTAGGTGGGTAACCACTTTCTCGTCCTCTGATGTACGTTAATTGCAAGTTGCAATTTGCAACCGATCGAATTAATATACGGTGATCAAACAGCACGCCAATTACTCTCTAGCTAATCTCGATCTATATCGATCAATCGTGACATCGATCGAAATTGCATGCAATGGAACAAGTGCAAATCAAATTGAAAAGCCTGGTAAAACCAGCGGGAAAAACATGGACGGGCATCATCGCCCTGACCGAATGGGACATGATCGTGGGCAGAGGGTACGTCCCCTGCGTCTACTCGTATACAACCACCAACGGCGCCCATCCCGCCACGCTCGTCCACAACCTCAAGCGGTCGCTGGGGACGGCCCTGGCCCACTTCTACCCTCTCGCCGGCCGCATCCACCGCACCCAAGGGGGGAGGCTGGAGCTCCGCTGCCACGAGTCCACGTGGGGGGCTGAGCTGGCGGAGGCCCAGGCCCCGTTTGACATGCCGCCCCACTTGTCGATGAGCGGCTTTCTTCGGGGCCAGCTTATGCCGGAGGTTGATTACGGGAAGCCGCCACATGAACAACCGCTTCTGCTCGTGCAGCTCACCTTCTTCCGCTGCGGCGGATTGAGCGTCGGAATCACCGTCTCCCGTGCGGTGGCCGACGGCCTCGGCTCCCTACACTTCATCAGGGAATGGGCAAGGTACGTACGTACATATATACGTCATTATTAATATTAATATTATGTATTTATTTTGCTGATCTGATCTGATGTAATATGATAGGATTGCTCGAGGTCAGGCAATGGAGGCGGCCCCGTTTCACGATCGGGGGCTATTAAGAGCGGGAGAGCCACCAAGGACCCCCGAGAGCCCTACCAGAGAATCGTCAGCAGCTCAGCCGCCTCCTCTCCCGCTGGTGATGGTTCCTCCCCTGTTGCCCGACCCTGGAGAACATTCATATCCAGTCATGATGAGGCTCGAGACCACCATGGTCATGTTACCCTTAACTAAGGCACAACTAGATCGGCTCAAGCACATGGCTAACAAGGTCAAGCCCAGCCAAATAAGTCCTTCCATTTCACGTCGTGGTTATAGTCGCATAGAGGCGTTGACCGCCCACATTTGGAGGTTATATAATTATATCTCTATAATATTTAATTCGTACGTAACTACCTAGCTTGGGTTTAATATTATTTTATTTTGTACGTATTGATTGGGTGTCTAACATGTATGTACGTAAGTACGTCTATATTATATATAGGTGCGCCAGCAAAGCCAGAGGGCACGAGGGCAAGAAGCTAAACTCAATCGGCGTAGCCATCGATGTCCGCAGCCGGTTGACCCCGCCGCTGCCGCCAAACTACTTTGGAAACGCGGTGATAATGATGACGGCCACGAGCTCGTCGGAGGAGCTCAACTCGAACCGGCTCGGGTACGCGTGTGGCAGGATTAGGGTGGCCATCGAGAGGGTGACGGAGGAGTACGTGTGGAGGGACCTCGACTACTGGAAGCGCCAACCCGACATCCGAGTGTGGCAGGGCCTACGCACCACCGAAGGGGTGTACGTCAACCCGGACATCATGGTCACCAGCTGGTTCACGCTTCCCCTCTATGGCTTGGATTTCGGGTGGGGGGAGGAGACCCACATGGCACCCGGTCAACAGACCATGGAGGGCATCTCCATGATCCTGCCCGGAAGACAAGATGGCTCTGCGCTTGTTGCTATCTGCTTGCAACCGGTTCATGTCGACAAGTTCAAGGCCTACTTTTATGATCAAGTTTACTAGGTAGCTAGACGATCATGCGCGTACGTACATGCAATCAAACTTTAACTTACTAGCTAAAAAGTTGACTGTGTCAAACACATGATTTATTAGCATGCAACTCAATACTGCCTTCAAAATTTTGCCAAAAAAAAGGACAAGGTTAGCTCAGTCCTGCAGCATCTAGTCAAAAGGTTATGCCTCTAAAAATAGTATATATCCAGAAGTCTCGATCCGAAAAGGCTCAAAATTGCAACCATGGCGCGCCGAGCTAGGCTCCGTAGTCCGTAATATAGATCAATGACTCCGTTGAAAGTAGAACTTTAGTTTCTTACATGTGCACACTGTGAAATACTGGTATTATTAAACCATATAAAATTTATTTCACATCGATCAAGCTAAAGGCTATACCTTAATTTAAACCACATACATGTGCTATAATGTCGATTTTCAAATAATGTGAAGAGAGAAATGAGACAGAATAAAATTTTAATTGAATTGATTAGACAACAATTACAAGGATCAGTTACGTATACAATCGATTTAACAAAGTAAACAGGTTGTTACAAATAGGCGCGCGTATATGCCATCTTTCTCACTCCCTAACGAACTGACTCTTATTTATTCTAATATATATATATAAGAATTAAAGATCCAAACCCAACCACATGCAAATCATAAACTTGACATCTATATAGTGATTTAGATGAATTGCTACAAAATTGTATGCTAATTGTTAGATTTAATTAATTAGATGACCCGTGATTGGGGAACTGTGTAAGGTCTGACCATTTTTTAATAATGGTCGATCGCCTTACCCTCTCTTGTATATTGGTGTTTGTTTTGTGGATAATGGTCGATGTGGGAATATGCCCATTTTTCCTTAACACTAACCTAGCTTGACCCAAATCCTGTTATACAATAAGCCATAAATAACTTTTTTTTTTTTTTGATAAGAATAAGCCATAAATACCTTGAAATAACTTTACTATACTTTAATCATCAACTCCATATCAGCTGATAAATATCCATATGCAAGATGGTCAGCCGGCCGATCGAGTAACCAGTCAAGCCAAAATAAAACTGCCATTACACTTATAAAGTAGAAAAATCCCTGATGTGAGCTTAGATAGAGCGCGGCAGTATTATAGAATAAATGTATCAGGTACAAATCGTGCTCATCACCAACTCCGGCCTCTTAGACAAGCCATAAATAACTTGAAATAACCTTCCCCCCCCCAAAAAAAAAAAACTTGAAACAACCTTACTATACTTAATCATCAAATCCATATATCAGCTGATCGAAAAATATTCGATCATATGCAAGCAAGATGGTTGGCCGGCCGGGTAACCAGTAATGTCAATATATATAAAACTACCATAACAATTATAAAGTAGAAAAATCCCGATGTGAGCTTAGATCGACAACGACAGTATTATAACATAAATATATTAGGTACAAGTCGTGCTCATCACCAACTCAAGATCTTACGCACAACAACAACAGCAACAAAAAAGGCATTTTACTGTATATTTTACTGAATATTTTACTTATCCTAATTTTAGATTCTAGACTGTAGGTCATCGTTGTTGGTGGAGAATAGAGATGTTATCATAATTATAATTATTATTATTATGTTTTTATAGCGGGCTAGTTCAATCAAACTAGAAAATGATCATGAGATCAAATTGTGGAGACAATGAGTTTCTCACATCTGAAATTTGAAGAATGAAAGTCTAACATATAAATCTCTAAATTAATTCTCCTATTGTCAATTAGTTTTAAGATAGAACTTCATACGCTTATATAGCTAGGCCCATACGCACTTATGCGCAGTTGCGCACATATGAAAGTGTGGACCCCACGCACATCATGCATATTTGAAATTTCATTCAAAATATACTAGGCTCTCATTTGGTTCACTCTCCACTTCCCACGAAATACAACTATTCCGGAAAGTATCTTTTTTTCTCTATTTGGTTGACGTTAGAGTTGTATTTTTATTTTTTGTGTTTAGTTGATATTAGAGTTGTGGGGATCCATTCTCCCAAATAATAGAAATTGCACTTATTTTGCTAAGATAGATAAGTTTTATTTCCTACGATTTTAAATAGAAAATTCTTATTTTTCATATCAATATATACAATACACTTTTCATGATCTTTCCCATGATCTTTTAATTCATAGGAAGTAATCAAGTTTACGAGAATTTAATTTCCATCATTGAACCAAACGAGCCCTAGGATAAATAGGGTTTAAACGGGGTTCGGGTGAGGGATTGGGTTGTTGTAATTTGATGACAATCTCCCACACATCCGACCCGTCATTCAATTCGTCCATCAACTGTTAGTTTGGATTTTCATCGTTTATTTCGAGTGGGTTAAACAGGTTGATCGATAACCTCACATGTAATTATCCGTCCTATTTTAATCCAAAAACTTAAGTTAGTGGGAAAGAATTTCACCTTACTTATATATAAATATATTTATTTAAAAAAAATGTGGTAAACTTTTTTCAACTCTCAAACTGAGCACCGTTGAAAATGGTATGAACGCGCAACATTATATCCTTATTTAAGATCAGCAGTCGTTTTCTAATGTTGGTGAGATCGAACTTAAGTCCATCCCACGTAAATCAACAAAGAAAATAAAATTAAAAGTTAATTAAGCATTGTGATTAGGTAAGAATTTCAGATTTGTGTGGTGGTTTGCACTTAATTAGTTTTTGATTGGATTGAAATAACCCTAGTAATTAATAAGGTTAGGTGGAAATAAATTTTTAGTTGTAGGTTTTTTATTTTTTTTCTACTAAATTTTATTTTATAAACAATTTACACAAAGTTGGATGAGAGTCTAGCAACTAACTGGAATCCGATACCCTTATTTAAGGCAAAACACAAGCGCTAAAAAATAAAAGAATGAATATTGGCATTAGCCGTGATACTATGAGCAGCCCGTATGACCCTAAACAAAAACTCAAGGGTATCGCTCCCTAACTCTTCAAAAGTTGAGAAGGCAAAAGCAATTAAACTATATTCATTGTCTGTGCACTTCAATTCATACTTTCTCTTATTACGAACAACAACATTAGAAACATCAGCTCCGTGGACAAAACATCAATTCCATCCCCCGCGAAGGGAGAGACACAAGTGACATCTAAGCATACGTTCCTCCCTCTGTCCCAAGAGTAAACCAGAAGATCCGCAGGTCGAAGATCTCTACCTTCCTCGGACAGAAATCCAAGAGGTACCTCCTTTTGCACAAAAACACCATCCTGTGTATAGATATCACCCAACACGTCCCAAACTAGGTTATGGCAGAACTTAAGACCAATATCATCCCCACAGTGGACAACATGATCTCCAAAACAATATATGGCTTTAGAAGAGCAACAAGGACAAGTATATCCAACAGGATACATAGGAATAGCAAGACGATAGCACAAAACACACCTTAAATTGTTTTTGGTGCTTCGTCTGTCCTAACCCTTCAATTGGGAGGGTTCTCAAAAAATCTAAAGAATGTGCTGACCTATTGCTAATGAGGATAGTCTTTTTCCTAGCACTCGGGTTGTAAAGACTCACCAAATTCTTCTCTACCATAACAAAGTACATTGTAACCAATTTTTTCATAAAAGAAGGGCTGGTACATCACGACAGAGAACAAGAGGAATGAAGCTGCACAAATCTCGAAAGTTGTTCAAACACAAACAAGCCCTACATCCAAGGTATTACAATGTCAAAGCAACCTATTCAGGAGCTCAAGAGACTGGAAACGCGAAATAAAAAATACATAGATGTAAGCATCATGAGCAATACACACCTCAAAACTACCCATTCAAAAGTTGTAAAATTGTTTTTTTTTATATCTTTCAATATATGTTTACCATTGGCAAAAAATAAATAAATTCTGAACTCTGAAGTTAATCCAAACATTTTGCATATATGTCAAGCATGCATGCCACATATTTATACAGATCCAAATTTTATTTTTCGTAAGATTTTGACCATTTATGAAGAAAATTGGTTTCGATTCGAGTTATTAAAGACATGCATGTCCAATAGTTTTTATTATAATTTTGTTTAAATGAGAAATCTAAAGTTAAATTTTCTAAAAATGCCAAGATTTATTGATATTTTCTCTAAAATATGAAGATTTATTGATATTCTCTTATTTATTTATTAATATATTGTTATTTATTTATTATTATATCCCTATTTATGTATTGATATTATTTATTTGTTCATAACGTGCACTTTGTGTATCAAAAAGATTAACTTTTTAACAATAATAATAATATTGATCTTGTGAGGTTTCGCTACAACGAAATCTAGGAGGGGTAATGTTTGTGCATTAATATCATTATCTTGGTAGATTTTTTTTTTGGTCGAAAATTATCTTGGTAGATAGTATAGTACGTGTTTCATTTGATAATTTCCCTTGTGATGACATGCGACCCGTTATATATATATTTATCTGGTAGGTATATATATTGTACATGCAGAACGCGATCTTCTGGATTTTGGGCAAGGGACTTGGAACATTTAATTCGTCCCCGCACAAATTGAAGGTGATCAACCTAAGCTGTAGCATGCACCTTAAAAAAAGAAACACGTAGCTCCCGGGTTAATTAATCATTGCATAATGTTCATCAATCTTCATTAATTAACTAATTAATTTGGTGTGATTGACGTACGTACGTACAGGCGGTACAGATCGAGTCGATGGCGGATGTGAAGATAAAGAGCAAGCATAAGGTGAAGCCAGCGGAGGGCACATGGGAGGGGGTAGTGACCCTGAGCGAGCTGGACCAGGTGGCGGGTGCGGCGTACGTGCCCACCGTCTACTTTTATAAAGACACGGGGGCGGCGGCGGTCATAGAAACTCTAAAGGAGTCCCTGAGCCGAGCCCTGGTTGCTTACTACCCGCTGGCCGGAAGGCTAAGCAAGGCGGAAGGAGGAGGAGGGCGGCTGGAGCTTCACTGCAACGCTATGGGGGTGGAGCTGATCGAGGCCGAGTCCAGTACCCGACTCGAGGATTTCGGTGACATGTCGGGCACGCACAAGTTCCAGCACCTAATACCTTTTGTGGACCACCAGAAGCCCATCCATGAGCAGCCCTTGTACTTGGCCCAAATCACGTACCTCAGCTGTGGTGGGCTTTGCCTCGGCATCATGATCTCCCATGCTGTCGCCGATGGATCCGGCTTGCTCTACTTCATAACCGATTGGGCAAGGTACGTCTCACATCGATCTATTTATATATAATTAATTAATTTTAATGAAAATATATATATGATATTGACTTTTACTTTGTACGCGCGTAATATTAATTAGGCTAGCTCGGGGTGAGCCTTTGGAGGTTCTTCCTTGTCATGATCGTAGCATCTTGAGAGCCGGAGAGCCACCAAAACAAGTCCATCCCTTGGGGAAGACGATGTCACAGCTATCGACACTGCTTAGCCAGCAGCGCATCTCCGAGGATCAGGAGCCAAAAGAGACAGACATGGTGATGCTACCATTGACAAAGTCTCAAATTGACAAGCTCAAGAAAGCTGCCAATGAAAACGTTGACCATGGTTGCCGTCCTTATAGTCGCTATGAAGTCCTAGCTGCCCACATATGGAGGTACGTACAAATATATATTATATATAGTATCAATTGATTATATATATATATATTTGATCAAGTATAATTAATTTTGCCATACATTAAATTTAAAATTTAAACAGGTGTACCTGTAAGGTGAGAGGGCCTGAGAGCAAGGAACTGAGAGGTCTTGGAATCGGGATCGATGCACGATACCGCCTCAGTAAGTTTCCCGACAAGTATTTTGGCAACACCGCATTTGTGGTGGCTGCAAGAAGCCTTGCTGGGGAGATACTCTCCGCGCCTTTAAGTTGGACCTGTGGTAAGATCAGGGAAGCAATCGAGAGCGTCACGGAAGAGAACATATGGTCCAACATAGATTTCCTCAAGGGTTTGGATGATATTTCCATCTGTCAGCAGCTAAGAGCCCTCCGAAACACAGATGATGATGATCAGCCTTATATTAATCCAAATCCCGGGGTGATAAGCTGGTTGTCTATACCTGTCTGTGGCCTGGATTTTGGATGGGGGAAGGAGGTTCACATGAGCCCAGGAACCCACCATTTTGATGGGGTTTCTTTGCTCTTGCCTGGAAGAAAACAAGTGGGATCAGTGGTTGTGTATGTGTCCTTGCAAGTGGCTCACATTCAGCACTTCACCAAACATTTCTATGATGATATCCCCACTCCCCAGCCAAGCTGTTAAGTGTTTTGGTGTTATTTCATATTTGGTCTGTTTAAGTCGTACTATATTATATATATATATATATATATATATATATATATATTGCTGTCGCCTGTGGTTATATTTATATACTATTTCACTGTATTAATGAAACTTTCCTTGAGCAACTAGCAGTTTATATACCAAATTCTCTTTAACATTAATACAGTGAAATAACATGTTTTAATTATAAGACAAATTTATCTAGCTACTATCAAACTAGTTAAGTTGTTTAATTAACTAGTTATTAGTTAAAAAGTTACATGTTTTATAAGACAAAATGATCTAGCTACTATTTAATTAACTAGTTAAAATTGAAACTTAAAAACAAGAAATTTAAATAGTTATCCTAGATGTTAATTTCTATATTTTTCAAAAAAAAAGGGAAATAAGAAGAATAAGCAGTCCCTTATAAATAAATTACAACATACAATTTGTAACTTTAAACTAACTGTACCTCGTTTAAATTGTTCGAATATAGTTTATTATATTTTTCATAAGTTAAAATCATTATTTTTACTTAATTATTTAACTACTACTTAAACTTTAACTCAAACTATTTTAATAACTTGTACATTTAAATACACCCTAAAACTAATTTCACATTCCAAACAATGAATGTTTTCTCAACCGCATGCACCATTTGCCCTCCTACGTGTTTGACGCATTCCTCCACATGGACTCTCCTTCCCGACACTTGTCAACACATGCAAAGATGCGACACTTAATATTAAGTTCAAAACACTTGGTGAACATCCTTGGGCACATGTCAGACATGCAAAATCTCATTCAAACTAGCTACAATATTTAGAATTGGAAGAAGCCAAGAAGGGAAGGAAAGGGATCTTTGACGAATTAGACCTAGAGGGTGTACGCATTCCGGGTATGTTAAAACAGTCCGATTTCTCTATTAACTAATCATACTTCTTATTGGTTGTAGGGCATTCATACTTCCTATTGGTTGTAAGGCATTTTTTTATATTTTGTCTAGTGCTTAATTAAGTTATTTTTTATAATTTAATTTGGAAATTGATTAACCAATCACGTCGTAAAGGAGTATAGAATGGAGTATATTTACAGCTCCTATAACTCTTTATTTTCTTGGAATACTTAGATAAATACTTACTTTTTTTGGTAAAAGATAAATATTTACTTTTTTAAATGGTGTTTGTCATCTTCGTCTCTTGTATGTATCTAAATGATCTATATATATACGTCGAATCAAGTTTGTTTGGAATGTGAAATTATAAGATATATCTAAATGATCTATATAGGTCGAATCAAGTTTAACATAAACCCACTTAATTTAGAGATTCCAATTCTGTCTTCGTCTCTAGCTTGTACATTAATTGTGCAAGCTAGGTAAATTAGTTTATCAAAGCTAGTTTTCATAATTTGATTCCTAGTTCAATTCCGTCCTTGAATAGCATCCCTAAACGCTATATAAATTTGTGTGCTTTGGCGTTTTGAAGACAAGGATCGGAGATCGACTATATATATATATATATAAGACACAAGATAAACAAAATGAAGAGGTTTTTGATGGGTTTGACTCTCTTGGCTTTGGTTTACTCGGCCAACGCCGAGCATATTCCAGCCTCCAGCAGCGACTCCAAGGCTATCCCGGAATTATTCACTCTTCGGAGCCATGGCATCGCCAAACTAGACCCAAATCTAAATATCCCTCGTAAGTAATTAATTTAATTGGATGGCTCAGGCTTAATTAATTGATTAATATATATTAATTGGACATACATGATATATATATATATATGATAGGATTGTAATGCATTTCATATTTTCATTTGCAGCGTGCTCACGTTGTAAATACAAGGGTGCTTGGCATGAGTGCTGCCAATGCGAGGAAGAAACGCGTCCAATCTGTACAGTATGCTGCTAAATTAAACAAACTACAGTAGATGTATCTGTATGCATCTTGGTCATGGAATTCTCAATTCATATTATGGTGAAACTATATCAAAATAAGATCGAGTTGGTTTTTCAAAAGATATAGAAACAATTGATATGATGATGAAAAAATATGGCAAGGGGTTGGTCGTTGGCATTGATTAATTTCTTTCTTGGTACATCTTTGTCCGTAACGTACAGTGAAGACCAAATCATAGAGAAAGTAAATGCTAATTAGTCTTTGAAATTAAACGTTTTCCAGCACCCATATATTATAACTCATCTCTCACAGGGAGACTCATACTCATTACTCAAAACTCAAAACCCATATATTACAATTCCTTATGGCTGTAAATGAACCGAACCGTTCATGAGAAATTCGGTGTTCTCGGTTAAATCTTGTTCGTGTTCGGTTCGGTTTGTAAATGAACCGAGCTTGAGCACAATTTTAAGGCTCGAAAGATAAATGAGCTGAGCTTGAACACAAGATCATTCGGCTCGTTTGCTCATGAGCAAATTCGATAATATGCTTATGAGCAAGCTCGATTATACACTCATAAAAAAACTAGATTATATGTTCATGAATAAGCTATATATACTATATATTATATGCAATATATATTTTATGTTAAATTACATAGTTTTGGTGGCGTTTCTCAAAGCAAGAAGTATAAATTTTAGTTTCATTTGCTTGTATGATTGATCAAGCAAACGAGTTGTTCACGAATTTGTCTCGCGAAAAAACTAAACGAGAGGTTCGCGAGCAAGCTCGAGTTCGATGAACATTTAAATGAACGAAACCCCAAACAAGATTTTAAGCTCGAACTAAGCTCGCGTTCGAGCTCGAGCTCGTCTATTTTTAACCGAGCCGAGGATGAGCAACTCAAAGCTCGACTCGGCTCGGTTCGATTACAGCCCTACAATCCCTCGACCCCTTCGCCTCGACACCCAAATGGCAAAAATCAGATCCAGGCATCCAGCCCCAAATCAGAAATCCTAGTGTGAGCGGATAAAACAAACATAATTACCATAGTTATTTTCGCTATAAAAGGTATTTATTAAAATTACTGCGCAATTATTTTCATTATTTTCCATATAAAATTATATGGCGGTTATGCAACTTAATGGAAGAGTCTATCTTTTATTAAGGATAGAATTAAAACTGGAGAGAGAGTGCAATATTCCCGACTTGGGTTTTAAGGCAGTTGGCCAACCTGGGGAGGATAATATTTTCGGCTATATGGATAGAATTTTCGCCCCCCCCCCCCCCCCCTTCTCTCCTTCTTCCATTATAAATACATGCCCTAGGCATGTAGGAGAGACACATGTGCATAGCATATTCAGAAATCCTAGGCAGGCTAATATTCGCTTAGCTCGACTGTTTAGGGTTTCACCGCTCTCTCGTTGTACCTCGACGCTCATACGACAATTGCTCTTCTAACTTAGGCATCGGAGGTGGATTAGGGGGTCCCCGCCCCCTGTGTCCATTGTTTTGCAGGTTTTCTAGGTCAAGAGATTGAAGACGGAGCGGAAGAGGAGGAGTTCTTAATTGGTGTATTTAGTACGAATTGAAGCCGAGATTTTGTACACCAACAATTGGCGCCGTCTGTGGGAAACGAATAATCAATCCACGTAGTTTGATCGATGGAGCAAATCTCGAACGAAAGCCTAGGGTTTTTTTGAAATCCTAGGGCGTCCTCGTCCGGCGAAAACGATCGCGGCGCCCCCATCGGAGAAAGCCGCGCTCGCGGTACGAACACCGCGATCGCGGAACAAGGAAGCCGCGATTACGGCCCTTCTGGCCGTGATCACGGGCGGAGGTGCGATCTCGCGAAGTTCGATTCTCGATCGAACGATCGAATCCTAATTAATCCCGTGATCGGAAATCAAGAGGAAGGCGACGGTCAGGGGGCAGGTTCGTGTTGTATCCCCCGAAAGCGAAAGTTGTGTGAAGAAGGACCCGTCAATCAATCGAAGAAGCAATATCCGAGCGGAACGGAATCAGAGGATTCCGGGATCGAAAGAGAGGATCGCATAAGCAACAATCGCTCCGAGAAATTCAATCAATCACGCGCGACCTCGAAAACCCTCTCGGAAGCCGTCTGCGAGCGGGGAATCCCGGCTCGTATTCACGGACCGCCTCGCGCCGATCGCCGAATGCCCCAGCGCGACTCGCCTCGCGCCGAGCGCGGATTGCCTCGGTGCCATCGCGGCACGCCCCGCGCCGATCGCGGATCGTACCAGCACCATCACGGCTCGCCCCGCGATGATCGCGGTTCGCCTCGCGACGACCGTGGCTCGCCTCGCCGCGGTCACTACTCGCCCCACCGCGATCGCGGTCCACCCGAGGCCGAAAAATTCCGCAAAAGGCAGGAGCCTTTCGACTTCGCTAATATTGTCTCGGAGCCGACCCAAAAATCTGAAGACGAGCTTCAAGAAATCTCGGTTAGCGAACATGATCCCGAGAAGAAATTTTTGGTGGGGGCGAACCTCTCAGACGACGAGCTTCTGGCTATCACGCATCTACTACGAAGTAATCGAGATGTCTTCGCTTGGAGTCCATACGATATGCCCGGAATAGATCCAACTCTTGCTTGCCACAGGCTGAACGTTCGCCCTGACGCAAAGCCAATCGTACAGCGAACAAGACGGTCTTCTATCCAGCACGCCGAGGCCGTAATCGCAGAAGTAAAGAAGTTGCAAGAGGTCGACGCCATAAGAGAAGTGTGGTATCCAACTTGGCTTGCTAATACTGTTGTAGTGAAGAAAAAGACGGGAGATTGGAGGGTCTGCGTGGACTTTACTGATCTCAATAAAGCTTGTCCGAAATATTTGTTCCCACTCCCAAAGATCGATCAGTTAGTGGACGCTACTGCAGGTCATGAACGCATGAGCTTTTTGGATGCATATCGGGGATACCACCAAATTCCAATGCATAAAGATGATCAAGAGAAGACAACCTTTATTACCCCACAGGGAATATTCTGTTACAAAGTGATGCCATTTGGATTGAAGAATGCTGGGGCAACCTTTCAGCGCCTAATCACGAAGCTGTTCAGTCAAAGAATCGGAAAAACCGTTGAAGCATACATTGATGACATGGTTGTCAAAAGTAGAAGAGTTGCGACGCACCTCGAAGATTTGCAAGATGTTTTCGACATCCTCAGAGCGTCCAGACTCAGGCTAAATCCCGCAAAATTCGCATTTGCGGTCGGATCAGGCAAATTTCTAGGGCACCTCGTTACTCGTCGAGGCATCGAAGCAAGTCTGGATCAGATCTGAGCCCTTGGCACCATAACAAGCCCGAAAAATGTCAAAGGAGTACAAAGATTAACCAGAATGGCCGCCGCCCTCAATCGGTTCATTAGCCGGTCCTCTGACAAGTGCCAATCGTTCGTTAAAGCCTTAAAGAAGGGCCGATCTTTTGAATGGAGCCAAGAATGCGAGGAAGATTTGCAGAGATTAAAGGTTTATCTACAATCCCCTCCGATTTTGACTGTGCCTAATAAAGGAGACGCCTTGAAGCTTTACTTAGCCGTGTCTACTCGGGCAGTTAACGCAGTCTTAATCAAAGAGGAGGGCAGAAATCAGAGGCTTGTCTACTATACTAGAAAGACGTTGCTCGATGCAGAGACGAAATATTCGCCTATGGAACAATTGCTTCTAGCTTTGGTAACAGCGTCCCGCAAACTCAATCATTATTTCCAAGAGCATCTGATTCCGGTCATTACGGCTTATCCTATTCGAGCTTCTTTCTAGCTCGGATCTCGCAGGACGAGTCGCTAAGTGGGTCATAGAGTTGGGGCAGTATGATATCGAGTACATGCCCCGAACCGCCATCAAAGCTCAAGTAATCGCGGATTTCATAGCGGAGTTTACTCAAACACCAACGGACGACGCCGCGACTACGACTGCACCGGCAACGATCGCCGCCGCGCCATCCGCAACCGCGGCGGATGATATCGCGATCGCGGCGCGATCCCTTGGAGGAAGCGATCCTCGGACAAGCGAAACCGCGGTCGCGGGTCCTTCTCGGCATACGGAAAATCCGTACTAGATTCTTGAAATCGATGGCGCAAGCAACAATCAAGGATGTGGAGTCGGAATTGTGTTGTCATCACCTACGGGAGAAGTTTTACAGCTAGCAGTTCGCCTCGGTTTCGATGCCACTAACAATGAAGCCGAATATGAAGCCTTGATACTTGGGTTAGAAACGACAGCTAGTCTTGGAATCGCCAGATTACTTGTTTTCTCTGATTCTCAGCTCATCGTCAATCAAGTATTGGGGCACTATGAAGCTAAGGGAGCAAAAATGATAAAATACATGGAGAAATCAAGGGCCATGATGAACGATTTCGAGCATTGCGAGCTTGATCAGAGATCGCGCGATCAAAACAAATCTGCCGACGCACTGGCAACTCTGGCCGTGTAACACCCCCTTTTTATACAGGGATATTACCTCCAGTGACCTCGAGATTAAACTCTCGAAGCCACCCAAGGCTTATAGTAACTACAGAACTTAACCATAAACTTTAAATAATGCGGAAGCAAAACATTACATAAATCGATAACATTGTTTACAACCAAACTGTAACAAGTATTAAGAATGGTCCTCACAAGCCGAGGATCCATTTACACCAAAATTATTTAATATGCGGAAGCGAAACGAAAACTATGCGGAAGCGAAATAACTGTAAAGGTAACCCGACGAACTTGTCCAACCCCAAGAGATACCTCTTCAATCCTTGATTACGACTCCTCCTCCTGATGTGCCGCAACGGAAATACGGTTGACACCAACCGACCATGCAAGGAAAATAAACGGTCGGGTTAGTCTTGTGACAAACTAAGCAAGTGGGTTTTCTAAGGTGGTTCCTATTTAGAAAGAGCATGTAGTTACTGGAATCGGAATCCGAATTAAAGTCGGTCGAAACCTAATAGCTACTTTCTTCCAGGAAAACGTTATGAATTTTCAGAAGAGGGAGGATGAGACCGTCACTAAGGATGACGCCTCGGACTTTTAATGCAGATATGTTGGGAATATTGTTACACACAGATCGTTATAGTCGGTTCGTTAAACCCTCGTTGACCCCGCGCACCTCAACCAACCTCACCGCATACGTGTTGTGCGAATTCAGATTGGAACCAGATGACAACGGTATCCGAGAGCGAGGACGGTTTCCCATTTTGTACCGACCATCCTGTCCGTATTAATTTGTGTACGAGTACACTTATCTGAGTTAATTTTTAAGCGTTTAATAATAATTCCACTTGGATGATTAGGTACTTTAATTACGAGAGACAAAGTCTCGGAGTACTACTTTACGATATACAGGCTCCTACGTCCTTTGACAATTAAGAGTGCTAACACCCCTCAACGGTTGAGGGGAATGGGTCATGACCTTAGTTAGGGTTTGAAATAAAACGACCTAGCGAGAACTAATTATTATATAATAATAGCCATAAGACTTTATGTTCGGCTCCTCACAATGGAGCTTAAATAAATACACACAGCATCACAGAGCAATAAGGCCTACATCCATAACTAATGCAGCCTAAAATATGACTAAGAACAACAGTCATTAAATCTAGGAATGTAAAACAATCCTATGTTCAATTTTATTCACACAGAGATTCCCAACATATATTAAAAATGTCAAGATATGAATCATGCTTAGGAAACGAATGCGAAAATAGAACCGATTTCACTTGCCTTGATGTTTCGATAGATGACTATGAAGCGAACTCACTCGTGCTAATGACTCGAACCCGTTCCTGATGAAATCCGAAATAACGAGGTTCGCTACGAGACAAGAAATAAGATTATTATATTTGAGTGCAAACACTTGTTCCTTTATTTATGACTTTTCTCCCAAATAACGAGGTTACACACCTACGAGATTGATGAACAACTTTAAGAATTACACCTAGAGCTCCTACGAGGTTCCGAGATCAAACCTAAATGTTGCGAGGTCGACGCTAAGGCGAGGTAGATTTGGATACGTGGTGTAGAGAGCTTTGTGAGATTTTGTAGCGAGGTCTTTAGTGTAGGCGAGGTCTTTGTATGACTTGGAGTCTTTTTGTGGATTTCTCTTATCTGTAACGAGGTCTGTTGACGGTATTCCTATCACGTCGATCTTTAACAAACAAGAGAGTTCTTGAGTTCAAGTTGTTTTTCGACCCCCTCTTCCTTCGAGGTCCTTCTCTATTTATAGAGAATTGGGGGGCTGACTTTAGGCTAATGTCCGATGTGGGATACTTGGAATAGGGTTTTTTGATTGGTCCATGAGTGAGGTCACCTGTGATTGGTTTGGGAGTGAGGCCTCCGGTGATTGGTTCAGGAGTGAGGTCGCTGGTGATTGGTTCGAGCGGGCGGGCGTACTTAGCAGAGTCGGTGACGAGGTTGAGACTTCGTCCCGGGATGTTTGATAGACCTCGCGCGCGTTGGGAGTTTTTGTTTTTTAGATAACCACGTGGATGTGGGTACCCAACTTGCCTATGGGGGCCCTCTTGGGCCCACTTTTTGCTTTTGCTGTTTTGGACATCATCACAACCCCATGGCCTGGGGGCCTCGCCCCGAGGGTCGCAGGGCATAAGTTCCCTGGATTTTGCGAGATGTGGGGTGTTTTTTAGTGGTTATGAAGGTCTCGAGGTTGGGAGGGCGTTTTTGCGAGGTGTGAGGCTCTATTCTGCGTGGATAAAGATCCCTGGGCCTTTTCGCCGTTTTCTGCTTAGTGGGCCGTCTAGGTAAGAGGCCCAAGAAGCCTTTCGGGAGTGGGGGGAGGCTCAGATCTGCTCTATATAAGGGCGTATCCCACACGCTTCCCTCCCATCTTCTCTCTCCAATATTCTCGCTCTTTCTCTCTCTATCTCTTCGTCTTTTTTTTGAGCGGTTTTCTCCAAACGTTTTCCGACGAGCTTTCCGCCATTCGCTAGTTACGCCAACGCCTTCCGTTCGTCAACATTTAAACAAGTAAGTTCTTGATCTTCTTCCTCCTGTCTTTCGGTATTTTTCGCCTTTGATTTTTCCCTTGTTCACCTTTCGCCCCGCGTTTCGTAAGGGCGACGGTGAGTCGCCCGACGTTTTGCGCCGGCGTCACGGTGGCGAAGCGGCGGTGGCAGGGTTGTTGCGTTTTTTGCGTTTGCTTTTTGTTATTTTTCTTCGTTCTTTCTTCGTTTCGTTTCGCATCTGGGTGGTTGTTTTGTGGTTTCAGGGTGTTTCTTCGTTCTTCGCTTGCTTCCGTTTCGCATGTGGGTGGTTGTTTTGTGGTTTCAGGGTGTTTCTTCGTTCTTCACTTGCTTCCGTTTCGCATCTGGGTGGTTGTTTTGTGGTTTCTGGGTGTTTCTCCGCTGGTTGCGCGGCGGCGTTGTTGGTGGTTTTTGTTCTGTAGAGCCCTCGTCTTCCCTCGGTTTTTCGTCTCCTCTCCTTTCTTTTTGCCCTGCTTTTCTCCTCTCTTATTCTCTTTGCGTTATGCTCCGGGGGGCGGTGTTGTGAGACGGTGGTGAGATGGTGGTGGGGGGTTCGCCGCCGCGAAGGTATTGCTGGGTTTTCCGGGTTTATCGTTTTTCTTTCTTTCTTTTTTGCTTGGGGCGACGGTTGAACTCCCGTTTCTCCGCCCACCATTTTTCGAATTTCGAAAACCCTCGGGAGCCCAAACGTCATGACGTCTGATTGACGGGACGTTTGGGCTTCCGCCGCTGGCCTCCACCGCTGGTTGGCCTTCTTTTTTCTCTTTCCTTCCTTTTGGCGCTTCAAATTCTTCTTTGTCGTCCTATCCTGTCAGAATAGCCCGTAGGGTGCCACGTGGCCTTTCCCTCTATGACCTCGCGTTGCTTTGTCCCTCGAGGTTGCGATCTCGTGCTCTTTTCTTTTCGAGGTTATAATCTCGTGCCTCTCCCTTTTCGAGGTTATGACCTCGTGCTCTTTTTTTTCCCGAGGTTATGATCTCGTGCTTTGTTCTCGGGCTTGACTTCGTCTTTCCTTCTTCCCCGGGGTCATGATCTCGCGTTTTTCTTCTTTGTTTGCCTTGCCTTTAGTGCCTTACTGACCTCTTCTTTTCCAGGTGCTAGCTTTTCACGGCCTGGACGTTGTCTTTTCATGCCTAGGAGAGCCTCTACGAGCCCACCGCCTGGATTTTTTTTTTAATTTCCAAGAGAGTTTCTATCAGGAGGTCTCCGAGTCCGTAGGAAGCGTAGAGCCTAGTGATTCCCAGAACCCGAGTTCCCCTTCGTTGGTCTTCAGCGAGCCCTCATCCAGCGACTCCGCCGTTTCGATCAGTTCGCATTTCCCTTGTCTGCGCGTATACTCTGGTGTTGAAATGGCTTCCTCTTCTTCTCCTGATGCGATTGCCGCTGAGGTCGAGGCGAGGTTGGACGCGGCCATTGCCTCAGCTTCGGCCGCATACGTGGCCTCGAGCTTTCCCGAGGCCTACATTACTGATGCTGTATCCGGTGTTCCCGTCGTCCTCAGAGAACGGATTCCCATGAGTCCGAGTACCCCCGAGGCCTACCTGTCCGAGGGGGTGACCTCCGATTTAAAGCTGGGTGACCTCGCGGACATAGCTAGAGATTTCCCCTAGCCCGAGGGAGTCGAGCTGGCACTGCCAGAGGAGGAGGGGCGGCCCCTGACGTCCTACGAGGGGTGTGCGGTCGTGAACCTTGTCAGCCTTCAAGCGGGTTTTAGGCTGCCCCTGGCCCAGCACATCGTTGATTTCTTGTGGGCCATGGGTGTCTGCCCCGCTCAGTTGTTCCCGAACGCCTGGCGGTTGTTGTGTGCTTACACGATTCGAAGTCGCGAGCTTCTGGACGAGCCAAATCTCAACGACTTGTCGGCGTTAGTCTTGGCGAGGAGAGAACCTCGTTGTTCCCTGGTCAACCTCAGCACACCGACCGTCAAAATTATCTCGACCCAGTCGAACTGCGGGACGTGGAAACCTAAATGGTTTTTGGTCCGAGACCTCAGCGGGAGATATCTTAATTTCCCTGTGGCACCGGGCAACTTCGAGAGATGCGTGTGCCCGTACAAGGTCGCCGAGTTCCAGGCGCTCAAGGCCAAGTACGCCTCAGCGTACCAGGCGTCATACGAGCGCTACCTTTCTCAGGACCGGCTGGAGCGGGCCGGTCTGAGCCTCAGTTTCCCTCCTCGCGAGGGCGGAGAGGGTATTTTATTATCGCCATTTCCCTGATTTTTTTTTCTGTATGTTTGCGGGGTCATACACCTCGTTTCCTTCGTTTCTGACCTCGTCCTAAACTGCTGTTTTCTTTTTACTTCTTTCTTGACAGTGAACTTTCTGCACGCTCTTACCACGACGTCAAAGGGGAAACAACCTATGACGTCTACTTCCAAGACCCCTGCTCCCCGGGTCCTCAAGGGGATATCAATCAACGAGCCGAGCTCGCAAACGAGAGCAGGCACCACGCAGCCGGGACCTGTTCCGCCAACGGCCGAGGCAGGGGGAGCCCTGCCCAAGGGGAGCGTTCCGAGGGCGTCGCAGTGGGACGTCACGGGGCCGCCCTAGGGGGAGAAAAGGCCTGATGTGGTTCCGCCAAAGGGGTCCACCACGAAGGGGACCACTCATCCACCCCGGGCGCCCGAAGATAAGACCCTGCGGAAAAGGAAGGAAGCGGGGTCTTCCCCTGAGAAGAAGAAGAAGCCCCGGTCGGGCGACCACCAAAGAAGCTCGCGGGAGCTGGAACTCATTCCCGCCTTCAACTTCGAAGGGCGAAGCCGCGGGGATACAGGCCCCCACCCTGCCAGGTTTCATTGTCCCGGACCCATCAGGGGGGGCCCGCTGGACTGGGCCCGGGGAGATTATAAGGAGGAGGTCGCGTGGGCCAACAACCTCACCGAGGCAGCGCTTGACGACGAAGTCGCTCGGTATTCGGCCATGGTAAGCCTCTTCTTTCTTTTTTGTTTTCGTGTGTTTGATTCTTGTCTCTTTCTCGTTTCTTTTCTCATCCTTCTGTGAACCTGCAACACACCTTTTTTGACAATTACAACCGAAGTCGCATCGTCCTTCTTCATTCGAGGATGGACAAGATGGAGGCCGCGCTTCGGGCCCGCAGCGAGGTGTGCGAGCGACAGGCCAAGGAGTTGTCCGAGGTCGCGGAGTCGTCTAAGGCCGCGGAGGCTGCGGCCAAGAAGCGGGTTGAGGCCGCGGAGGCCGCGGCAAGGGAGGAGGTGAAGGCAGCGAGGGAAGGGGAGAAGAGGGCGAGGGGCGAGGCTGAGGTTCTGCGGAGCGAGGTTGACGGGCTTCGAGGTAAGCTCTCCGCTGAGCATGAGTTCTACAAGGCGAAGGAGGCGGAGTTCCTGAGGGTCGAGGAGGAGATCAGGCGCCTCGAGGGGCGTATTGTTGAACTCAATGAGGAAGTCGAGGTCGCGGGTCCCAGGTATGTGGACTCGGAGGAGTACAAAGCGGAGCTGGTGGAGAGTGTGAGGACGATGTTCCACCAGGCCGTCCGTATGGGCGTAAAGCAGGCGGTGGCAAAGTATGGGCACCTCAACCCCCATATCATCTTCTTCAACCCCAACTACAATGAAACCATGGGGGAGCTGGGGTCGACGGATCCCGAGGGGTAATGCCAGTTCTTCCTCAACGAGGACGGGACTGTGTCCAGCGTTGCGCCACCCGAGGTAGAGCTTGTTGGGGGGAACCCGGAGTTAACCTCCACGGGACCTCAGCTTGCGACCAGCGCGCCCGCGCCTCTTGCCTCCGCTGCCCCTGCTGAAACTGCTCCTACTGAGGCCTTGGATGGCTCCGCCGAAACCCCTAAGACCATTGATCTTACAGGTTCCGAGGTTGAGACCTCGAATAGATGATAACTCTCCTTTTTTTTTATTCTGGTGGCCCTACGGGGTTTGTAATTGAAACATCCTTCTTTCTCCTCTTTTTTTGTTTGGGTGACCCTACGGGGTCTGTAATTAAAACATCTGTTTTGGTCTGTGCCCTTCGTCATTTTTTTCCCTATGCTTGTTTGCTTTAGACTTTCTTGCATATTCCTTATCCGTCCAACCCCATGTTTCGAGTGTCACATCTTCTGTGGGGCTCGGACCAAACCGGGCGTTGTAGTCCTGTGGCGAGGTCGTGAGCCTCCGTTTGGACCTCGTTTTTGTGGAAGTTCGTCCCAACCTAAAAAATAGTCGTCTGCGAACCTCGTTCGTGTCGCGAGACTTTCCAACCCCGAGCGGGTAGTGAGGGGTGGGACTCTTCAACGAGACTCTTCAACCCCAAGCGGGAAGCGAGGGGTGGAATTTTTTCAACGAGATTCTCCAACCCCAAGCGGGAAGCGAGGGGTGGAATTTTTTCAACGAGATTCTCCAACCCCAAGCGTGAAGCGAGGGGTGGAATTTCTCAACGAGATTCTCCAACCCCAAGCGGGAAGCGAGGGGTGGAATTTTTCAACGAGATTCTCCAACCCCTCGCTTCCCGCTCGGGGTGGAATTTTTTCAACGAGATTCTCCAACCCCAAGCGTGAAGCGAGGGGTGGAATTTTTCAACGAGATTCTCCAACCCCAAGCGGGAAGCGAGGGGTGGAATTTTTTCAACGAGATTCTCCAACCCCAAGCGGGAAGCGAGGGGTGGAATTTTTCCAATGAGATTCTCCAACCCCAAGCGGGAAGCGAGGGGTGGAATTTTTCAACGAGATTCTCCAACCCCTCGCTTCCCGCTCGGGGTGGAATTTTTTCAACGAGATTCTCCAACCCCAAGCGTGAAGCGAGGGGTGGAATTTTTCAACGAGATTCTCCAACCCCAAGCGGGAAGCGAGGGGTGGAATTTTTTCAACGAGATTCTCCAATCCCAAGCGGGAAGCGAGGGGTGGAATTTTTCCAACGAGATTCTCCAACCCCAAGCGGGAAGCGAGGGGTGGAATTTTTTCAACGAGATTCTCCAACCCCAAGTGGGAAGCGAGGGGTGGAATTTTTTCAACGAGATTCTCCAACCCCAAGCGGGAAGCGAGCGGTGGAATTTTTCAACGAGATTCTCCAACCCCAAGCGGGAAGCGAGGGGTGGAATTTTTAATGAGGGAGTGTTTTTAGAAAAGCCTGCAATCCTTTATTTACCAACTGTGGTGAACAACGGGGTTTCGAGCGTCTACATGTAATATTTTTTGAGTCGTGCGACGTTCCACGTTTTGCTCAGCGTGCGCCCCTCGTCGTCCCTGAGTTTGAATTCCCCGGGCGCGACTTCTTCCCCGAGGATGTAGGGTCCTTCCCAGTTAGGGTCCAACTTTCCTCCTTCGGTGCGTCTTAGCACGAGGTTTCCGGTGGCCAGGAGGCGAGGTCTGACCTTCTTGTCGTGGTATATGGCGACACGTCGCTTGTATTCTCTAGAGCGCAGGTCCGCCACCTCGCGGACTTCATCCCGGAACTGCAGTTCGATTCTGAGGTTGGCCTCGTTTTCTTTCTCGTCGAAGTTATACACCCTTGTTGATGGAATTAGGGTTTCTACGGGAACGAGGGCTTCCGCCCCGTAGGTAAGAGCAAAGGGGGTCTCGCCCGTTGCGCGGCGCGAGGTCGTGCGGTACGTCCAGAGGACGAGGGGAAGTAATTCGGCCCAACGGCCTTGTGCCATGCCCAGGCGCTTCTTGAGGTCTGTCAAGATGCGGGCATTAACGTTCTCTACCTGGCCATTGGATTGGGGGTGAGCCACGGAGGAGAATTTGAGGTTGATGCCCAGCTCAGAGCAGAAAGTCTGAGTTTCTTCGCAGTCGAATTGGGGGCCATGGTCGGTCATGATTGTCATGGGAACACCGAAACGGCAGACGAGGTTTTTCCACAGGAACTCGCAGACCTTTGCCCCGGTGATTTTTGCCATTGCCTGTGCTTCGATCCACTTCGTGAAGTAGTCCACGATGACCAAAATGTATTGCACTTGGCCCGCGACCTTAGGAAATGGGCCTAGAATGTCCATTCCCCACATTGCGAATGGGCATGGCGCGTGAATGCTGCGGAGGGGAGCCGTCGGGGTGTGTTGGATGTTCCCGTGCTTCTGGCATCCGAAGCACTTTTGGACGTAAGCTTTTGCGTCTTGTCGGAGAGTGGGCCAGAAGTACCCCAAATGGACAATTTTGTGTGCCAAAGACCTCCACCCCGGGCGTCCCCCACAAACTCCCTCGTGGGCCTCGTAGAGGACGTGGTCCGTGGCTTCGGGCGGTATGCACAACAGGTTGGGCTCAGCGTAGCCCCGACGATAAAGCTGGTTGCCGACGACGCAGTAGCGGGCGGCTTGCATTTTTAGCTTTCTGGCCAGCGCGGGGTCTTCTGGGAGGATGCCGCTTTGTGTGTACCTCGTCAACGGGAACCTCCAGTCCTTGGTCATTATGGACATGACCTCGCTATCTACGCTTCGTGAGAGCTTTCTCTCCACCATGACGCGGTTTCCCACATCCAAGGGAAGTGCGGAGCCTAACCTGGAGAGGGCATCCGCCTTGGTGTTTGAGGTCCGCGGGATTGATTCCACCGCGAAAGTTTCGAGGCACGAAACCAAGGCTTTGACTTTTGCTCGGTAAGCGGGCAGAAAACCTGTTCTGGTGTCGTATTGGCCGTTGAGTTGTCGCACCACCAATTCGGAATCTATGTAGACCCTGATTTTGCGGGCCCCGTTGAGTAGCGCCATCTCGATCCCGGCGATCATGGCCTCATACTCGGCGTCGTTGTTGGTGGCATCAAAGGCGAAGTTGAGAGCATACTCCGTCTCGATTGAGGGTCCAACGAGGAACACCCCGGCCCCGCCACCAGCGTCACATCGTGAGCTGTCAACGAATACTTTCCATTCGTCCGAGCTTGTGTCTATCTCGGAGAAGGTGACCTCCACCATAAAGTCCGCGAGGGCTTGTCCCTTCATCGCGGTTCTCGGAAGATAATTGATATCGAACTCGGAGAGCTCGACGGCCCACTTGGTCATACGTCCGGAGAGAGCGGGCTGATGCAGAATTTGGCGGAGCGGGAGGTCCGAGAGAACCTGGATGGGATGTGCGTGGAAGTATGGGCGTAGTCGCCTCGCGGCGGTCACCACAGCCAGCGCCATCTTCTCTGCCGGGGAGTATCTCTGCTCCGCGGGCTGGAGCACGCGGCTCACAAAGTATACCGGGTGCATGGCCTCTCTTGCGAGCACCGCGCTGACGGTCTCGGGACTCACCGCCACATACAATTGCAAATCTTCACCCGCACGTGGAGGTGACAAGGTGGGGAGCTTGGTGAGGAAGGTTTTTAACTCAGAGAAGGCTGTCTCGAGTCTTTCGTCCCAGACGAACTTGTCGTTCTTTTTTAGGGCGGCGAAGAATGGGAGGGACTTGTCTGCTAGGCGGGAGCAAAACCTCCCCAAGTAGCTTACAGCGCCGTTGAGCCTTTGTACCTCGGTACGAGATCGGGGAGACCTCATTGCGAGGATTGATTCTATTTTGGCGGGGTTGACGTCGATCCCGCGCTCGCTGATCATGAATCCCAAAAACTTTCCCGAGGACACGCCAAAAACGCACTTCTCGGGATTCAGGCTGAGCTGGTGGTGTCCGAGGGTGGTGAAAACCTCGGCGAGGTCAGCCAGGTGCTCCTCGGGGCCCTTGCTTCGTACCACGATGTCGTCGACGTAGGCGGATACGTTCCTGTCCAGGTGATCTTTAAAAATCCGATCGACGAGGCGTTGGAATGTGGCTCCCGCGTTCTTGAGGCTAAACGGCATGACCTTATAACAGTATGTCCCCCGCTGGGTGATAAGGGATGTTTCTTCCTCGTCACGGGGATTCATCGAGATCTGGTTGTACCCCGAGTAGGCGTCGAGGAAACTCAAGACCTCATGCCCAACGGTCGAATCTACAAGTGCGTCGATCGAGGGCAGGGGGTAACTGTCTTTGGGGCATGCCTTGTTGAGGTCTTTGAAGTCTACACACATTCGCCACTTGCCGCTGGCCTTTTTGACCAAAACGACATTGGATAGCCATTTCGGATACTGGACTTCGCGTATGAAATCTGCGGCCAGCAGCTTGGCCACCTCTTCATTTGCGGCGGTTGCCCTTTCTTCGTTCATTTTCCTTCGACGCTGCACCACAGGACGAACGGCGACGTCGATGTTCAGGGAGTGCTGGGCCAGGGTCCGAGGCACACCTCGGAGATCTTTTGCAGTCCAGGCGAATACGTCGCGGGACCCAGCAAGCAGGGCTTCTAGTGACGCTGCCGCGTTCCCAGTAAGGCAACCCCCAAGGTAGATCTTCTCTGATTTGTTCTCGAAGGGGGTAATCACCCTTCTTTCTGCCTCGGGAGTGGGTATTGTGAAGTCCCGGACCTCGAGGTCCGCTTCACCCGAAGTCTCCACCATGAACACAGGGCATTTTTGCTTAGCCGAGGTCATGTAGCAGACGCGGCCCTCTTCTTGGTTGCCCTTCACCTCTCCGACACCCACGTTGGTGGGGAACTTCATTTTCAGGTGGTAGATGAAGACCACCGCCTGGAATTTCATCAAGGAGACTCTCCCGATGATTGCGTTGTAGGCCGAGGGCAGGTGCACCACCGTAAACTCTATTACCTCGGTTCTCGTTGCCGGGCCAGTACCGAGGGTCATCCAAAGGTCTATGAGACCAGCGACATCGACCTCGTTCCCTGAGGAGGAGGTGAGCTTCCCAGCGTAGGGCCTCAAGGATGTCACGGAGATCCCGAGCTGCTCGAAACCGCCGAAGTACATGATGTCCACGGAGGAACCCGTGTCCACCAGTATTCGCTTCACTATCTTCGAGCCCAACTGAGCGTGTATCACCAGGGGGTCGGAGTGGGGCATATGAAGCCCTTCGGCGTCTTCTGTCGTGAAGGCCATACCCACGTGGGACCGCGAGGTTTGTGTCACCCTGTATACCGAGGGCTCATGGTGACTCGCCCTTGCGTATCTTTTCCTCTCCGCCTGGCTCGAGCCCAACAGCGAGGGTCCGCCCAAGATGGTATTGATGTATCCATCGGGCGTCGCGGCTTGTCCGGAGCGCGACTGCCTTGCCGGAGCTTGTTGTTCTATGCTGCTTGGTCGGGGCCTGGTTGGTTCCTGCTGCACGAGGTTGGCCCCCGACGCGGGGTTGGCGCGCTTTTTCTCGTTTGGGTTGTAGGCGGGGCCACCTTTGCCTTTGTAACCTCGTGGCTTCCCGCCGAAGCAGCTCCAACCCCCACCGCCACGGTTGTCGTAGCGGTTGTTGTTTCTATTGTCGTTGTTGCCTCTGTTATTGTTGTTGCTTTTGTAATCGGCACGCCGGTCGTGAGTTTGCGTCATGTACGCGTCCCTCGCGGCCGGCGCAGCCACTTTAGTCTTTCCCTTAGCCTCGGTTACGATTTCCTTGTCGGTCCTCGGTCGCGAGCTCTGGCTGGCAGTGTCCTCGGCGTAGACCTGTGCCGTGATCCGAGCACACAGGCTCTCATACGTGGTCGGATTTTTGAGGAAAATGCGACATTTGAAATCCCCCTGGCGAAGGTTGCCCATGAGGATGTCGCGGACCGAGGCCTCGTCGATTTGCGCGATCTCAGCGACCGCGGTGGTGAACCTCGTAAAAAAGGTACCCAGCTTCTCGTTTCCCCCCTGCTCGATGCCACGGAGATCGCGCATGTTCTTCTTGCGCTTCCTCGAGCCGTTGAAGTGCCCGACGAAGGACTCGCATAGCTGGGAAAACGAGGCTATCAACTCGACCTTAAGGCTGGTGAACCACGTCATTGCCGCCTTGTCCAGAGTGGTCGGAAAGATCCGACAGAAATGGCGTCATTGTAAGAGTTGACGTTCATCTGGACGGCGTAGTGTTTTATGTGGTCCTCGGGGTCGGCCGTGCCGTCGTAAAGTCCCATTTGTGGCCAATGGAAGCCTTTGGGCACGTGTGCCACTTGGATTTCGGGTACGAAGGGATTCTTGTACCCACTCTCGACGGATGGGCGAGCAGACTTCGATTTTGACCTCGCCAGAGGGCGTGGCGCGCTTGTCGCCGTCTCGGACAGCTCCATGTCGCGCCTTTCTGTACGCCGCGAACGGGATCGCGAGATCTGCATTGGATCTCGGGAGGGCCTCTCCGTGGTAGATCCGTTCGTGGGCGCCTCCTGCCCCGGGGTGTAGCCCGGGACATATGCGGGCACGTACTCGGAGTGAGGCTGCCCCTGGGGAGGAATCGGGACGTATGGGGGAGCTTGGCCCGGTTGGTACTACCCATACCCCGGATAGGGATACTGGTTGAAAGGGGCGCCACCCTGTTCGTACCCCTGGAACGGGTATGGGTTTTGTGGGATGTTGTATGTCCAGCCTGGCGGGACAGCAAAAGGGTACCCTACGGACCTGTCGTCGCCCATGGAGGGGTCTCGGCCATATTGTTGGGATGTTGAGGGAAGAAATTGTTTGGACAAGCCATTTTGAGGGGGTTTTAGGAATCAGGGTTTGCACTACAAAATGGGGAGCTGCTTAGGATGAAGAGGTTCCCACAGACGGCGCCAGTGATGAAATCCGAAATAACGAGGTTCGCTACGAGACAAGAAATAAGATTATTATATTTGAGTGCAAACACTTGCTCCTTTATTTATGACTTTTCTCCCAAATAACGAGGTTACACACCTACGAGATTGATGAACAACTTTAAGAATTACACCTAGACCTCCTACGAGGTTCCGAGATCAAACCAAAATGTTGCGAGGTCGACGCTAAGGCGAGGTAGATTTGGATACGTGGTGTAGAGAGCTTTGTGAGATTTTGTAGCGAGGTCTTTAGTGTAGGCGAGGTCTTTGTATGACTTGGAGTCTTTTTGTGGATTTCTCTTATCTGTAACGAGGTCTGTTGACGGTATTCCTATCACGTCGATCTTTAACAAACAAGAGAGTTCTTGAGTTCAAGTTGTTTTTCGACCCCCTCTTCCTTCGAGGTCCTTCTCTATTTATAGAGAATTGGGGGGCTGAGTTTAGGCTAATGTCCGATGTGGGATACTTGGAATAGGGGTTTTTGATTGGTCCATGAGTGAGGTCACCTGTGATTGGTTTGGGAGTGAGGCCGCCGGTGATTGGTTCAGGAGTGAGGTCGCTGGTGATTGGTTCGAGCGGGCGGGCGTACTTAGCAGAGTCGGTGACGAGGTTGAGACCTCGTCCCGGGATGTTTGATAGACCTCGCGCGCGTTGGGAGTTTTTGTTTTTTAGATAACCACGTGGATGTGGGTACCCAACTTGCCTATGGGGGCCCTCCTGGGCCCACTTTTTGCTTTTGCTGTTTTGGACATCATCAGTTCCTGTTTCAGTCAACCACAAAATAAATATTTGTTAATTCGAAAAGGTTGACTTTTAAGGAACTGTACAACACCTAAGTTTATAAGTATTATAAACTTACATATTATATTAATATTATCCTTTCTATAATAATTAGGTCATACAAATTTATTAATTATTTTCAATATATTAACTTAAACCTTAATATTTATAAGAAAATTATATTTACTATATATATATATATATATATTACTTGAAATATAATTTTATCCAAATAAAATATCTGCAACCGCACTTAGATTTCCCTACAAAGCTACTATAACAATACAAAACTCATTCACCATTTTTTTAAAAAGAAAACCACCGAATATTATTTTAGCTACTTAGCATAAAATATTATTTTAAAAAGAAAACCACCGAATCCACTATTCGTTAAAGCTACTATATATATTGTTCCTTTAGTAGTTTTATACCAATACCATTTTAACACCACTAATTGCCAGCACACTAATTCAGTCAACCACAAAATAAATATTTGCTAATTCGAAAAGGTTGACTTTTAAGGAACTGTACAACACCTAAGTTTATAAGTATTATAAACTTACATATTATATTAATATTATCCTTTCTATAATAATTAGGTCATACAAATTTATTAATTATTTTCAATATATTAACTTAAACCTTAATATTTATAAGAAAATTATATTTACTATATATATATATTACTTGAAACATAATTTTATCCAAATAAAATATCTGCAAGCCCACTTAGATTTCCATACAAAGCTACTGTAACCATACAAAACTCATTCACCATTTTTTTTATAAACAACCTGAAATAGCTACTTAGCATAAAATATTATTTTAAAAAGAAACCAACCGAATCCACTATTCGTTAAAGCTACTATATATATTGTTCCTTTAGTAGTTTTATACCAATACCATTTTAACACCACTAATTGCCAGCACACTAATTCATAGATATATATTATTAAGACCGAAATTCTCTCTTTTAAAAATAAAAAAAAACTAATAATAATAGAAATTAGTTTTAACAAAAACGGATCTGGACATATCTGTTGGATTGATGTTTCTTATAACAAAAACGGATTCGATTTAACAAAATCTTTTTATTTTATTTATTTTTAGTCTAACACCAGATCTGGATTTTCCAGTAGCAGACCCTAACACGATAATATAGTCACAGTGAAGAACGGAAGAGACGAGAGAAAGAAACAAGAAAAAAAAACCAGGCGGCGATCGAAGGCTGGACACATCCGCAACGACACCAGGGTCGCGCGCATCCGCCACCACCGACGCCACCCAAAGCGCTTATACCTGCACAGCAGCGAATCCTAACCCGAATGACCGGCAACGAGACTAACTCTCCGACCGAAACCGAGAAATCTCGAACAAATCCGACTCGAAAAACACTCTAAAACTCACTTGTATAGTTTGAATGTGAAAATTGGATGCGTACTGATGTGGATTAGAACAAATCCGAGACCCCTTAAATAGCCCCAAGCCATCTCTCTTGAATTCCGGTGGCTGAAACGCCCAAATTGAATTCGCAATTACACCCTTAATCATACCTTTGTAACGTTTAACCTTTAATCCCCCTATTGAATCTGGTTGAAATGTTTGACCGACATTAATCCGATTTAATTTTGGGGATAAGATCCATCCTCAGCCATTCTTCCTAATTCAATACCTGTCGCCCAAATTAATTTTCAGCCTTAAACCCCACTAATCGTCTATTTAATCATTTTAATAAATTGCTTGTAACGTTTAATGAGTAAATTCGCCATAATTTTTTAGATAGGACTAACAGTTGGATCCCACATCTGCCCCCTCCTCTCAAGGTTGAAGATGACATCTATTTAGAAAAGATAAATTAAAAATATTATTCACTGTATTTTGAAAGACACGTTAGTATGTAGGAAGAAAAGGGTCTCAGGTTCAAGTCCCCAGCCTGACACCCGAATTTTATTTTTATTTATATTTTTTTTCCACCTCTTCATGATAAATAGAATATTTTATACAATTAAATTTTCTCATGCATTTATTATTTATAATTATTTCATTATAATTTTTTTTTACATAAATAAGACTCATATTAATGACCTTTTAATATGATCTTTAAAGTTATAATTTATTTTATAATATTTTAAAATGTTATAAAATAACAACCTTGTGAAAATAAAATATTCAAATATTTTATTATCTCAAAGGAAATGTGAAAATTATATTTTTGCCCCTTTACAAAAATGAGGGATATTACAATAGTACCCCCTTAAAAATAGTTCGTCCCCGAAACTAGCTTAAACCTAACTCGGATAGTTTCGTCGCCGAAACTAGCTTAAACCTTAAACCTAACCCGGATCCATACAGGACAAGAGATAGATCCTTACAAAAAGGAGGGTTGCTACAGGCCGCTTGTTCGGGGGATGCACTCGAGGCTTCAATCCGGCTGGAAATTTCGGGATGCCCAGCGATTAATACCCCAGACATTTCCGCGGAAACTTCCACGACAGAGGCCACACCGGACGACGATCTCGGATGGCAAATGCCTTTGATTCGCTATTTGGATGAGAACTTCTTACCATCAGATGTCGCCGAAGCAAGAAAAATTCGCTTAAGGGCCCAAAGATTTTGGTTGTCGCCAGAGAAGATTTTGTATCGTCGATCTTTCTCCGGGCCAAACTTGAGATGTGTGCCTCCAAACAAAATTGAGCCTCTATTGTATGAAATCCATGAAGGCATGTACGGAATGCACGCTGGAGGTCGTAGTTTAGCTTTCCGAGCTCGATCCCAGGGATATTAGTGGCCATACATGCAGAGAGATTCTGAGCTATATGTAAAAACGGCAAAATACATCAACAGACACTCGAACTTGTAACTTTTTTTCAAGCAGCCTCCTGTACTATAAAAGTTTCAAAGAAACACTTAAACTCAACTATTTTTACACTTATAAACACTAAAGCTCTAAGTTTTCTGATCGTGAATATCACTTGCGCTGATGTGTACATTTTTTAAGCCACCTAAGTCAAATTTGGGTCAATATTTTTCCACATAAGAACACCTCATTCGTGACTCAATTATTATATAAATAAATGTATTAATTTTATTAAAAAATGTAAATACTTTTTTTCTTTATTTTGGGTCTTCTTCCTCCTATAAGGAGCCAGATCTGAGTGAGAACGGAATAGAATGGAACCAGATCCAAAACAGAACGACGAACTCGGAGTGAGAACGGAACGACGAACTCGGAGAAGAGTACGGATTCTTCACCGCCGGAGAAAAGGAACCAGATCCAGAACGGACGACGAACTCAGAGTGAGAACGGAACGACGAATCGGAGAAGAGTACGAATTCTTCACCGTCGGGGAAAAGGAATTACCCAAATTCTTGCAATTTCTTGTCAAATATCGATTTCCCTAATTGAAGTGGTTGTAATTTACCCTAGGTCGAAGATCGAACTTCTTGTCAAAAAAAACAAATTAGGCAGTGATGATTCTTGTTGCTGAGAAACCAGATCTGGAGAGAGAACAACCAGAGGAGAGAAACGACATCTCAAGCGACCCAAAACCAGATCCGAAAGACTCTTTGGCTAGATCTTCTTCTTTGGAAAGTTTGCTGAATTTTCCACCCAAAACCTTGAATCTAAATCGTTGCAATAGACTTACTTTGCTCTTTGATTTGCAGAGAATACCAGTGATAGCCTTGCTAAACAATTGTTGTATGTGTGGATTTGAACTTCCTAAAATTGAATGCTGATGTTGATTCAAGAAGCCACCAACATCAAGAAGCCACCGGTTAATTTAATTTGTTTTCTTTAATTTTAGTATTTTCTGGTGGTTATTTGGGAATTTACCAGCAAGTTTCTGAAGCCACCCATTAATTTAATTTGTTTTCTTCAAAAAAAAATTCACAGAATTTTTGTTTATAAAATATGTAGATACAAGAAAGGAATTTTTTTTAAAAAAGAAGAAGTAAATTTGTGATATTTTAACCAATTGTAATTTTTTATTTCCAACAAATATCTAAATATGTATTTATAAGAATCTCACTTGCACGTTAAGAGAGTGAATCTCACATGCTATGCCACATCAGCCTTTAGTGTTTAATAGAACAAATTTAGTTAAGTCTAGGTGCTTATTTGAATATTTTATAGTACGGGGGGCTGGTTGAAAAAAAGTTACAAGTTCGAGTGTCTGTTGATGTATTTTGCCATGTAAAAACATGTAGACTTGTACATGGGCGGGTTCAGGCCGGGCTCGGGCCGGGCCTAAAAAAATTTTTTGTCCACATCAACGGGTCGCGCCAAGCCCGACCCGGTAATTCGGGCCGATTTTTTTGTCCAAGCCCGCCCACCTACACGGGCGGGCCGTCACGGGCCCGCCCGACCCGCATAATAAATTTTATTTATAATATATTAATATTATTATAAATTATAAATGATATTAATTTTATTATAAAATATAAATTATATATAAATTAATGATATAATATATTAATAAATTATATAAATTAATCATATAATATATTAATAAATTATATATAAAAATAATATAATATATACGGGCCGGGCCGGGCCGGGCCTTTCGGGCTAATTCCTAAGTCCAAGCCCGTGTTTTTAGCGGGCCGGGCGGGCCGGCCCGGACTTGTACAAGTCTAAAAAGATGCGAAAAGTGCTAAAGATTCGCCAAGATCTCGAACATGCCGGCGGAAAACCTCCACTCTTTGACTAGCCCGTGGCCGTTTGCTCAATGGGGCCTTGATATCGTCGGTCCATTCCCTAGAGCGTCCGAAAATGTGCGTTATCTCATCACTGCCACAGATTATTTCACTAAATGGGTAGAGGCAAAACCGTTGGCAAACATTCGTGATTCTGACACCCAGAAATTCGTCTAGGAATATATTATCACGCGCTTTGGTATCCCCTTCGCTCTCATCTCTGACAACGGGACTCAATTCAATAGCGAGAAATTCAAGGATTATTGCAAGGGAATGGGGATCAAAAATATATACTCCTCAGTCGGCTACCCACAGGCGAATGGGCAAGCAGAGGCTACAAATAAAGTAATCGTTGATGGATTGAAGAAGCGCCTTGAGAAGGCCAAAGGAAGATGGGCTGAAGAACTGCCGGCCGTTTTATGGGCCTATTGAACTACTCCGAGCAGATCAACCGGAGAATCTCCTTTTGCTTTAGCTTATGGCACGGAAGTTGTGATACCACTCGAAATCGGGCTACCAACACTAAGAACAACGCAGTTTGACCCCGAAAAAAATAATCAGGCGCTCGCCGCTCATCTTGACTTAGCCGAAGAACGTAGGGATATTGCAGCTATACGTCATGCAGTCTATCAGGGGGGCGCCGAACGGGTTGTCGCAAGACGCATAAAACACCGCGCCTTCCGAGCAGGTGACCTCGTACTTCGACGAGTCATCGGGAGTGCGCGTGGAAGGCAAGCTTGGACCAAATTGGGAAGGCCCGTTTCGGGTGACAGCAACGTATGGATGGGGCGCGTATAAGTTGGAGAATCTTAGCGGAAAGGAAGTACCGCGAACTTGGAATGTCGCCCATTTAAAGAAGTTTTTTCCTTGAAAAGAAGGACTATAGACGATAGGTCGTCGATGATTGCCGCGGAGTAAAGTCGACCGTGGCCGCAGCTCTCGAGCCGTGAGCACGGGTTCGTCGGTAATCGCTTCTTGCGTGGATGTTGAGCTTAGGCTGGGATCGCTAGAATGAACGACTTTATGTATTTTATTTCTATTTTCTTAAAATTAGAAGGCTTGGCCAAGCACTTTTTTCAAAATAATAAACGTTCTATTCTCCTCAGTCTGATTTTATTTGTTCAAGAGATTCCATCTTATACCTCGGCAGAGGATACGACTCGAAAAGATAGCTCTCGCCCCATGATAATCGCTCATGGATGTACGAATATACGAATATACGAATATACGAATATACGAAAGCGCTAGGGGACCAATTGACCAATCTGCATGGCCACTTCGATTAGAAACCCTCTGTACCCTACGTCGCTTAACACGGTGAGTCGTGTAAGGGCGGTGTAGGTGGGGCATTTGTGAGCGGGTAAAACAAACATAATTACCATAGTTATTTTCGCTATAAAAGGTATTTATTAAAATTACTGCGCAGTTATTTTCATTATTTTCTATATAAAATTATATGGCGGTTATGCAACTTAATGGAAGAGTCTATATTTTATTAAGGATAGAATTAAAACTGGAGAGAGAGTGAAATATTCCCGACTTGGGCTTTAAGGTAGTTGGCCAGCCTGGGGAGGATAATATTTTCGGCTATATGGATAGAATTTTCGGCCCCCCTTCTCTCCTTCTTCCATTATAAATACATGCCCTAGGCATGTAGGGAGAGACACATGTGCATAGCATATTCAGAAATCCTAGGCAGGCTAATATTCGCTTAGCTCGACTGTTTAGGATTTCACCGCTCTCTTGTTGTACCTCGAAGCTCATACGACAATTGCTCTTCTGACTTAGGCATCGGAGGTGGATTAGGGGGTCTCGCCCCCTGTGTCCATTGTTTTGCAGGTTTTCTAGGTCAAGAGATTGAAGACGGAGCGGAAGAGGAGGAGTTCTTAATTGGTGTATTTAGTACGAATTGAAGCCGAGATTTTGTACACCAACACCTAGAGTATAAAATCTAACTTTTTTTGCAATCTTTCTATCAATTTCTCTTCTTCTAAAGAGACATAATGATGAAATCAAATCTAAGATGGATCCAATTGGGCGAGTCATTTCCTTGCGCCACCTCATCATTATTCACATGTCGTTCAGAAAATGTGTCATGTCGGATTTACTACGTGTCTTCACCATATTAATCCATATATTTTATTTTCAAAACACCATAACAAATTACAGTTTTTGGTTTGATAACATCCTAACAAAGTCTAAAAGATAATTTTTCCTTTCATTCGATAATACGATTGAAAAAAAAAAGAAAAATAATACAAAAATGGAGAAAATATTATCAAACAAAATATAGAATATAGAATATAATATCTAAGAAAAAATAAAAAAAATAATATTTAAACATATCTTTTCAATTGATCTAACAACCATTTTAAATAATTTAACAAAAATGTCTCTCCTAGATAGATACAGTAATTATGTATGGTACAAATACCACGATTTCTAAACTATAATTTTTAATTAATTATTTTATAATTAAACAAATATACCAAAATACAGGATTATTTATGATACAACCACGTTGTTCTCATTATTATTATTATTATTATTATTATTATTATTATTACAACCACGATTAGGGTAAACTGGTATTTAAAATTGTGAAGAGATAATACCAAACTTAAATATAGAAGATAATCTACAACTAACATATATAAAAAGATAATATCAAACTAAATTCTTGAATTTCTAATATATCATATCATAACTATAACCTAAAGCGTGTTGGTGATTTGTGTCAAGTCATCAAATCCCTATAAGAGCATGTTGAGGTTTATCGAGTCATATTGGTAATGTCGATTGCAGAATTGACTTATATGACTTTCCATGATTTAATTAGAGAGTTGTCATAAGATCCAAAAGTAGATTGCTCACCAATACCGAGGCATAGAACATCGAGTGCTTCGGCCTAAGGCAAGGGCGTGCCTTGGCGTAGGCGTGGCTCAGAGTCGGCGTGGTGCAACGGTACCGTGCTGGCGTGGCGCGCCGAGGACTCGGTTTTGAGGATTCGAGGCTCGGTTGGTGGGGCACGCCTAGTGGTTGAACTTGAGGTTCAAGTCACGGCCTGTAGAGGCGCGCCTAGGGTGATGCAATGGCACGGCAAGGCTGCGAAGTGGATAGCGACGTACATGCAAGGCTGCGGTGGAGCTTGCAGCGCGCCTAGGGCATTTGTCCATGGCACCGAGCACTAGTTGTGAGGCTAAGGTAAGTATTTGAGCTTTGTATTTGAGTCTTATAGCTTTTTGCATATTCTAATGTGAGTTAGGAAGCTTCTCTAAGCTTGGTAGATGCTCTAAGAAAGAACCAAGGCTTAAGTTTAGCTTGGTACATGGCTATGTATGCTAGAAAGGAGTTTAGAAGCTTCATACTAGCTTAGAGTTTAGCTCTTGGAGCTTGTACAAGCTCTAGACTCATTGTATAAGTTTTACAAGAAGCTCATGTAGCTAGGAAGTAGCTCAATCTAGCTCACACTACCTCAAGTTAGCTAACGAGCTAGAAAGTCAACTCAACTAGCTCAAACACAACTCAAGCTAGCTCAACTAGCTAGATGCTAGCTCATGAAGTTGAGGGGTAGTGACACTACCTAGGTGACCTAGCTAGGTAGTTAGCTATGCTAGCTAGGTGGTGGGCTAGGTGGGCCTGCCCATGGGGCGCGCCAATGGGTTGTTGGGCCGCAAGCATGCGCGCATGGCATGGGCCTTGTGCCATGCGTCCTGGGTCGTGTACACGGGCTTATGGATTGGATTTTTGGGCTTTGTCTTGGGCCATTATAGGCTGGAATTAAAAGACATTTTGGAGTCCATGGGGGGCTGAATGTGGACACCCTTGGTGACTAGGAAAGAGGGAGAAGAAGTTACAACTAACTTCCCTACTTTCACTCTCATCCATTCACTTTTGTAACCGCCATCCAAGGCAGTTTTTGGACAGATTATGGGCGCCTATATAAGGGCAAAAGTCGGCCATTTTGATGGAAAGAAAGACACAAGAAAATCAGTCCATTGTTCTACAAAAAATCGGTGAGAAAAACACAAGTAGTTAAGTAAGACTAGGCGGTGTTTTGAGTGGGTTTTCACGAGTGTTTCAAGCACGAACGTGGGCATCATGGAAGGATCTTCAAGCATGAAGAGAGAACCTCAAGAGGCGTTGAAAGGGCAGTATGTTCGAGTGAAGGACGAACCCCAAACGTCTATGGAAGATGACTTCGTTCAAGTCAAGATCGAGGAAGAATCATGAGACTCGAATAAGGTACGCTTGTTCTCAATGGTTGTGTCTTGCCAACACTTCCATTGGTTCGTTTGTTACGTTTTATCTCACAACGGTATTGCAAAACCCTTGGCATGGAATAGGGGCAATATACGTTGAAGGAAAGCGGGATCACATCCCGTGACTCGTAGCCTTTATCCAAGTCACTTAATATAAAGTAGGGGTCGATGGTGATTGCCTTTAAGGGCCTAGACCCACGAGACTACTATTAAATGAGTCTACTCGTATTGCCTTGATTATCCAATGGATCTACAAGGGTCGACTTTCCTTCAACTTAAACAATATGAACATGATCGTTTGATTGCATGCATACCCTATAACTAAATTAACCAACAAAGCGGAGGTTAAAAAAATTATTAAATGACACATGTCACTTTTATATTGGACCACACCACCTCTTTTTTGTAAAAAATATCTTTTATTTTTGGATATGATAAATTCTTATCCATGTTTTCAGAATATATGCTAGAAAATTTTATTTTTAAACAATTTTTTATTTTTAGATATTATAGACAAGAAGATCATTAGGATATTTTTTTGTGCTATCATAGAAATTCAAGAATATTTATGTTAATAGGAAAATTGTCTTATCTTTTTACGCAGATCATAACAAAAATTTATATTTAAGCATTTACATAATTATTTTTCTCTAATAATAAATATATTTGAAAATATTTTATTTAAGAAAAACACGTATAAGGTACGGGAATACATACTAGTTCTTACCTAATATAAAACATAATATCAAACTAAAAAAGATAATATATATGTTTTTTTTGTAATTTACTAAATTCAATAATGTTCACTTCCCATATTTACTAATATGTAATATTATAGATATATTAAAATAATTCATAATCAACAAGTTTACATAGATGGAAAGTAATCAAAATATAGATAATATAATATTTAATATTTTTTAATATATACTTTATCCAACAATTTTGGCCCCGTCATAAATTAAGTTAATTATATTCTAACTAATTTATGATAACTTATCTTTTTATTTCATAATAAATTATATCTTATTTGTTAAATTATTTTTTATATTTTTAAATGTTATCTATTCCATATTTTTAAAATATAAATATTTTTTTATTTTATTCATATTTTATCTTCTTTTTTAACTTAAATCTATTTATGAAATATTGTAAGCGAAAAGGAGAATTGTAAATTATTTATCAGACTAATCTATCTTTATTTGCAACTTTAAACTTAATAATCTAATTTGTATTTGTTTTATTTAATTCCAAAAATAAATAATTTTTTTACATGGTACATGCAATAAATTACTTATATTAAATATTATATTATATTATTATTTATTAATATCATATTTATAATATATTTGAAAAATATTAAGTCATAGCCGTGCATGGCTCAACGGGTGCAACTAGTACTTACTTTTTTTCGTAGAAGAAAACTACTTAATTACTTTTTATAGAGACACACATTATCCATTGACAATACATATTTGGTAAGAATGTTACGAAAATTAGGGCTGTAAATGAACAAAGCCGTTCTTGAGAAATTCGGTGTTCGGCTCGGTTAAATCTTGTTCGTTTTCGGCTCGGTTTGTAAATGAACCGAGCTAATTGAGCACAATTTTAAAGCTCATGCTCAGCAAGCTTGATTATACGTACACTACTAAAATTTAGATTATACATACACTACTAAACAAGATTTTAAGCTCGAACCAAACTCGCGTTCGAGCTCGAGCTCGTCTATTTTTTAATCGAACCGTGCATGAACAACTCAAAGCTCGACTCGGCTCGGTTCGATTATAGGCCTAACAAAAATTGACATAAATCCTGTCATTTAATCAAATCCATGCATACAATATTTCTATTAGAAGGTATGATATTTGAAATAATGTATACAATGGATTTAAAGATATCTTTCTATACTAAATGATCTGCAGATCGATCGAATCAAGTTTAACATAAACCCATATTTAATTTAGGGATTCCAATTCTGTCTTCGTCTCTTGTTCATTGTACAAGGTAAATTAGTTTATCAAAGATTTTGATTCCTAGTTCCATCCTTGAATAGCATCCCGTAAAAATAGATGCATGCTAATTAACGCTATATAAATATATTTGTGTGCTTTCGCGTTTTGAAGGCAGGGAGACTTAAAGATACAAGATGAACAAAATGAAGAGGTTTTTGACGGCCTTGACTCTATTGGCTTTGGTTTACTCGGCCAATGCCGACCATATTCCAGCCTCCAGCAGGGACTCCAAGCCTATCCCGGAATTATTTACTCTTAGGAGCCATGGACTCGCCAAAATAGACCCAAATATAAATATCCCTCGTAAGTAATTTGGATTGCTCAGGCTTAATTAATATATATTGGACATGCATTTCATATTTTCATTTTTGCAGAGTGCTCACGTTGTAAATTGAAGGGTGTTTGGCATGAGTGCTGCCAATGCGACCAAGAAACATATCCAATCTGTACAGTATGCTGCTAAAAAATATATAGAAATGAAACCCGCAGCTTGGATCGATATATCATATATCGATCATATGGGAACAAATTAAAAGGAAGCAACCAAATCGATCTGCAAGATGCATGACGTACTTTTAATTACAATATATCTGTATGCATCTTGGTCATGTAATTCTCAATTCATATATATTATGGTGAAACTATATATAGCGAAATAAGATCCGGTTGGTTTTTCAAAAGAAATAGAAAAAATATCGCAAGGGGTTGGCCGTTGGCATTAATTTCTTTCTTGGTACATATCTTTGTCCGTAACGCGCGTACAGTGAGTGAAGACGAAATCATAATAGAGAAAGTAAATGCTTATAATTACTCTTTGAAACTCCTTGAAATTAAACGTTTTCCGGTACCCATATATATATATAACTCAGACTCGATCATATATACTCAATTACTCATTATTATTGAAAATAATATATGGATTTGTCCAACCTCCCTTTCCTCCTCCTCACCGCCGGCATCGCCTTGGCAGCGGCAGTCTTCCTCCTCCGCCGTAAATACCCGCCGTCATCCGCAGCCCCGCTGCCACCTTCCCCGGCGGGGCGGCTTCCAATCATCGGCCACCTCCACCTCCTCACAGACATGCCCCACCACACCTTGGCTGGCATGGCCCAGAATCTGGGCCCAATAGTGTACCTGCAACTGGGTCGAGTCCCAACGGTGGTAATCTCTTCGGCCCAGCTGGCCCGCGAGGTGCTCAAGACCCAAGACCACGTATTCTGCAACCGCCCGCAGCTCATCTCCGCCCAGTACCTCTCCTTCGGTTGCTCCGACGTCACCTTCTCCAAGTACGGCCCTTACTGGCGCCAGGCCAGGAAGATCTGCGTGTCCGAGTTGCTGAGCCCCAGGCGAGTTAGCTCGTTCCAACTCATCCGGCTGGAGGAGACGTCGCGGTTGCTTCGGGGCCTGTCGACTCGCTCCGGGTCGCGCGTCGTGGACCTGAGCGAGTTGCTGTTCAATCTGGCCAACGACGTGCTGTGCAGGGTTGCGTTCGGGAGGAGATTCGGGGAGGCGGGGCTGGTGGACGTGCTGACGGAGACGCAGGCGCTCTTCGCGGGCTTCTGCATCGGCGATTTCTACCCCGAGTGGGGGTGGGTCAACTCAGTGAGTGGGTACAAGAGGAGGCTGGAGAGGAATTTGGGGGATCTGAGAGCTGTGAGTGAGAGGATAATCAAAGAGCACCAGCTCAAGGACAAGAAGAACCGCCAATTAGCCTCCTTGGAAGAGGAGGATTTTGTGGATGTGCTGCTCAGGGTGCAACAGAGCAAGGATTTGGAAGTTCCCATCACTGATGACAACCTTAAAGCTCTTGTTCTGGTAACTTACTAATTTCTCTGCTACTACTGTCTTTAGATAGACATTACAATTAATTACGTCACTTACGTTAAGTAAGACCTATATATATATATATATATATATATATATATTAGCAGACGTGAATTATAAGTGATCAAGCTGTTGATATCATCATCTGTTTTATCTTTTGTAAGCGCGTACGTCTCTTGCAATAAATTTTACGTCTGCCAATTAAGTGCCAACTACCACAGTACAGCTCAAAGCCTCAAACTAGCTTAGTTGTGGGTGGGGTGTTTGGTCAAAATTTAGTACGTACAATTGAATTGCCACTGACAAGTCAGACTTGCGATCATCTTAATTGGTTTTTATTTGACTGTTTCCTTGAGGATTAAATGGTTTTCTTAATCAAGATCAAATCATATAGTTAACTAGCTCCTTAATTGTATATGCGCGCGCAGGACATGTTTGTAGCGGGCACCGATACATCGTCATCGACGCTCGAATGGACCATGACCGAACTGATTCGACACCCGGAAGCAATGAGGAGAGCACAAGACGAGGTGCGAGGGGTGGCGTATGGGAAACAAACCGTAGATGAAACCCATCTCCCGCACCTTGGGTACATGAAGGCAACCATAAAGGAGGCCATGAGGGTTCACCCGCCCGTTCCATTGCTCGTGCCCCGAGAATCCTTGAACCGCTGCTTGCTCAACGGTTTTGAGATACCTGCTAAGACCAGGATCCTCATCAACACCTACGCCATTGGGAGGGACCCGGAATCATGGGACGAACCCTTAAGGTATGACCCGGAAAGGTTTTTGGCGGGTGAGGCTGAGATTGATTTCAAGGGTCAGGATTTTAGATTCTTGCCTTTTGGGGGTGGGAGGCGGGGGTGCCCTGGTTACTCATTTGGGATGGCAACGGTGGAGATTGCGTTGGCTCGGCTTTTGTTTCACTTTGACTGGGAGTTGCCACCTGGAGTGGAAGCTGATGAGATGGATCTCACGGAGATATTTGGGTTGGCTACTAGGAAGAAAACGCCGTTGATGCTTGTTGCTACTGCGAACAAGGATTATCCTTTGCAAGGAGAGTGTTGAGCTTCAAGGAACAGAGTCACACAGTTTAGTTTGTACGAAATGTACCAGTTCTTCTGTTTTGGTTTTAGGTGAAAAACAAGGGTTATCTTGTGATCTTCTTGTTTCTGATAAAGGGCATTCCCCTTATTGTGTAGGAAATGTTGTAACCCTAAGCGCAAATAAGAGCTTATAAGAGCTTCTGATATGTAAAATGCAAACTGTAATGCTATATGAGAAGCACTCGGAAGTTGGAAACATCACGAGTTCTGTTATGTGCAGAGAGATGTTTGTGTTTTATCGGTAACCTTTATCTTCACGACATCTAAAGTGAAAAGTCCAAGCAACAAAATTCACGGAACAACACTATCTCAAGACCCGTTTTGTTATTGTATCGGGGTAAATGTAGCCTATCCCGTTTTGGTGTTTGGTATGAAGCAGGGTTTATGTATCATTCCCTCAAAATGCGCAATGAGTGAGTGAAACCTGATTATTCTTCATCGGAAAAGAGGAAGGAGGCGGGGGAAGCAATGAATTTGAGGTCAAATCTGTATTGAACGAAAATCTGCTGCTGAACTCGGCAAATTGGGTAATTTTTAGATCAAGTTTCTCTTTCTCCTTCATCTCTGCTTCAGTGGGTAATTTTGAGAGTTTTTGCCTTCTTGACACTGGTTTGCTCGATCTGATTCATGTGAGTTGAAACTTAAGAATTACTGTGGTAGAAACCCAATGGGTCAATTTGAAAAAGAAACCCGATTCTTAATTTTATAACCAAACACCACACACTTGTGGTCTTGTGGAGTGAAGAAACAGAAATTTCTTGCCATGGCGATTTGCCGATCCCTTGTCCTCTCTCGCCGCTTTTCTGCTGCTCCCCACTTGAAGCTCCTCTTATCTTTATTCCGTCGCTTCAATTCCCTTTCACGAGCCCCTCTTTGGAGCCCCATTCCTCCCCATCCCAAGCTCCCCCTCCCAACTTTCCCTCTCATCTCAAGACCCGCCATTTCAATTCAGCTTCCCCCCAACAACCGATTTCTGACCCACCCATTTACCTCCGCCCGCAACCCCAAGCTCGTCAACTTCTCCCTGCCTGACTCCGAGTCCGAATCAGACTCCGAACAAAAATCCCCGCTGCCGCCGTACGATCCATTCAACAAGAAGCCAGCAGTCGAGGACCCCAAAAACCTGCAGCAAGTGTTCCACAAGATGCGCACGGAGGGGCTCATACAGAATGCAGTCAAGATGTTCGACGTATTGTCTGAGCAAGGCCTGACCCACGAGGCGCTGGAGCTGTTCAGGATCATCAAGGAAAAGGGCACCATGCCCGACGTGGTGGCCCACACTGCTGTGATGGAGGCCTATGCGGATGCCGGACAGCTCAAAGAGGCGCTCAAGGTGTTCCTTAGAATGCTGGCTTCCGGGGTGCCTCCCAATGCATATACTTATACAGTGCTTATCAAGGGATTGGCCGGGGGCCATGACAAGATGGTGCAGGAGGCTAACAAGTATTTGATGGAGATGGTTGGGAAAGGGATGAAGCCCAATGCCCCAACTTATACGCCGGTGTTGGAAGCGTTGGTCAAGGAGGGGAAGGAGGAGGCCGCCAGGGAGATGGTGAAGGCCATGAAAAGAAAGGGATTCCAGTTCGATCGGAAGAGTGTCCTGGAGGCTGTAAAGGGGAAGAGGGGCCCTGCTAGGCATGTATTCAACATTATCTTTGGGAAGTGAGTGTAACCTGAGTGTAGTACCTCTCCCACCTCTATCTTTGGGAAGTGTCTCTGGGCTTATATGTACAACTTTCACACACAACTTCCAAACTGAATGTATCATCTCGCTTGAAGAGAAATGCAACCAAAAGCTTCATTTCCTTGTGCAGTACTAATATCCATAAAGATGGTGTTATCCTCAAAGCCACTTGAAACCACGTCCCAAATACACCATGATAATTCTTTAATGAGGTGTCTTCAAGTATGACTTAAAAGCAAAAACTTAGGGCATCCAAGGCCTTAAGATTCTCGATCCTTCTAAATGTGCTCTACCCGTAGAAGGTATGTAAGGTTTGTAATTTATCCGCGTAATATGAAGTCCAACAAGACCAGACAGCTGGGTAAGTTTTCTCACGTCGGTCAGAAAATTCGTCACCCCTCAATTACATTCATATCATAGGCATCCAATGCTATGGAAAACCATTATTTAATCCATGTTCTTCTTGGCTTCAATTGTGTTGATGAGCAGTTAGTTGCCAAGACACTAACTTTTAGGCTTGCTATTATTTATAAACCTCCCTGCAACAAATTCAACCCCTCCCTCCCTCCCCCCCCCCCCCCCCCCCCCCCCCCCCCCCAAACCCTTTTTGGGATTCAATCTCGGCTATGCATCAGTTTTCTTTTGGAGGCTAAAATCAGCTGTGGTACTGGTGGTGATAGTTGTAGAGCTAGTTGTAGAGCAGCTTCCCCAGTCATTGAGGAAAGTAGTTACGGAGGAAGCCTTGCCAATCTTATGTGATAAGCATATCCCAACAGCAAAGCCACCACAGCTTGAACATGTATAGGTGGACAGCTAATAACGCTGCCCCCTCTTCTGATCCTTCTTCCTTTGCAAAATCAAGGATACTTTTCCAGGGACTCTGGTTTCTTAGAGGATGATGTCAACCAGCAGTGTCGTTAACAAACAATCCATCTAACATCTACCATCTGCCCTATCAACATGCCATAATACGTATTAGGATTTTGAAAAGGTTGCTCATCTTCCTTAAGGTTTCTATGGCTATAACGCTGCCCCCTTTTCTGATCCTTCTTCCTCTGCAAAATCAAGGATACTTTTCCTGGGACTCTGGTTTCTTAGAGGATGATGTCAACAAGCAGTGTCGTTACAAACAATCCAGATACCATCTGCCCTATCAACATGCCGTAATGCGTATTAGGATTTTGGAAAGGTTGCTCATCTTCCTTGAGGTTTCTATGGCTATGTGCTAGAGGACAATTTTTCTGCTAGACGAGGACAGGAATGTGCATGCTGGGGGCGATTTTATCCATTGCCCAGAGCCTGCAAGTTCTCAGCAGGAAACACAAACCAATATGCTGGTTGTTGTCTTTTACAAGGCAAGTGAACCTGAGCACGAACCCTTGAAATGAGTACAATTAACAATTCATGCAAGTTTCACCTGAGAAAAATACCTGCTGATTTCAAGCAGAAAACACCATGCCTTTGATGTATTCTGCTTTTCCATTGAGATGAGATGATACAGGAGAAGGAACCAAACGACAATAAAACAAGAAGCATAAGAGGAAAAAGTACACTAAAAACAAACATGCATAAAATCCTCAAGGCTCAATCACTAAAACTCAGACAACCTTCCCAATCACAGACCAATTAAATTTAAGGAACTTTGCTCCCCTAAATAATTTAGGATTAGAACCATGGACTTTCACCAGAAGGTATCCAGCAGAATCCTGAATAAGTCAATGAAAGAGACAAGAAGCATAATTCGTGTGCAAATCAACGTGAATCGATGTACACAAGGTCTACAAAGAGATGACACTAGAGCGAAAAAACATCTACATGAAGCACACAGCTCCTTGAAACTGTACCATCATTCATCAACTGACAAACCATCGTCTAGGTTGAAAAAATCAGGCCACTACTACCTCGCAACTAACCTGATGTAGTTCGAGCAGGAGTGATGCTGGAGACAAGCACAGGTATGTTGCTTGCAGCTTTCTTGGCGGCTATTTCTTCTAACCTTTTCCATGTGCTTTCCCTTCTTCTTCTAATTTCCTCTTTCTTTGATTCGTCTTCTTGAAACTGGAGCATGCAATCCTCAAATAGTTCAGGGTCAAGGTCAGAGAAAATCTTGCGAACATTTAACGTCAAGCTATGGACAGCTTGATTCCAGTGACTTCTCTCATTTTCCTCCAGTGCAGGGAAGATAATAGGAAGAATAACTTTGAGGTTTTGTCTGATTAAAGTCTCTATGTGATCATTATTCCAAAGAAATAGTGCTCTTTCCGCCACCTTGAGGTGAAATAATAGCAAAAAAAAAATCAGTTTAGAATTGCTATTTATTATTTATTCATAGTCACTGATATCAGATTTAAACACACAAGAATCATAATTTAAGGTTTTGTTTTTTCATAATTCAAAAAATATAAGAAATTTATTCTCCAAATAGTAAAATTGGCTTGACTTGGTAAACTTGTACATCAATTTCTAAGGAAGCCTTGATTTGTTCTTTCATAATTCTAAAAAGATGAGAAATTTGTTCTCCAAATAGTAAAATTGACTTGATTTCAGCTTGCTTGGTAAATTGTGTATCATTTTCTAAGGAACCCATAATTGTAGTCCATGTTCTAATAAACATTAGGAGAACGCTGGGCGGAGAGGGACCGCCTAGCGCCTAGACAGCCTAAACGGCGACCTAGGCGGTCCTAGATGGTTGTCTAGGCGGTCTGGACGGCTAAGCAGGCTAGGACCTTCCAGCGCCTAGGCGGGGCGGGCCTAGAAGGGATTTTTAGAACAGTGATTGTAGTAGTACTCCGGCTGGGGGGGGGGGGGGGGGGTCAAGAGAGGTGGGAGAGATTTCAAGGAGATTGGATATGAGGAAATATTTTTGTACTTTTCAATCTTTGATCAGAGAATTTCTCACTATAAAAGGTTTTTTTTCCTCCACGTTGAAAGATTGTTCTGGACGAATCAGTGCCCAATTTATCCTCTTTCTGAGTATTGGTTTGGGTTATTGCTAGATATCAAGCTCCTACCACTATGACTAAGAGTTGCTCCTAAGATATTTTGATTCAGCTGTTTAAGCCCCTTGTCTATTTTTCATCTCAATCTTAGTGCTTGTACAAAGTGGAAAAGGTTGACTCTCTTCCTTGACAACATAGCTTCCTAAATCTACACCCTTCTACAGTTCTACCTAATTAACTTGGCTTGCATCCTTCCTCGAGAGAGTATTATAGACGCAAATTATGAACTGCACATTTAAAAACAAATACATAGAAGCAGTAAGAAATGTAATGGATGAATTTAAGCAGCAGCAAATAAGTCACTACCTGGAAGTGCGGACTATTCAAGCAACGCGCTATCTGTTGAAATAACGGAACCACACAACGCTGGAACTCAGGAGGCTGTGTGGCTTCTAGTACTTCTTCCAACTCAGTGTGGAACATAACTTCCTTAGAGCTATTTGTAATTGGCCAATACTTCAACAACCCTCTTATTACAATATCAGCAAGTTTGCAGTCTTTTTCAACAAATTGTACTATGCAGTAAGAAAGCTGCTGATGGTACATTTGTAAGCACCTAGGTTTATGCAAAGGAATCAGTGCCCTAACAAGAAAGAGTTTGTGTTCCTCCTTGAGCGGTAGAGCAAATCCATTGATAATACTGCCCAAAATCTCCAGAAGTTCAGCTATTCCATTATACTTCTCAGTTTCAAAAACAAATTGATAAAATATATTGTTTATAGCCTTCCTAATAAAAGGTCGATGTACCATAAACTTTCCATATATGCGATGCAGGATTGTTTTCAGGTATTCTCTCTCTCGAGGATCTTCAGAGTCGAAGAGATCTAGCAGTGCCAAAACAAATGAGTGATCAATACATCGTTTAGCCAATTTTGCATCTGTTTCTGGAGAGGCAACAAATCTCAAAAAGAGCTCATAGACAATCTGCAAATGAGGCCAGGCTGGGTCCATCAAGGGCTCATCTTCTTCAGCATCAAACGCTTCAATGCCTTTGTTTTCTCGTGATTGTGCAGAAAAAGACCGAAATAAGTTCAATGAAACCATTTTTACAACTTCCTGCATTAGAGTCTCTGAAAATTTTGTGTTTGCTGAAGAAACATAATCCACTAGTTCTAACAATGTTTGGCGCTTCACCTCTTTCTCTTTAAGATTCTTTGTTGGGTCAGTGAAGTCAAATATAACGCAACACATGTGAAGTTTTTTGATGAACAAGTTCTGCTTCTCTGAGCTTGGAACATCCTTGAAACCCGGCAATGCCTCGTAAGATGACATTGATATACCATTCATCTTTGAATCCACACCTTTAGATGTTTTTTTTGCCTGATTCTGATTTGCCTTTGGACCACCATGGGAGCCAGGGGCAGATGCATGATTGAGCTTCCCAAACCTGTTAGTACCCAGATCACCCTTTTGAACACTTGTCGATGCAGTAGAGCTTGCAGTATCCACGCCCCTATGGTCTCGATGCTCAGACGACTTGGATGATTTCCGCGGAATTTTACTAAGAATTTGTTTAAACATTTTTCAAATATCAAATAGGTTCAGTAGTCTACACAAGACCAGACTTGTTCAAAACAAAGTTCAAAACTTGCCCAATGCTAAAACAGGTACTTCAGGTAGCTTTCCAAGGCTAACCTATCATCCAGCAAATTCAAAACAGAAGCTTCTTACATGTCTGCAAGCATTGTACACCATTTAGTATCACTGAAAACCGCGGACTGCAGGGCGTAGCCACTTTGCTAACGAGAACAAAGGAGAAACAAATTTAACACTTGGGGTTTAAATCAAACCCTAACTATTTGTGCGACTCTTCTTCACGCGGAAACTTGCAGGAACTTCCACTCTTTACCAAACCAGGCACCATATTCCAACATTGAAGCTTATAACCTAAAATTTGAGAAGCCCAGTATTGGTAGATGTATCGATAAATCACAGATCAAAAAATTTTAGCACTTGATATTGAAAAAAGATAGATTAACTACAAAAATTGGTCGATCTTGCTACCATTAATCATTCACCCTCGGCACCAAACACACACACACACACGGAGAACAGCACGAATAATCAATAGATGTTTTCGCCACATTTGTTGTTTTAGCCACTAACTACAACCCAAAAATAAGACCACCCTATACCAATCCGAAGCGAAATTGTGAAGATGAGAAAGCCGAAGACAAATTATTTGCTAAACACCCAAAATTCAAGGGGGAAATAGGAGAGATGCCAAAATCGGCACATGCACAGGGATTAAGGGTTCCAATGAAACATAAGAAGAGTGAAAACACTCACAAATCCAGATGGAGAATGAAGTAGGAGAGAGCGAGAGCAAGGGTGAAAGGAAACTTACAGGGATGCGAGTAGGCCGTACGCGAGAGAGGAGGGAAGGAAACGGTCTCGAACCTTGTGATTCTAGTTTCTGGTTTGTGGAATTGGCGAATTCACTCCATCTCCATTCAGGCTGCTTCGTGTTCGTGGTTGTCGAGTTGTGAGTTGTGTGACTCGGGAATTTATTCCCCTTCCCCTTTTAATAATACTCCTACGATTTAAAAGTTCCAAGGGAAAAAAATCCTAGAATAAAACAAATGGATTCTAATTATATTATTTTTATTTTAATTTTTAATTTCAATTTAGTACTATATTGTATGAGATTATTTCGTTCGCATTTGGATCTTCGTTATCGACTTCTTTCAAAACGCGTCATTTGCTCTAGAGTAGGGGAGAGAACGAGAGAAAGGAAAGAAGAGAAAGGAAAGAAGAATGGCGCTCAAGGCGAAAGAGAAACCGAAGACTTCACAGGGTCAGCCTCCCATCGCCGTCGAAGACTTGTTTACTTCTCTCAATCGCCACATAGAGCGCGGCGAGTATGAACAAGCGGTCAAAGTCTCAGATCAAGTTTGTTTCCCATTGTGCTCGTTGGAGATTTCTAACAATCTTCCCTCTCTCGATTATTTCTGTAGTGCTGGCAATTTCCCCAAGCGACGAGGACGCGATTCCGTGCAAGATCGTGGCCTTAGTTAGGGCCGATAACATTGACGAGGCTTTGAAAGTGATTAATTCGTCGAAAAGGGTCTCGATTGACCTTAATTTCTTGAAGGTTTGAATTTTTATTCTGAATGCTTGGAGTTTCAATTGAATCGAATAAATTTTGTATCTTTTTTAAAGAGAAGTTTGACATGCGATGGATGGTTAATTTGAAGATCTGGAGGCGTGAGATTGAAGCAGATATTACTTATATATTATTTAGCATCGATTAGAATGCGTAATTTAGGTTTATGCTTCACTTTATAATGGAAAGTTTTATACATCTTGTTTGGTTTTATTGTTATTCTTTAAAATTATATGCATCTGGGGGATCCTCATACCTCCATCATTGTGTTAATGTGGTATGCAATGGCAAATTTCGATTTCAGGCAGTTGCATACTTGCATGTAATTGTTATAGAGAGGTAGAGGTGATTTCATCGCTGTCGGTAATTTCCTTGTATGCAGATTTAGAATTTACACATTCTTTGTCTTTTAGAGGATTTTTGCTTCAGGTGACAGGTTTAAAATCTTTAGATTAATCTGGTGTTTGTCAATTGTACTGGATGTTGTTTGCTTGATCTGAATTTGCTTCCAATTTATGATAATGTTTAAGACAATAAATGCACATGTATATTAGGAGTTGCGAGATTTACTTAGTGGTTCATTTTTTCATGTTTTTTTTCCCCAATAGGCATATTGTTTATACAGGCAAAACAAGTTAGAGGAAGCTCTAGAATCTTTGAAAAGCCTAGAGAAGAACAATGAAACTATGTTGCTACAGTCCCAGATAATGTACCGTTTGGGAAGAATGGATGATAGTGTGGAAATTTATCAAGAACTTCAAAAATCAAAGATTGAATCCCTGGAGATCAACTTAATTGCTGGTTTGGTGTCTGCTGGAAGGCCTTCTGAAGTTCAAAAAGTATTAGATGCACTTAGGATTAAAGCAAATAGTAGCTTTGAGTTGGCGTACAACACTGCATGCTCATTGATTGACAGAAATAAGTACAAAGATGCTGAACAGATGTTACTCGCTGCTCGAAGGTGATATACAAATATACTTTCTTTATATCTATATATATAACATAAAATATGGGGACACTTTTATGCATTCAGCAATTGGTAAGATTTTAAAGTGTTGAACAAGAAGTTTTTCCAAGATGGACGAAAAGATGGAATGTGTTTGTAGTAATCATTGTTGGTGGTTTCTTCTTCCATTTCCCTGGTTTTTAATGAACACTTCAATTGTTGTGGAGATATATATTTAGCCTGTTGAGTCAAATAGTCATTCTAACTAACTGCTGCCTTTTTCCTTCTAGAGTGGGTCAGGAAACACTAATGGAAGACAACTTTGCTGATGATGATATAGATGTGGAACTGGCTCCAATAGCAGTTCAATTGGCTTATGTCCAACAGGTAACTTTCATATGACATATAACTATCAACTGCAGTGTTCAGTGATACTAAATGGTGCTTGCTGACTCTTTTTTTTTTTTTTTTTTTTTAAGATCCTTGGGCATACATCAGAAGCGCTTGAGGCTTATTTGGATATTGTCAAGCGTAATCTAGCTGATGATTCATCACTTGCTATTGCAGTAAATAATCTCATTGCTCTTAGAGGACCAAAGGATGTCTCTGATAGCTTAAAGAAACTTGATCGACTGATAGAAAAGGTAGCTGCTGGTCAATTTCAACTTGTACGTGGTCTGGACTCAAAACTTTCAGTTAAGCAGAAGGAGACAATTTATGTGAATCGGGCCCTGCTCCTTCTCCATGCTAACAGGATAGAACAGGTATCTTACTATATTGGTTTTAGTTGTGTGGGTGTGTGTTTTTGGCCTATTGAGTGAACATTGTTCAATGGCTTTTCAGGCTCGGGAGCTTGTTAGTGCACTGCAAGTCATGTTCCCTGAAAGTGTGATTCCTGTGCTGCTTCAAGCTGCAGTCCTGGTCAGAGAAAACAAGGCTGGAAAAGCTGAAGAACTTTTGGAGCAGTATGCTGAGAAACTACCTACCAAGTCTCAGCAGTTACTCCTCACCAAGGCCCAAGTAGCTGCTGCTGCTGGCCACCCACAAATTGCAGCTGATTCCCTATCCAGAATATCTCATATGCAGCACATGCCTGCTATTGTTGCCACCATTGTGGCCCTCAAAGAACGAGCTGGAGATATTGAGGGTGCAAACTCTATATTTGATTCTGCAATCCAGTGGTGGTCGAATGCCATGGCTGAAGAGAGCAAGCTTGGTATCATAATGCAAGAGGCTGCTGCCTTCAAGGTCAAGTATGGGAGAGAAAAGGATGCTTTCAAACTGTACGAGGATCTAGTAAAATCTAGTAAGAGTGTTGATGTTTTGGTAGGACTGGTGAAAACAGCTGCTCATGTGGATGTTAGCAAGGCAGAAACATACAAAAAGCAGCTGGAGCCGCTTCCTGGTTTGAACAAAATCGATGCGGATAGGTTGGAGCAAGAGGGGACATCTGGTGCAAAGTTCGGTCAAACTGGACCCCGTGGAAGGGATGTTGAAGGTCAAGAAGAGAATAAGGCTAAAGATAGAACAAAGAAAAAGAGGAAGAGGAAACCGAGGTATCCCAAGGGTTTTGACCCTGCAAATCCGGGTCCTCCACCTGACCCAGAGCGGTGGCTACCAAAGAGGGAGAGGTCCAGTTACAGGCCTAAGAGAAAGGATAAGAGATCAGCTCACGTCAGAGGTTCCCAAGGAGCTGTTGTCAGGGATAAGCATGATGCCAATGCTGCTGATCCTGCTTCTTCACGTGCTAATAGTTCTGAAGCCACTACTTCAGCTTCCAAATCAAATGCAGCAAGTGGCTCGAAAGGACCTTCACAAGGTGCTGGCACATCAAAGTCTTCAAAGAAGAAGTCGAGGAGGAAGTGATGATCCATAGAAAGGTTTGGATGGGTCTGATAAACAAGAAAGCAGTGATTGAATTACAGTACTTGCTCCCTTTCTGGGAGTTTTTTGCTGACTATATTTTGTTGTTTTCTTCTAGCTTCAGATTGAGTTGAGCTGTTCTAGACTTTCGATGCTTCAAATGTTTTTTTCCACCCTAGTTTGACTTATTTAAGCGCCTGCCACCTTTTGTATTGTTAGCAGAAGCCTGCAAGTGCTTGTGAAAACAATTTTTCTTCCATGTCTAGTGGGGTGACTACTGGGAACTGGCCTTAACCATTTTTGTTGCAGGTGGGGCTAATTTCCAAGTTTCTTCACCTTGATAAAACTGCAGTCGTTTTGAATGCCTGGTATCTCAGGTAATAAATATACTCTGTTACAGTCTCAAGGCTCGTTATGGACTACTCCAAGAGATCTTGCAAGGGAATTCAATGGAGACTTGGGTAAAGCACGAATATATTGTGAATGAAGGAAGAACCAAAGCATAAAAGAAGACTTGGGTAGAAGCCTTTTTGGCATTTCAGTTGAACATCTGTCCAAAAAACCTTGAAAGATCAAGTAAGATGGTAATAGAATGGCACTCCAAAGTTACTCATTCGCAAAAAAAATTCCCGGAAATTGAAGTTCTGTTAAAAGAACTGAGTGGTAAACATGTCTTGGAGAGTTCTCATAAATTCCTTTCGGTTCTCAAAGACAAGAACAATTATTTTGTCATGTGCATGTGCATGCAAAATGTACGTCTTGATTAATACATTCTTCCATACTGTAAAAACACACAAAGCATCCATCATCCATATTCGAAGGTGAAAGTTAAATTTGCAATTGCTCCCGACTCAGTTATGAACATTTTGATGCGGAGCAGATGTACACTATCAGAATTCAAATCCGCCAACAGGTTTTGACTAGTACATACTTGACAGAGCAAAAGAGCAAATAGAATACAAGTTCCCATTGATACCACCAGTTAAAAAAAGACCAATAGTTAAGTAACAATTTAGAAATTTTGCTGTACATGGGCCACTTTGATCAGAACACAGATAAAACCCTAAAAGAAGACAGTATTCATTATTCCAGCTTAGTAGTAGAGAGCTGGTGCTGGTGCCGGTGCCTTGCTTGGTCACCGATCAACTCAATCCAAAGATTAGAAATCCACAAAAGACTAACCATGATAGCGGATGAGATAACAAGCAACCAGCAAAGCCAAAGCCAAGTGGGCAGCAATCCATGTCCACCGCCACGCAAGTAGAAATCCCACATCCTAAAGACCACAAGTGGGCCAAGCACGGCCCTGGCAAGCGTGTAAAGCGAGTAGAAAACAGGGGATAAGGCCCCATAAAGCCTAGCGGCTCCATGATCATCTTCCTTCCTGAAGGCCGCAAGCGTCCACACGTTCTGGCAGGGGCTGGAGACCTCAGCTAGAACCAGGAGCACGAGCAGGGCGGCGCCGCCTCGGCAGGCTAGGAAGCGGCTGGTGGCGAACACGAACAAGGTGGCGAGGTGGTGGGCGATGAAGAGGACTTGGCCGGGGAGGAAGATTAGGTAGTGGATCAAGTCGGTGGTGAAATAGGCGATGCTGAAATCGAGGACTAGGTCTTGGAAGGGCGTGTTCGGGGAGGCGAAATTGGACAAGGGATTTTGTGGGGTGTGGAAACGGAGTGCGTAGGTGGAGAGGAGGACTGCCGGGGTGCCATGGAAGAGGGAGATCAAACAACTTGAAGCTTCTGGCTTTAGTTTGGGAGACCATGTTCGGAAGACTCTAGTGTAGGCTACGAGGTAGATGAAGAGGAAGGTTAGGAGAAACAGGGCAAGGGGTGGCACTGCTGCTGATTCAAACTCCATTCTCCTTGCTAATTGGTATTGCCCGGTGCTGATTATTGTAATTGATTTGAATTCAATTCTGGAAGCTTTGAGAGAGGCTTTCGGTTAGGCAGACGTGTGGAAAACCTAAAAGGAGGCGTGCGCAAGCAGACTTTTATAACCAAATTTGTTTTTATTATACTATATCTTATCTTACACATTTAACTGATAAAATTTATCTACTGGAGTATCTCTCTATTTAATTTTCTAAAAGTTATAATTAATTAATTAATTAATTTACTTTATGATCAATTATAATCATCTAAGAAAACAATTTCTAATCCAGAAACAGAGAGATACAATCCTTATGGGAAGAGAGATTGTGGGAAACCCGGAAACCAGTCAACCAACCGACTGAAACTAAACATAGCAGAGCCATACACAATTACACAGACTCCTTTAGCAGATATTGCAAGCTTCCTTTCTAAATGTCTGACCAAAATCTCAGCTAGATTATCTCAAAATACTTGTAATTCACCTAAACAATCTTCTAGTAAAATCCCAGCACAGCAGAAAACACCTTTTCCATTTCAAAATATTGATCACCAGAAGAAACGTGGGACCTGGAGCACCAAGCAACGTGCCCGTTGGGCCTTACAAGAATGGCTCCTCTGTTGCTCATCTTGCATATCTCCCACCACGAAGGAGAAGTCGGCAACCGTTTGTCTTCCACAATGTCCATGCAGCAGCAGGGAAGAGATGCTGACCTCATTCCGTTCACATTGTTGTCGATGTAGGGCCACACGACACACACCTTGAGAAGAACTCTGAATTTCTTCCCCACCTCCACTGCTGAGTGAGCTAGGTTATAATGAGAAGGAACTCAACTTTGTCTCCAGATATGAGATTTAGAGTTGACACCGGCTCCTAGGAACACAACTTAATTTACTCATGTTCAAACATTACAAGTTTGCTACGACTCTCTCCAATCAACTAGGAAACACAAAAGCATTTTTCTACCCTGGGGATAGAATCTGATAGGAGTCTCATTTTCATATGAGGGAGCCTTGACCCTGGTTCAACAGATGGAATATAGGCCCTTCGACGACCAGTAGGTGCTTCTGGTGAAGCGTGTGTCTCATTGCTGCCATGTGCAATAGCTCCTTCTAGATATCTGAAGATTTTTTTTTCAACGAATTGGATTTTTGTAAGTATGTCAGAATTCAATCAATACGAAGATGGTTAACCGAAAAAGAATTTTTAATGTTCTGCAGCAAGGAAACTACCTGAAGCCAAGATCTTCTGCAGGAAACTGGAGTTGCAAGCTCTTTCCTTCTTCAAAGATGTGCTTCAATCTGGCAAGTCTTGCAGACCCCAGCAGATTATTCTCATTCAAAATGACATCTGCAAGCTGAGACCGACCTAAGGAGAATGCTCCATCTAAAATTAATCTCTGGACTCGAGATGGCAAAATTGAGCCAAGGCCGTCAGATATAACCCTATCTACTGGCACTGCCAAAGCAATAATAGGGTAAAACAATGAATAACCAACAAGAATTTACAATATCTCATTAGAAGGCTGCGATGTATTATCTAAATCAGCATGCCAAGTATTTGCTAAAGTTGGGTCACCTGTATTTGCTACCCATACTACAGTACATAGTGTCTGGGAAATCACCTGGGAAATCACCTGTATTTGCTAAAGTTGGGTCAAGCCCAAGGGCAGCAGGAACAGCCATGGCTGCTTTGAAGTTTTGAACACTGAGCTGTGTGTTATATGTTGCAATCTGGCGTCATTATATATATAAAAGCTCAATTACTGAATGAATTGAATACTGAAGCTACAAGGAAAAAAGAAGCTCAAAGGTAATAAAAGAGCAAACATGATACCGGCTTCCGTTCTGTTTCATAAGTTGTAAGAAGTGTGGATGGGGCGATGCCATTGACTACAGAAGACAACTTCCATGCAAGATTATGAGCATCCTGGATGCCAGTATTCATTCCTAACATAAAGAGCAAAGAAGACAGTTTACACCTCCTGTATAGTATTAAGAATTTTACATTTCAACAAGCTTCCACAAGAAATAAACCCCATAGGCATCAACAAGAGAGATGAAGAAAGCTTGTGAATCGACCACTAAAGTCTCAGATGCTAGAATGTGCCTATTACCAAAGCCACCAGCTGGAGGAAAACGGTGTGCAGCATCTCACACAAGCATAACTTGGTTGTCACAAGACAAATACTTGTCAGCAACTTGAGCATGCATCACCCATGGTTTAACATCAAGCACATTGATGTCTTCAAGCTCTCAGCCGACCAGATTGAAGATTAATTTCTCACACATCTGAAACAAGTTAAATGCTTAAAGAATCTGACAGAGTAATAAGGGTATACCTATAACAAGATCAATGATTTTTATAAACAATGATCTTTCGTGGAAGCAGTGCTTTTGGCACGGTATAATTTATTCAGTACCTGCAGAACAAATTCCCCTTGGCGAAGATCATGAGCTACAAGAACACCTATAGCTTCAGTATTGAAAATGAAGAACAGCATGCCCGGCCTCTCCTTCCATAAGTAGTTTCCCAGGTCCTTGCTTAAAAAATGCACGCTGACAAGATTTTCGAGTCTTTTTAGCAGTAACCTGCTTAATTTATACTGAGCAAAATTTGCTATAGATACAGGGCAGACAAGTTGGTCAAAATCTGCATATGAAAAGAACTATGATGAGATGTTTAATCTAACCATCATGTGACATTGTAATTAAATGTTATTGCTATCATATAGAGCAGGCAAGCAATTTGATCAAAACCATCTTCCAAAAACTGAAGACTACCTCATGGTCCGATTATTTATGAAGTGTGCCTGAGGATGGTTGGAGAAAGCTTTGGCCTTGTCTAGAAGAGTGAAGCAGCAACTCAGTTCATTTCAAATACCTAATTTGGCGAGGAACAGAGAGAGTACCAAACCGACCGGATCAGCACCGACAATGAGAACTGGCAAGGTCGTAGTTTCAGCATCGAGTTGGCATCCATTGGAAAACACCCTCCTTGCTATCCGTGGACAGCCTGTAAATTGAGCTGGGGGAGCAGGAGAAAATGGTCTGTAAATTGTGCACGGGGGATGGCATACTCCTTTTCATTGACCAATTTTTGATGCTAGCCCTAGCCCCTAGGGTGTTTTTTCGGTTTGGCTGTTTCTTCCCAAAGAACCTCCAGTTACGCTCCTTTTGCACACATGTTTCTTGTTCAATTTGGGCACTAGGTCACCGGAAAGTGAATTCCATCGGTGGCGGCTTGACCAGGTTTAGAAATAGCAGCGCAACGCCCCTTCCTTGGATACAATTATTCAATTCCAAGCTCTGGAATTTCACTAGCGTCCAGTTTGTGTGGGACCCGTTACTCTGTGCTCTACGTGGCAGTCTTCTGAAGCTCACATGCACGTCTAGTCGTCTAGTAGTCCGTGTATTCTCCCGCTCTCCTCCATCTACCTCTGCGTTCCAGAGAACAATCATGGCGAATTGGTGATGCGGGTGGACTCGGCTGTAATTGCACACTTCCAATTCATTCAATGTACCGTCTACAAAAATTACAGTCCCTACTCTACACTTGCTTGTGGAGTACTCCGTATTATCTATCGCGCTACTTAAAAACAAAGGAGATCAGTGTAATTAATGATTTCATAGCAGCTTCAATGTACATTAATTGATCTTAAATCACCGAGTAAGAAATAAATACTGAATGCACAATTTTTCATTGTCACTTTCAATTAAGTTGAATGTATACTGATGTTGTTGGATTTTATTTAATGCCTATTTTTATTCTGTTAACTTATTACTTATGTTATGTTGTGACGGACAAAAAAAATATTCCCTTAACAAAGACCTTCCAAGTTAGTGAAGTGAAAGGTTCCCTTTTCCCCTCACTCTGCTACTATATACGGAGTAGTACTCTACTATACACTTTCTCCCATGTACACATATATTTTATCACCCAATAACTATTTTAGCCGTTACAATATTATTTATTTTTCCCTCTTTGACCATGCAAACTCTCAAGTCCGGAAGTCCCCCCATCCCCCATCATTAATTTAGAAGCTTAAAAAATAAACACGTCCACTGTTCACCGGATCTGAACTTCATTTCCCATGGTAAATTATACAGTACACAATTAAAAATAAAGAAGGGAAGAGGTAGAGAGAGAGAGAGAGAGATCCCCAAATTATATGGTGTGTTGAGGGTTCTGCTCAGTTCCAGACTCTGCAAACTGCACCAACCAATCTTCCCTTATCTTGGCTGCTGATTTCTGCACAAGGGTAAGAAATTAAACACCCTTTGAAGATCTAATGGTGTTTGGTTACAGGTAACTTGCTTTGAATTTCTTACTGTTCCATTATGTTGGTAGCTAGATTGGAGATGATTTTATTAGGTCCAGAGGCTATGATTGAAAGCTTGTAGATTTGACTACTTTGGAACTTAAGTTATTGAAACTTGGAAAATCATATATATATCGCCAGCGCCAGGTTGTGTTGCTTTTAATTAGTCGGGTAGTCGGGTATAAGGTATGATTTGATTGATTTCCACATATATATATTTATATTGACAAATTTCCATGCGGGCTTCCGGTGATTTCTGCGATTAGCTTTTCACTGGTTGAAGGTCTTTCTTCTTTATATGATTATATGCCTTCAATTTGTGGGGGAAGGGAATTGAATACCAAGTTCAGACGGAATCTGTTTCTGGTTTTACTTGGAAATGCATGTGACTTGCCCTGCTATAATTCATACGCTTGATAAATTGCCTGTTTCACACTCACCCTCCGGATATCTGTTTGCCAATTAATTTCTGGTAATACTTGGTTGTTGTTGTTGTTGTTGTCGTTGTTGTTTGAGATGAGTAATCGGACATTAGTCTTCTTCTTTTTTTTTGGTTGAATCGGACATTAGTCTTCTTGATATATAATATTATTGCTGGAGCCTGGAGAGCATAAGTTTAAGGAAACTAGCTCATTCCACTGTCAAATAAAATAAAATTCAGTTAGAAAAATGTGTTCTTGTTGGGTGTAGATCCGTTGATTGATCGAGCAGCTGGAGAGGAAGAAGAAAGAAAATGAGATCTGTGGAGGAGAAGGAGATCCCGACAAGTAGCACCATCAATTTTGAGTTCCATAAAGGCAGCAGCGGATCGGGGCGCGCTGCTGCTGCTGCTTCCCATCCACCACACCATAATAGCTCGAGGGGAGCAGCATTGGGGAAAAGTACTAAAGCAACACCCTCCAAATGGGACGATGCCCAGAAATGGCTGGTCGGCCTCTCGAGGGACAAGAACTCTTCCAATAAAACCTCCAAGCCCAGGAACTCCAATGCTGATGATACCAGGCTCATAGGCCCGGTTCCTCATCAGGAAAATGGGTATTCCAGCGGAGAAGAGGAAATGGTCAACCACGACGTTATTGCTATTCCTCCCGCATATCCATACGAGGCCGAGACAAAGAACGTGGATTGCGAGGAGTCTTACTGGCAAGCCGGTAAGACGGTGGATACGTCGAGCCAGCTTGGAGTTAGGTCGGTGTGTGTGAGGGACATGGGGACGGAGATGACTCCGATTGCAAGCCAGGAGCCTTCGAGGACAGCCACTCCGATTAGAGCAACCACTCCAGTGAGGAGGAGCCCTATTGCTTCAGGGGCATCCACTCCTATAAATGTAGTAGACAATGTCATCGTACACACTACTTCTCCTTTTGCAGTGTGCAATGGAGATGCGGGGAATGGTACCAGCACGGCGGTGGCGGTGGCGGTGGAAGGAAACGACAATGCAGAGTTGTCTAAGAAGACGAATCCCTTGGAAACGCGGGCAATGGCCTGGGATGAGGCAGAACGTGCCAAGTACATGGCAAGGTACATATGTGCCATATATGCAATCAATCAAATTCGTCATGAATCAAACCATTAATTAATTGATTTGTACAAGACATTAATTAGTCGTGTGGTACCTAGGTTCAAGCGCGAAGAGGTGAAGATACAAGCTTGGGAAAACCACGAGAAAAGGAAGGCTGAAATGGAGATGAAGAAAATGGAGGTTGCTTTCTTTATCAGTTATCACTTGTTTCACGGCTAGGTAATAATGAAGAATCTGTCTGAATGATGTGCATGCATTATTATTTACTGTATTAATTTGCAGGTGAAAGCCGAGAGATTGAAGGCAAGAGCACAGGAGAAGTACACCAACAAGCTTGCAGCGACAAGAAGAATAGCCGAAGAGAAGCGCGCAAACGCAGAGGCCAAACTGAACGAGAAGGCGGTGAAGACGTCGGAGAAGGCAGACTACATACGGAGAACGGGTCATCTGCCCTCCACCTTATTCAAACTGCCTTCCTTTTGCTGGTAAATCAGATGCTGAATCATACTTGACTAATGCAGAATGTTGTAGCTCTTTTGTGTTGTTAAATTTGGACCACCCATATTACCGAGGCATTGATAGTGAGTGTTTTGGAGTGCATTAAATGGATCATTTCATGAGAATATCTTTATTATCTGGATCATGTATACATTGTCCATGCTTATCCAATTGAGATACAGCAAACAGCAAGAGAGAAAATTAATTTGTACCCAAACTTTTCAACTTCTTAATTGCAAACGTCTGATGACTCTCACCACAACTTGTGACAAATTGAAGTTTCTTACTGTATATTCTTAATTTATTCAACTTAAATCATAGTTGCCGTATTCATAAATAATTCTCAGTGATCTGCTTCAAACTACATTCACAAGTCGTTAAGAAGAAATGTATAATCAATGATTATTTTGGTGGTTTTTTTTATAATGTTCCTAGAGTTTTTTTACAAGACTTAATTTTTCAAGTCATAAGAATCAAGACTCAAAAGTCTTCAAGTTAAACCAATACTCAGTTGGTCTAGTGGTAAAGTGGTGCTAGACTCCTTAAGTGTTGTGCAGGAGGTTCGAAGTTCGAATCTCACTGACGGCATGTATGGAAAAATTAATATTGGGAGGGTCTCCCCCAAAATGGGGCCACGATGTACCCGGTCCGGATGTAGAGCGGTGTTCGACCGATCGAACCGCGCGAGCCAAAAGGCAAGACCAAAAAAAAAAAAAAAAAAAGTCTTCAAGTTCAAGAGGCGTGAAAGAATGACTCGCGAACGCATCGTTCCAATCTCTGCAGTTGCACCTTCAATTTCGGGGTAAAAGGGCTTTTCTTTTGCAAGTTTTTTAGTTCTCCTTCCAAGTAGCGTCGCGGACCCATCTCTCTCGCTATCTTCGCTCGATGCGAATTGTCCGCCGGTAAGCCTCTAATACAGCAAATCAGTTAGTGTCTAGTAAAAAGGTGTGTGAGGGTTGTAAATGAAGCACGAGCTTAGCAGGTGAGGAGGGTTATGAGTTGTATAAATAAGGAGAGAGATAGTTGTAAAATGCTTATGCTGAATTGATTGTAATTCTCTCTTAAAACACTCTCATTAATGAAATTGACTTGGTTTTGCCCGATTCTCTTTCTTCCTTCCAGAGAATCCGCTACCAAGGTCGGGATTTAATTCCACCAGGAAAAATCACCTACTTTAATTGCCAAGAATTCAAATTGCCTGGTGGAATTAAAGTAGGTGATCTTAAGGGACGTCCATTTGAATTCTTGGCAATTTCGACTGCACAACAACTGTTTGATAAAATGCCAATGAGAAATTCTATTGGTAGTGATTTTTCTATCCACCCGACTAATGTACCTCTGCTTATGGATCATTGGGTATTTGACCCAGGAAGTACTGCGATTGCGAAGTGCAGGTACCGTAGCAATTTCAATGGGTTGCCAGGGCAATTCGAATGCTTCTATGTAGACACGTTTGAGGGGCAAACTAGGCACTCTGTTCAGCAGCTGAATTTTGGTGGAATTAATTGTATGATGTGTGATCCAAAAGGAGAATTGCTTGAGCTGATGTTTAGGAAGACTCTAATGGTCTTCGTTTTTGATCCAGGGATATTTTATATTCTGGATGTGCACACAGTTGATGCGTTTAGAACGGAGGTTTGCAACCAGCTGACCTTGGTGTATCGGTTCTCTGCATATTTATGGTGGAGATTTGGGCTCCTGATTTCGATCGACAGAGACCACACAAGCATAAAACGTGCAGTTGAAAAATACATTCAGCAAACGGGAATTCATATGGAATACAAAATTCAGGTTTGCAAGTTTTACTTCCAACGAGAACTTGGTTACTTTAGTTGTTGGACATAATGTTGCTGATTGGTGGAGTGTTGCTATTATGATGGAGTCAATGGAAAGAAATTTGTCTTTGATATGGTGATTTTTGAACCTGGTGGAGTTTTACCTCATTTGCTACTGGATTAGCCAGTGTACTTGATTATGGTTGGGCAGTTTCAATTTGAACAAGTGCCGCCAGCTGAACGTGGGAATTTGGGTATTTTGCATACTCATGTATTCTGTTGAGAGTGGGTGATTGAATTGTCAAGGAGTGTTTTCAACAGTTGCAAATGGTGAAGATTTTGGGTGCTCCTGTATCCATATAATTGGACATTATGTTCTGTCATTGTTGCCTTAGAGGACTGCCTGCTGAACTGGTTTCTTTTCTAAGCAATTCAAAGATGAATTTCAAGCCTAGCACCAGGAAAAGTCAAATTCAGCTGAATTTTGTGCATTGGCAGTACATGTGGATTGTATCAAGTTGTGTGTACATGTGCCTTAGGCTGAATTTTAATCAATGATGGCATCACTTGACTTTCTTTGCTGAGTTTTGTAGAATTCAGTTGCAAAAGTGGTGTACTTTTATATACGTGCTTGGTGAGATGATATACGTGCCCAGTTATAAGTGGTATAAGTCAGCAACTCATTAGTTCTTTCCCGGATTTTCGACTTGAGGACAAGTCGTTTGTCAACGGGGGAGAATTGATACGTTATAATATATTTGTTTTAGGAATTATTGTTAGTATTTTAATTACTATATTTTTATACAGAGTTTTATAAACTCCTTCTCGGGTTTTCTTTACGGTTCTTTCCCGGGACGCTTTTATTGAACCGTTAGGGCTTAGTGTTAGGTTTTAGTATAAATATCGTATATTGTATTCAGAATGAATCAATCAGAATATCCATTATCTCAAACCCTAATTATCTCTTTAGTCTTCTCCCTCGTCTGTCTGAGTCACTCTCCCCCTGGCCTTTGGCCCTTCTTCCCTTCCCTAATTACTATTTATTCATTGAATTCGGTACGAGATCTATACGATTTCGTATCAACAACCATCTAGGGATTCTTAACGGATGGCTCCTCCTGGCAAAATCCGGGACAATAAACTAAACTTTTTTTATTCAGCCAGCAGTAACGCCTTTGCTACATGATCTCCTTCACGCCTTTGAATAATTTCGAAGCTGGACTTAATTATTGAACTGAACATAAGAATAGGATTAATTGCAAACTTTGGTAGCCAGATGAGTATGAGAATGGATGATAAGTGGTCAGATAGAGATGCTGTTTGGAATCCCGCGGCCTGTGACTCCATGATCGGATGTAGGCAGGAAGAGTTCATATGGGGGGATACCACCCCCGGATCTGTTCTTGTTCCGGAAATCCTGGTTGCGTTTGTTTATGGTATCTTCAATGTCGTTGATTTTAGCAGAGAATGCTGAAAACATGCCCTGCACTTGCTGGTCATTTATCCAATGCTTATGAAAGACATCCTCCTGGCCCAAGTACTCCTCATCAGCTGAGTGTGTGGACAGCGTCTCTTGCACTGCCATCACTTTGGTAGCTTGGAGTTGAGTTGGCAAAGCAGAGAGGAAAGTCTGTTGAGGATTGACGAGGAACTTTTGGTACTCGGCGGGCTCATCCTCTTGAGGGATGAGCTTCCTCATCAGGGTAGGGCGGTTGGGGATGTAACCTCCAAACGGGTACTGCCCGAAGTTGATGGCTGCGTGCTGCCCTGATGCAATCCAGAGCATGGTTGTCAGAATTCCCACCAAATCCTCCTTGGTGTTCAGTTTTGGCCACCATGGCTCGTGTTTCTTCTCAGGGTGTCCTTTGTTCTTGATCTCTTTCCACCATTCTTGCAGCTCAATGTCTGAGGTCACTGACTTGGGCTCCGAATAGAAGTGGGCCACGTATGATTCAACGTAGTCTTTGATGGCGGACCACACCAGGAGCCCATCTGCAGCATAAGGGTAGTCTTCAATCTCAAGCTTTATGCCACAAGGCGAGGAAGGGTCTTCCACTGCCATCCCCCTGCATGCATGATGCATGTGATAGTTAAACTAATGGATGCATATATGTATGTAGGTGTGTGTGTGTTTTTGTATATATGTATGAATTGGAGTAAAGGAGCATCAAGTTTAAGGACCTTCGGATTAAATCTGCAGGCAAAGCCTCCATGTCGAATCGCCAAGTGCTCTTGTATGCAGCTGAGCTGATTTCCATGGCATACCTCCCTGGGGTGAAGCAATCCTCAATGATCCCACCTCCATTTATCAAGCTCTGCCTTGCAAGCGCATTGATTTCCAAGGTGTAGCGCATATGAGGATGCAGTAGCTTGAAAACGGGATGCATTGAACTCAACTGTCTATGCGCCGCAATTATGTAAGGCTCCATGCAGGCATGAGTCCTCATCCTGAATTCAAGACACAGTGCGCAGCTAATTAAATCCTGATTTGAAGTGACTGTGAAATAATCAAAACGTGAGTTTGTCTCAGTTCTTACTAACCAGTGGTTTACCAGTTGATGGACACCACCATCAACTGCACAGACGTGAGCTTTGGCTAGATTCCATAACCAGTGGTCAGTGGCGTCATGGCCATGTGTGTAAACACGCTTGAAGCCGGGTGAAGTATCAGTGGCAGGAAGTGAAAGCTCAATAGCAATTGGTTTAAGCACATCATAACCCGAGAGGTAGAAGATAGTCCTAGAGGCATACGCTTTTCTACCCTTCAAGCAGTTGATCTTGTTCACAAATGGAAGGAGTAAGTCATGGTAATCCATCATGAACAGCCGTTTTTTCTTAATGGCCTGCAAACAAATGCCAAAGTCAAAAACTCCACACAAATGATCGAGTTGAGTTGTGAGTCATAAAGACGAAAGTGATCACCTCTTCAATGCTCATTCCATGCATCTCTTGCTCGAGCACTTGTTTAGTTAACGCTGATTCTGGTGAGCCATAAGCCTCAGGATCCAGTTTGCTGACAATTGGGAACTCCTGAATTTATGAGAATTTCCAGTTAAGTCTTGTCTTTTCAATCAATCAGTCAGTCAATATATATATATAAAATGTGTGTTGTGTGCGTGCATGTGTGTGCAGGGATGGAAGAGTATCAGTATTTGTATTGGACCTTCAAAAGCTCAATGGATACTGGATTGACCCCGGCTAAGGCCTGGCGAGCAAACTCATTATCACGCAACCATGCAAATCTATCTCCTGGCGGCCAGCATATAAAATTATGTTAGCTAGGAACAGGAATTTCAAATGAGCGGCTAGTGGAATGGAAAGAAAGGGATCATTTGTTACTTACTCTTAATGATAGCAGGGATGTCATACTTGAACAGCTTGTTTTTAATGCTAAAAGCTTTGTCCATGATTCCTTGGAGAATAGGAAGCTTGTGTTTTCCTTTTGGACCTTCGTCTCTTAAGATGTCATTGTACAGCTTGTCTATATCAGAAAAACAAGTAAAGGAAACATCTGAAGTTGACAAATTAGCTGCAATTTGTGGTATCAGATTATGCAGCACAGCTCTCAGCCTCCCAGCAGAAAATGTTGCTTGCTTGATCTCCTCAAAAGCTTCGTCACGAGGAACATATATGGGAGCTGGCTTCTCCACTCTGCTCTCACAATCTGGATCTGTTGTTTTTGTTTTTTGTTTTTAGTTTTAAAAAGAAGAATCATCAGTTCCAATATAAATCTAAACGAGCTGAGTATAAAACCAAAGCAAAGCATTAGGTTGATTCTTAGTATTATTATTATACCAGACTTCATGGGGGGCCTGCCGGTGCGACATCGCCTAGGATAGGGCCTCTCATTGCCAGCCAAGACGGGTCTGGCCAATTCGCCTTTGTCTGGATTACCCAAGTCGTTATAAGGAGCATAGTCATAAACCCTATCATGTAACTTTCTTTCCACCTTTGCGTTTCCCCTAATGTTGGCAAGGTCCTCGTGTCTAAGATCTTTGATACCAGGTGGTGTTTGTGATGGTAAGTATGCCTTGATGATCGATTAAGATGTGCACCACCATGTTAATTAATTATATCAGCAGCTCTGGTATGGTTGGTTAGCTAGCTAGTTGATAAATTAAAAAAAAATAAAAAAATTTACTTGATTCCTGAAGACGATTCGGCTTTCATGATTAAGATCACGCGGCTGGATCCATGAATTGGCTGGGAAATACATGGAAGTTGCATCATCAGGGCCAGTTAAAACGATCTCGACCAGGTAGAACTCTCTTCTGTGGTAATTGGTAACAAGGATTGCTCCGGGCTTTCCAAAGTCCTTGGGGACTATGAAACTGGCACTGTACTCAACAGTGTAAGGGTTTTCGGTTTTAGTTGGCGCCCAGTCCCACACACAAGATTGCACGCTCTTTCCCGCCTTTGTTTCTGTATTCAAAGTTTAAGACACATGCAAATTAAGGCCAAAAAAGGTGACAAATCTCAAGACCAGTAATGATCTATAGAGCAAAATTAACTGAGTAGAGAGAAGTAGAGAGATAGAAAACAGACCAGAGTCGATCTCTTCACTGATGAGCTGGACCACAATGCCCTGTCCTAGAGCGTTTGTGAAGCACCTCTGCAGCCCTTCAAGCCGATCGATTAGAGTTTCTCTATGGCTATGCTTGTTTCTGATGACGACGGTTGCCGTCATCGTCGCCTGGCTCCCCTGGGTCCCGGCCAGGGAAGAAGAGCCGGACGCACCCACAATCACATAGCCTCGCTCTCGGCTCTCGGCTGCTCGGTCTCCGCCGCTGATCACAGCCCTCACTACGTATGCACCCCTGCTGCTCCGGTTGGCTGTCAGGCTTCCTCTTCCGCCGCCCCGGATTCTGGCTCCGGCAATGCTCCGTTGACCTGGCCGGGCTGTCAGATATGACTTAGTTGGGGCTGTGGCTGCCAACATTTTTCAAAAGGACTATCTCCATCTCTACATTTAATTCATTTGTAGGCATATGAAATGGGAAATCAGATGTTTATTTTAAAAAATGACCGACTATGGTGGGTGGTTTATCAATTAAGTTGATCTATCCACTCTGGGAATAAATGGGACGACTCACTAATTCTACTATTTCAAGACTTTTTATTTTGTTTGATTTTTACTTGAAAAATGTTATAAAAATACATCTTATCTTACAAAAAAAAAGAAAGAAACCAACTTACAACCTCAATTATTATATATATAAGAATGTGTTAGTCAACTAAATTGCAATTCTTGGCTATTTGTCTTTAATTTTCCACGAGGTGTGCCAACCAACTTGTGTACATAATATATTGTAGCCCAATCATAATCTTACAGATAATCAAAAGACTCATTCATTAATACCTCAAACTCGCAAGACAAGATTACTTCAGTTTTGTCTTATTATGATAAACTAATAAATAAAGTATCATATTATCATAAAAAAAAAACAGTTCTAGCAGACCTAATAATGTTTGACTAGACTCTATTAGACCACCTATATTAACATCGTAGAACTTTGTAATGGTAATCAACAATTTTCCTTTCCCTTTGGTTAAAACATATATTTTCTTATATGCTTTTTAATTACTAGTTTTTGTCCTTATTTTTTGGATAAACAAGACATGCTAATTATGTCATACACGTTAAATTTCACATTGTATATTTGTATGAATATGATGTTTGGTCCAAAGGATGAATCCCATTATCCCAAAGAACAGTGCAGGATTAATTTCCTTGAATCTCCAAATCCAAAATTCATCCGATGGGGACAGTCCGCATGTGCAAAAGCACGCATATGCTATTATTCTTCTGGTTTACTTGTTGGTACCTACTAACCAACTGGAATGGTGATGGTACGTACGTGGTAACCCATTAACAAATTGGTTGATTGGAGATTTAACATGAATACAAAACTTTCAAATCTAATATTATGACTCTGGATTAGATGTTTTATATTGTTTCATTTCAATAATTAAATTAAGTCTACTAAAAAATATTTTAAAAGTAGCGCATAAAACGGCGCTCAACACGAAAGGACAGGAAACCAGTACCAAAGTTCACACTTTCACGTGGAGTCGAGTTCTGACTCGTGATTTTCAATTAATTGATTAGTAAACAAGCTACTTAATTGGAGCCTACATATAAGTTTTCTTTATATATATATATATATGTATGAAGTTAAATGTATGTATATATCGAATAAATAGAACAGGGTTCTTATTAGATCGATCAAATAGTGCCCTCAACAAACTACTGCCTTGATGCTGTCAATAGTCAACTGATGATGAGAAACTGAGAAAATTCAGTAGCAACAATCACCAGTCCCTAGCTAGAACAACTCTTTCCAATTCAAGATGACTGCTTCATCCACCGCATTTTTACCAACTGTAGTAGTAAATTAGTAATGGTGAAATCAAGCTAGTGGTATGTAGACTTATCATTACACAAGTAGCAAATCATTGTCTAAGGCTTAGTTGGGGGGCAATAAATACATGTTCCCAGATCCACAACTCCACAAGGCAAGGGAAATTGTATACAAGAAGAGGGGGTAGATAAGCGCCCACTGTACATGTTGTTTAGCATCAAAAATGGGCAAAGAACAGGACAAGCGAGGGGGAAGTGCAAACAACAAGATACACATACAAAAGAAGAAGAAGAAGAAGACTATCTACGTATATATAATATATATTCCAATCCAACAAAGAGTGGGATGGGATCACTTGCGGCTCGATTGCTGCCGATTCCTTCTAAAGAAACTGAATGTCCTCCCAAGCTTCCTTGTGGAAGCCGACTTACTGAGAGACTGAGGTTCAGCTTCTGGCACTGGAAGTGGCGCTGGTGGAGGTTGAGGTTTAGGCTGAGACTGAGGTTCAGGTTGAGGCTGAGGCTGCCTATGCTGTCTGAAAAGCATGAGAAGCTTGTGGGACTTGTCTCTGCCCCTGGGGGTCCCGTTCACTGATAGGCATACGAGAGAAGGGATGACCCCTTCTTGCAGCACCATCTCTGTGCACTTGTCATTTCCACTGCATATCATCAGCAGGCATGCCGCTGCATGCTCCTGCTCAATAGCCTCACCCACGTCCAGTATGGTTGCCAGCTCACTGATCAGGCTCTGGTTTGATATTATGCCCTCTTTCCCAGCACTGCTCATGGCCAAGTTTATCAGTACTGCTATACACTTCTCGGTCCAAGCATGGTCCAGCGGTTCTTTCAGGTGGGAATGGAGCCCCGTGATGATCCCCGACTCCACGAGGCTTGGAATGTTGCGAGGGTAAGTGGAAAGGTTAAAGACGGCGTGCAGCGCGTCTAGCTTGGATTGTGGGTCCCCTCCACCTTGGAGGAGGAGGAGATCCATCAGAAATGAAATCACCTTGCTTGATGACCCCAGAATGGGCTTCCCCTTCTCCAGACACGACAAATTCAGGGAGAGGGCAGCCACCAGGGCATGTGACTCCGCTTCAAGAATCATCTCTTCCAACAATGGAACAACCCCAGCTGATAGCATTAATTCCTTGTTTCTGTACCCACAAGAAAAACACGTCACACCACACTATCAACGTGCATTTATAAATAATAATAATATTAATAACAAACAAAGAGGAAAAGAAAAAACGCCTTATCATAATAAGCAGCATATTAAAAATTGTACCAGAAACATTAAAATATGTCAATCAAGGAAAATAACCTGTTGTTATTCACAGCAATGTTAAATAGAGCCATAGCACCAACTTCCTGAGCTAATCCATTCCTTTCATGAACAGCTGACTTCAGAAACTGCACTAGCGCTTCAACAAGCCCATTAGCACCCATATATATTCGTGCTTCCTCATCATCCTTTAGCAAGCTCCTAGCCTGCTCAACCACAATGCATTTTTTTCTCAAGCTGTCTTCTCCATTCAACACAGTTAAGAATTTATCACATGTTCCAAACTCATTTCCATCACTTTCTTCATCCTGTTCAAAAGTAATTTCAGTTTCATTATCATGCAACTCTTCAACAATCACACTCTCCTGCAACGGGGCCACTTTTACCGCTTTCAATTTGCAGGAGTTATTGTCATCCGTTGTTGACCTAGACTGTGCGGATTCACTATCAGACAAAGCAAGCCTCCAGTAGTTAAGATCAAGAGACTCAGGTGGGCTATCTGGCACCTGAACACCATGCTGCTCACACCAACTAGCAATGAGACCCTTCACACAATAGTTTGGAGTCAAGCAAAGGTGACATAAGTGCTGCTGGGTCTTAGGGCATGTACCGTGTCCATCACTGAACCACTTCTCAATGCAAACCCTTTCATATGTCTGCCCCGAAGATATAATGACTGGATCATACATGATCTGCAATGAAATAGGGCACCGCAACTCTTCAGGTGGAATGGGTGGTATGTGTCCTGGTTTTCTATCACTTTGCTTAAAACTAAAAGAAGGCTTCAAATTAAAAGAGCTAAGCTTAGAAAGCTGGCGGTCAAAGGCCTGACCATTGATGGCAGCATCACTGCCATACTCACAAGAGCCTTGGACAGTGGGTGAACAAGGTGAAGAGCCCTGGGAATCATTATCATCTGTTAACTCACTCCTAAATAACTTGGAATACTTCCTCATAAGATGTAGGAGATAAGCTACAATTGATTCTTTCCGCTTATCTTCCTCCATACGTGCTCTTTCTATGAGTTTTCTGAGAGCTCTTCTTTCCACAAGGGCGGCTCGTGAAGAATTAATCCCAAGTTTTGAAGCAGCCTGGTGAAAAGATTCCAACTCATTGTAGTCAGTGCAGTTATCATCAAATCTTTTTCCTTGCTGGAAGAGGGCAATAACATCATCACCAACTTGCTTCTCTGATGGATCCAAAGAAAAAACAGTCCCCTCTAGCTCAGTTACAATGTCCAAGATCTGCAATGGACAAAGCCACATACTTAAATGCTTTGTTAACAAGCCAAATTGATAGGTTGCATTCAAATGTGGAAAAGCTGGACTAAGCAAGTTCAACAAGTTCAAAGGCAGATTTTGAAACGATTGCAACAGCGTCAATTGTTTGAATATTACAATGTCTATATTGGCATCTCTTTAACTTCCCTCAGGTTTCTGTAAACCTTCCTTAAAATTTATTATAGTCACTCACAAGAAGACAAGGAAAAAATTTATTGGAGGCTATAAAACCATTAAACACTAATAAAAATATTACAAGAACAAGACAAAATTTTCATAGGTTTTTCAATAATGCTCATTAAGATCTCAGTCAGGCAACAAGAACAAGTTAGCCAATTTTAATACCACTTGATCACATGCAATTAAACTAAAAACATTAAAACTGCGCAAGTCTGGTACTTAATTCGATTTACCTGACAACCAATAGATTGCGGAACAATGTCTTCAACACCCCTAAGACTTTCTATGAGTGAACCTTTTGCTCTCTCAAACTTCAAGAGGATAGAATCTCCTGTAATAGCCTGCGTAAAATGTATGTATTTCATAGAAAATAAAAAATAAAAAAAAGTTGAAGGGGTGGAAATTGGTTTGGTCTCCCCTGCGGACAGTTAAAAAACTTCAGCACAAAATATATAGAATTCAGAGTTAAGACCATAAATAGAGAACGTGACAGAGTAAAAAACAAGACCTCTAAATCCAGTCAAGAGTTCCATTTTGTGACAAAAGCATGTTCAGCATTTTCACATAACCAGAAAACAACCAATTTGGAAAATATATTTCAACAACCAAAGGAGCAACTGATATTCATAAAAGTTTAACACAAGATCTATTCATACCAAGTAGAGTTTACTACAGTCTGAGCAATGTTGTAAGGTATTCTTTGCCTTTTCAAGTGCTATGTGAAGAGAGCACAATGCCTGGATCCCGGTTCTACTCCTTGGACGTGCTGCTTCTATCGCAGGAAATATGTTCATTATTCTGCCGTACACATCAGATAAGATCTTGCACATCCCTCCATGTAACTGTGCAGCAAAAAAATGTCAAATTGGCTAGGCAGACCATGAAAATATGTCAACTAAAAGCTGTATTTAGATCTGAGCTCAACATCGGTGAACGATGTATCTGTTTTCCACCATGTATGCTCAATAGGATATGGCATTTACAAAAAAAAAAACAGAAAATAAAAGGTGGGGCGTTCAGTGTTGTGAGACTTCTGAATGATCACAAATGCAAAGGATATTCATTTTGATGTATATACCCATACATCTCACAGCGGATACAACCTTTAAATTGAATTGAATTTCACGCTTGAAAGTGAAAACACAGCCCGGAACATATAAAGGAGATGTGGAAAACTGTACCTTGGCATCGCTAACTGAGAACAAATTTTCTTCTCCATCTGCCATGTCCATATTTCAATGCTTGCACTGAGTTGGACGCTCCAGTTTTATATCTACAATTTGCACATTCAAATCGGAAGATTAGAGGGGGATGGAATTGCAACAAAGTAAAACGTAAGAAAAATTTTAAAAAAATCCTTTCTGAATGCTTTCACTTCAATTCCAGAACAACCAATAATCCCCCGCCCTTTTCTGTAACCTAATTTAACCAGAACCATAGAACGGCTAATTTAACAAGAAGGCGACAAAATCAAAGACAACGTTGCCATAACCATTCCTGCAGAACCATAACATCCCCAATAATCCCCCTCGTTTGTATACGGTATTGCTCAGCAATGAATTCAATAACAAGTAACAACAAACATTTTCAAGTCAAAGAAAAATTGTAGCTCTCCTTGGCTATTGTAATAGGCAATCTGGAAACAGACTTGTTATTCCATACAGGGGAAGAACTAATTTCTGGAACGAACAATTTAATTGCAAAACCAGGGTCTGAGCAAGATTGTCACCTCAATAATCGTACCCAAAAAGAGCGGCACAGCACAGCCCAGGGGCTTCACAAACGGGATTTAAGAGAAATTGGAAGAATAATTTAAAGATCTTTATGATTGCGACGATGTGCCCGCCATTTTGTTGCAGGTCTGTTCCTCCGTTTGGGTCGACATCGTCGAGAGATAGGGAAGAGAATGAAATTGAGAGAGAGAGGACCTCTTTGGGCTCGGGCGAAGGGCCATATTTTATTCCGGGTACTCGGAAGCGAACAGCAAGGAATATCCAAAACAATTTAGCTTCTCTTTCTACAAGGAAAAAAACCTAGGGTGCGTTCGAATACAGTAGTTTACTCCTCGTACCCAAAACGGTAGGAGAAGAGTTTTCAAATTTTACCCTTCTTATTTTCAAGGGACAAGGGTGTGTAGTTTAAGTTCCAAGAAGCTCTAAAAATGCTAGTGTCGAACAGAACTTTAGGACTAAGAAGAGATCGGAGAATTCGATTTGTAAGCTCTGTCGCCTAGATATTATATTCTTAAAATAGGATATTTGGGCCAATTCCTTCAAAGAAAAAAGGCAAACAAATTAAGTGGCATTGGACTTACTATTGGGCCTGCCATATTGACATCGAAAGCCCATATTAGAGCCTCCATGGAAGATTTGATTATTGGGCTAGCTAGGCCGCCTTAACTTGAATATGTAGGTACGTACGTATATGGTATATTCAGGAGGCGGCAATGGCACTGGCAACTAGGTTCCAAACTCGATCATGAATACGTCATTACACGTGTATTTAGAGCCTTCATGGAGGAGTATGTATGTACGTATTCGGGCATACGGCATCATGGCCTATACCGCTATATACGCACACAATAATCCTACACTACGCATAATCCTGGGCGTGGGCGTGGGCGTGGCGGGCCAATTGGCTGCCCACGCATAATCCTACACTACGCCTTTACACAATTACACGCGTCCGCCACAGCATGCAGGACATTTATTGCTGTACGGACACGTCTGATCGTGCATTTTGTAAATACTACAGTAATCAAATTCCCAAGCTAGCTAGCTAGGCAAAGTACTTCTTGTATATACATACGTACGTACCCAAAAAAAAAAACTTGGCAATTAAGTTAATTATGAGTTACCAACATGTCTCCCATCAATCCTGCCCTCTTCCACCAGGTAATCGAACTTGCACATACATATATTTTCACACAATTAAGTGCATGCAGGTTTATCGATCATTGTATATATGTACGTTTATAGTTGAGTTGTATAATTAATAATTAATTGGCCGGCCGGCCGTATATATATACATGCATGCATGCAGAAGCAGCTAGTAATTACAACCCAGCGCTAACACCAGGGTTCCTGACAGATCTGCCTCCGCCTCCGCCTCCGCCTCCACAGTTAGGGGGTTATAATCACCGGTCGGGTCCACCACAGACTTACGGCTCCTACGATTACCCCACGTCCTCCTATGACACCCGGCGTTCTCCTTCCTTCTTGAGGGCTTGGTACGTACGAATTAAACTCATGCTAACCATATTTAACCTATTAGTGATATGTATTTACTTAATTTAATTATTTAAATATTTTTGTCCTATTATATATTAGTCATAGGTTTGATTTGTAAACTCTATCTTTCCAAGTCGTTGCTTAATTTGAATGCTACTTTTTATACTCTTGCTAACCATATATAAGCTTATGAATTTAATTTGCAGCTCATTGAATATATTTATTAGCTAAATTCAGTTGATTAGTTGGCTATCACGATGAGTTTAGGCCATCTCCAACAGTTTCTCTATAATTTTCTTTAAAATGAAGAGTCAAAAGTTATATTTTCTAAATAAAATTTACTTTAACTCCAACAGCTTCTTCATTTTAGAGAATCTTACATTTATTAGTTTTATTTATATATATTTTTTTTATAAAATTTCATGTGGCCAATAACAAGTTTCCATGTATACACTTTTAATTAATGCATTCTCCAAATAAATTTGGAGAATTCTCTAAATATAGGGAACACACTTTAATCTTTTGGAGAATTCTCCATTATAGAGAATTAGATAGCTAGGGAAGTTGTTGGGGTAAAAAAATGGGTCAGATTCTCCAAATACACAATTTCCAACAGTTTGGGGAAGCTGTTGGAGATGGCCTTAAGAATTAGCTCATTGACATTGATGGTAATTTTGCAGCTTGGCGGCCCTCTGTTGTTGCTGTGTTTTGGAGGAGTGCTGCATCAATTGGTGATAGTCCTCATCAAGGAAATAGAGAATTTTTTATACGCTGGCTAGCTGTTCAATAATATATATGCTACTTAGATTAATTTGAGTTTGATTATTTTCTTTTGTGAAGGGCATTGGCTATGAGAGTCGAACCGGAGACTTTTAGATACTATATTTAGAGTCTTAACCGTTTGACGTGATGTCCGTGGACTTTGAGTTTGATTACTTAATATTGCATGCATGTTCACTTAATTATTGTTTAGCGCAAAATTAACACATAAAATGCGTTATCCCCTATAATAAGGGAATTTTAGTAAAAATCGAGTTTAAACATCTTAATTCGCATTTAGATCCCTTGGATCTCCTTGATCTAAGAGCTGAGATTCTCGAAAATTAGGGGTGCTGTGACATTTTCTTAATTTCTTGGAAATTACAAAAGTGCATCGTTATAGTGAAAAAGTGTATTACGATATACTAAAAAGTGCATTACTAACCCAAATATTTTCACTTTTTTGGTATATCACTAGCGTCCATTGGCGGAGCTTCTGTCGACTGCCAAAAATTGATCACCGACGTCGGCTCCAAGTTCGCCTTGTCCTCCTCCAAATCCTCCATCTCCAACGCCTCTAGCCAAGCAACCGATGTCACACAAGTACCGTGTAACACCCCCTTCCTACCCTGGAGGTATTACCGCCAATAACCTCGATTAAGACTAAACCGAAGCTACCCAAGGCTTTAAACTGACTGAACAAACTAAAACAAACATTACAGCGGAATAAATACAATTGGTCTTATATAAACCTTAATCCAAAAAGATTAAATAAATAGCACAACCTTCTATTTAAACAAAATCTTCATCCAGTCTTCCATAAGCTCTTATTTCTGAAACTCAGCTTCACTTTGAAGTAGTTCAACCATGATCTTCACTCAAGTATAATCATTGAAAACCTTTCTTCAACTTCTGGAGCTTCAAACATCTGAATCCGCCTCTTGAATCAACTTCCAAGAAGAACCTGATGTATCGTATACAACGGTGGACACCAGCCAACGAAATAAAAGAAAAGAAAATGGACGGGTTAGTCTAATGAAAGACTAGCAAGCGGAGAATCTAACTTGGTTCTTATGGTTGTAACTAAACATATTGGCCTCCAAATCCGGATAGACTCGGATTATGATCCAACAGTTAGCAGTCTTATAGAGAATAAGAATGAGATTCGCATAATCAAGAGAGAATACCACCGCTTGTGGTTTCCTTTACAGAACATGAACAATTGTTGGGAACTCATATTCATCACATAACATTTTGAAAAGCCTCCATCGACTATTCAGATTCACTTAATCAAAGTTTGATTAAGAATCATTCATAACCGGGAGCAAGAATGGCTTTCCGACTGGACGAACCATTCAGGTATATTAATGTGCCTAACGCACTTATCTTATATTACTTTCAAAACTTTTCACAACAAGTTGGTGGCTTTTAATCGGCCCGAACTACTGCCAAAGGAACACAATGCTACCGAGGTCAGAGGGCTTATTTCATCCTTGAACAACCCGAATAGCACGAGTCCCGATGTTGTAGAGATTAGAGGGCCTGTTTCATCCATAATCATCTCAACACCAAGATCATAAGACTTAAGCTATTATTGATCTTTCATTTGCATATGGTGAGGTAGAGATCACAGAGGCCTATTACCATGTCGTCTACACTACACCGTGCTGAACCTGCACTTAGCTAGAGTGCCTATCAACCCTCTCACACGAAGAGTAGGGGAAGAGAGTCATGACTCGCCATTAGGATTAGGCCCCTCCTAATGTAGTATTGTTTTAAAGAGAGGGTATAGAACCACTCCCTGAACTATTTTAATCACAACAAAGTCTCAGCGTGAGACAACATACAAGGTCACCCATAACGGACCTAAATCCAGTTCTACCGCAAAACTGAATAAACAACATGGTCATTATTTCTAACAAATATAACAACCTATCATATTTTTATTAATCATACAAGTTGTTCCCAACGCAAATATTAAATGGGATCCAATTCCTCATTTAATAACAATAACGCAAGAGAGAATCGTCCACTTGCCTTATAAGGCGTGCTCGACGTCCTTAGCAATTCCAACAGTAATCTGTATCATCCTTCTGACAAATATAACCAAAGGATTTCTCAGCAACGAGCTCACAAAAACATATTTTATTTTTATTCTCAACTCCTACAACTTCCTAATCGATAAACGATTTAATTTCCGAATATCGATATATAATAAATCCTTAGTTATCATGCTTCAAGGAGCCATCTTGGCGGAATTATAACTAATTATCCGCTTCTCTTTTGAAGCAATTTTCTAAATAAAAATTGTTCATCAGCAACAATTCTAAAAGATTACCAAATTTCAGCTCAAACGGATTAACGACGAATCCCAAGTAATTATCCGAAGTCCTTTACCTGACAATCGGTATCCAAAACTTGTCTTCGCTATAACGGAAGATCCGGACGTCCGTTTCACGAGCGGTTCGAACCTGTAGAACCGTATTAACGTCAAGATCATAAAAATCATAAGTTTAATTAGCAAAGCGGCACCGAAAGGCCCTTGCGGTGGCTCCGCAATCAAACCGCTAATTAATTTCGATCGTATATACCTTCACTCGAGCCCATGGCTCGTGTGGCTCGATCATGGCTCGATCCTCGAGCCCGAGGGTGGTTGGGCGTTGCCCAACAGCAGGCCTTGTGGTGGGTGGTGGTCGGATGGCCTGGTGGTCGCCGGCGGCGTCACTTTGGCAAGGCGAAAAGGAGACCGGTGGTGATCGAATCCTTCTCCCGAGCCAAAGTTCCGACCTGATTTTGCTCTCTCCCATGAACATGGCAGCAGCTACGGTGGTGGTTCCGCCTGGTGGTTGAAGCCCAGGTGGCCCAGGAAGACGCCGGCGGTGTCACACCAAAACAGGGCGAGGCAGAGGAGATGGGCGCCGACGGTGAAGACCGAATTCTTCCTCCCTGGTGCGTTATTCCGACCTGATTCAATCCCTGGTTCAGCTGCTGGATTCACACACAAACAAGAGGAGGAGATGGCGTGGTGGCTGGCAAGGTGGTGGCAAAGCAAAACCGGCGGTGGAGGTCCGAATCTAACGCCCGAAAACGTCGTCCCGTTCGAACTCTCTCGGATTGAATTGGAAGAAGGAAATAGGATGAGGTTTGACAAGTCAAAAATGACGTCTAAAATAATTCCCTCTCCCAACTCCTTAGAGACTAAGCAATAGCCGGTCAAATGCACTTTTCCGTTCCGAAACGGGACTCGCGTTAAAGCGGTAAAATTATGTACCTCGGGTGGAAAAACTTACTAAACGAAAAGCGTCCCGTAGATTATGTAGACTAATAAAATCAATTTTCCATGATTTTATCTTGCTACCTTTAATTTTTAAGGCTTCCGTTTCGTATTTTAAAATCCTTCCGGTACATAATTAAAAAGACGGCTTATCCAATAAATATTCTTTTTCCATCGAAAAATCCTAGGATTCACACCGATCCATAAAATCATTTCTTTTTGATTTTAGGACATCACCAACAATTTTTTCTAGGATTTAATCTCCAACAAAATATTGGATTAAGCGTTAAAAGATATCCGGGAAAATTCAAGAATATCCTCAAAAACCGCAGTTATTACATACCGTATATGACAACTCAGATCTTCCAATCGGAGTTCACCTACTCCTTCCCCGTCGTCCCCGACCGCAAATTCGTTCGTCTCTACTTCCATCCAAACTCCTATGATCAATTCAACACCTCCGATTCCATCTTCACCGTAACCGCTAGTTTGTACACTCATGATCTTCTCAACAATTTCAGCGCTTACTAGATGGCGCAAGCTATCAATTTCGATTATTTGATCAAGGAGTACTCAATCTATGTCGAAACTGAAACCCTAAATCTCACCTTTACTCCGTCTTTGAACTACTCCAACACTTTCTCCTTCATCAATGGGATTGAACTAAGCTCGATGCCTTCTGTGTATGACGGTCCTAGTGGGAGCATTGTGGGACAACCGAACACGTTTACCATTGACAATAACATTGCGCTTGAGAATGTGTACATGCTGAATGAAAAATATTTGGGTTAGTAATGCACTTTTTGGTATTTCGTAATACACTTTGTCACGATAACGATGTGCCTTTACAATGAACCGAATATGTAGCGTGTGCCCTGTTGGCTTCATTTTTTTCACTTTTTCCGTTTCATAATGCACTTTTTGGACTTCGCAATACTTTTTCACGATAGCGATGCACTTTTGTAATTTCCAAAAAATTATAAAAATGTTACCGCGTCCCTAAAAGAGGTAAAACATTAGCCATTGGATCACCTTGATCTAAGGACTCTAAACACTTCTTATCTTGTAGCATAAAGAGTTGTTTTATTTGAACCTTACTTGGCTTTGGTTATATTTTAAAGGCAATCAATGACAAAAATAAAAATGTGTGGTGAGACTTGAACCCGAGCTCTCGTGCAAGGAGATAAGATGGTCCAAATCAATTTCAATAACTTGTTTTCAAGTCTTATGAGGAAACAAGTATGCTATAACTTGTGTTTTGAACTTTTTCTTCCACACAAGAAAAGCCACCTCCTGCTTCGGTTTGACAACTCTGGCGTTGCCACCGTCATTCCATCGTCATCACAACGCCATGTTCTTGAGAAGGCAAAGCTACACTAGTTGCTCATCCTCGTCATTGGGTTGCACGAATGTCACCTCTTTCCGTTGCTCTACTTGACTCACGAGCTGGTGCAAGGAAAGCTTGGTCACGTACGTGGTGGCCTCTCCAGCGTGATTTGTGGTTAAGGAAGGTAGGAAGATGATCAAAGATGGTATAAAAGGGGACAATTGCTCAGGAATTTGGGGAATGCGGGCAATATCAATCCCGAATCAATTTCTGCGTTTTTAACATAGAAACACCCAAACTTCAAAATTAGATTGTGAATTCGTTTCTCAACCAAAAATCGTGATTCAAATTGGTAAATTTCGAGAATTAAATGATCTACAAAATCTCTCAATCAATTATGGAGAAAGGATTCAAGAAACAAGCCAAAATCCACCAAATCAGTTCGTGGTAATGGTTTTTTAGATTTTCAAAGGTTGATGACGAGTGGTTTTCCAGGGCTTCGTACGCAGCCTTTCGGCCACCTATCCAGCCTCCATTGTCGACCGTAGATAGAGGGAGAGTTATAGTTTTAGATGTCTCCAGTTTCGTCGCCTCCCCGACCCTGGTGTCGCCTCCATGAGTCGGTGAATAGGTATATCACCCCTATTTTGTAACGATGGGTATTACCGCCAGTGACCTTGGATTTTACCGTCCAAAGTCATCAAGGCTTTAAATAATTTTATGAGACATAATTAAAGGATAAAATGACTAAAAACGGAAATTTATTCATTGATAAGAACATTCTTTCATTCCACTGATAGTTGTTTTACAAATTATGTAACGGCGGAAAATAAAGCCCATACTAAAAGGGTTGAAAAGACGTATTGAAAATACAAGTATAATTCCCCAAGACAACTCATATGATGATGATGATTTGCTTGGCTTAAAATGGAAGAGTTGGTGCACCATCTTCTGAATGCTTTGCTCTATGAAAATTTCTTCCTTCCTTCAACGTCGTCTTGCCTTGATCTTCTATCCTTGCATAATTCTCCTCAAACCTTCTAGCCTTTGTCTTCAAAACTTCGGTGGGAACTTTCTAAAGTCTGACATTTGTCACAAAGGGCAAGAAATACCAGGCTAAAATGCGGAAACAAACGGAATTAGTCTAAGGAGACTAAGCAAGTGAGAATGGAAATTCTCAAGGGTAGCTTGGTAATTTCATTATCTCATCAAGGAGATAAAGGGGAGATGTACTTGAAAGTTATAATCATTTTGTGGAGCTTATAAGGACGAAATTTATTAATCTCGAAAAGAGATAAACTTGGATCCGAAAAGAAGGAAACTACAAGATTGTAGTCCCTCTTATAGTACAATTAATGTTGAGAACGTTTTATTACTAATTGTTTCTAGAAAACCTCTCGCGCCCTTTTCGCACCGAGAGTCGGGTCAGTCTTACATGTGGTGCTAAACCAGCCCAGTTTTAATTTATTTTAATGTGCACTAGCACTTATCTTTATTACGTATCAAAACTTTTCATATTATTTATGAAGTGTGGAGGTTGTGGAAGAACCGAGTCCACTTAAAGGAAATGAAGGAATTTCATACCTCTTTCATCATCACTGTTCAGACCTCTTTCATCCCGAGTGTGCAACCCTCTTTCGATCATCCTGAGGATAGCGGGCCTCTTTCATCCCGAGTATATAAGTCTCTTTCATCCTATAGGTAGCTAGCTAGTGTACAATATCGCCCATGCTAATCCATAACAAATCTCAAAAAGAGATTGAAACAAACAAGGCCACAAATCATCGGTCCTAAAGTTTAGTACTAGCGTAGTACGAATCATAATAACAATATGACGTTATTTCTAAGTATATAAATAAATCTATGTTCATTCATTTTAACAAACATGTGTTCCCCAACATAGAAAAATTTCCTTAATGGAACGAAATATACATCTATTCTTCTATTCTATTATAAAAGTGTACGTAGGTTTGGATTAAGGCCGTCTGATTTCAAAAAAATGTGTGTTGCACTATCGTGTGGGTGTAATAATCCGTTTTTTTCCGGCCGCTTGATTTACTATCGTGCGGCTGTTATTAATTCATTATTTCTCCTCTTTCATATCATTTTCCAAAAAAACCATGCCCCATTAAATAAATTTACGGAAATGCCATTTCCATATCCTTTTTCAAAAAAATCATGCCCCTTTAAATAAATTTTCGAAAATTCCATTTCTATATTCCTTTTCCAAAAAAAATCATGCCTCTTTAAATAAATTTACGTAAATTCCATTTCCATATTCCTTTTCCAAAAAAACCATGCCCCTTTAAATAAATTTACGTAAATGACATTTCCATATCTCTATACTTCTTAGTGACTGTTAAAATGAAGTCTCTGTCTTATAATCGACGTGCAACGTGCGGTCTTATTGCTAGTATATATATATAAAGGTTACAAGGGAGAATATCCACTTGCCTTGAATTTCCTTAGGAAGTCTACGAAACTCGAAAATTAGAATGTCTTAGTGACGTTTGTACGCTTTGATCTAGTTAACCGAAAAGATAACGAACGAATATGTATTAAAATCCTTATTTTAATCTTAGTTAATCCTTTCTCTTATTTTCCATTTCTAAGAGAAAGAATGATAAACTAAATTATTTGGCTTAATAATTTAGATAGGCAATATATAATAATAATTATTTGGAAAATTGCGGTTGGTACCCTCGAGTTTTTGGCTTTTCCGAATGGCGCCCTGAAAAAAACTTATTCCGAGTGCTACCCCTGAACTTTTGCAAAAGTCTGGCTAATGCCCTAACTTGTAAATTTCCGTTAGTTTATAGCTAAATTAGTATGTTTTCTAATGAAAAAAAATTGTATTTAATTAAATTAGAATACAATTTTAATTTAATAACAATGAAAATAAACCATATAAAAATATAAAAATAATTTTTATTATATATATTTGTGAAATAGATTTTATGTTGTATAATTCAAAGTTTTTAAGTTAAAATCAAAAATATTATAATATTTATATTAAAATAAATATATTTTAAGATTAACATTTTCCATTTAGATTTTATATAGTAATTTTTAAAATTTTAAAGAAATTGATAGAAATTAAAATTTTAATGTAACTCAAAAGTACTATAATGAAATTATAAAAAAAAATAAAAATTATTACATAAAACCTACATGAATTTTTTTAATTAAGTAATATATTTATTTTATTGTAAATATTGTAAGAAAAAATTAACTTAAAAATTTAAATTATACAACATAAAATATACTTGACAAATATATATATATATAATATTTTTAATTTAATATTTTACATGATTTTTTTAGTTATTAATGAACTAAAGTTTTGTTTCCATTTAACTAAATACAAAAATATATTTTTTTCCATTAGAAAACATATTAATTTAATTATAAACTAACGACAATTTACAAGTAAGGGCACTAGACGAAATTTTGTAAAAGTTCAGGAGTACCTCTCGGAATAAGTTTTTTTCAGGGCACCACTCGAAAAAGCCAAAAACTCGAGGGTATCAACAAGAATTTCCCTAATTCTTTATTATTATTTTCAAGGTGAAGTTCTTGAAAGATTTTTATAAAATTTGAAATATTTACTTTTAAGAAAAAATGCAAGGATTTATTTACTCATAAAGAAAAATTCTTTTTAAACCTCATGCAATATATATTTAAAAAGACTAAAATATTTTGCATGACTCTCATTATTTCTAAGATCACTTTTATTTTATTCCAAAAACTTATATGAAATGATAACTTTGACATGCAAGAGTGTTTTAAAACAACAAAAATCCTTTTTCCACCATAAGCACTTTTCATGCATTTTTCACTTGATTAAATAACACTCTCATAGTCAAGACTACTTCTAGATGTCACATATAATTTATTTGTAAAATTATAGTAAGGTCTAAAAATTGACATGCATGTATATGAATTAGTTTATAAAAACCTTTTTTAAGTACACACGCACTACTTATTTATTTATTTAAGTATAACTTGCATCTTGTAAGTATCCTTTTTTTTATCAAGAAGATCATGACAAATTTTATTCCCAATTTATACTAGCTCTAAGTTAACATGCAATGGTGGATCATTTCATAAAACCTTAAAAATCCACATGCAACAATTTATTTAAACTACTTAAGTAGATCATAAACTCTAGAAGCCTATTTTTAATCATACACCAACTAGTCAACTACCCCACCAACCCAGAGATGATCCTCTATTTCACATGTGTTCCACTTTCATGTTCCAATTAGCTATATAAATATTAAATTAATGCTAAAAAAATTTTAAAATCTATATTTATATTGTAAACAACTATTAGTATATCTGTTCAATTTTGTATCTTTAAAATATTATTATAAAAAATTAAAAAATTAAGAGAATGATTTTCGTACAAAATATTACCCTTTTAATTTTAAAAAATTGTATAATACGATTTTGAAGTTACAAATTTTCACACAAATACATATATTTTTTTGGATATAAATATAATTTTAAATTTTTTTTAAACATTAATTTAATATTTATTTAGTTAATTGGAACATGAAAGTGAAATAAGAAAGTGGAATAGAGCAATGTTGTCAAGATCGGGATTCTTGGATCGGATTTTAAGGGGGTAGTAGGATCGGATCGTTAGGATCATAAGATCCTACCGCATTGATAAAATAATGAAAGAACTAATATTAATATGTTATATATCACTCAAATATGAAATTTAATCATTAAAAAACATATACATTATTCATAAAATGTCCCAAAGGCAACAAATCTATATGTAAGATGAAGTTTTTTTTTTAATACTCTAATAAGTTTCTTTTAAGAAGAGATAGAAAGAATGCAATTTTTATGTTTTTGAATTTTTATGTAAATTTTAAGTAAGTAATGAGTCATTTATGAATAATTTAATGTATTAATTTAATGAGTTATTAGCCAAAGTGGGTAAAAATATCTTAATTATAATTTGTGACTTAATTTTTGTGATTTAGTAGGATCTTACGATTCCATTTACGATCCTGTACGATCCTAGTACGCTCCTGTGACACGAAGTGAGAGATCCCAACTCTAAACTCGTGCGGCTCTTAGCTAGTCAGCCCGTCCGAGAAGCTAAGTCAAGCCTTGTCCCGATGTTGCCTTGCGGAAGCTTAAGAAAGATGGCTAAGGATTTGTGGGAAAGGAAAACTTTGTATTACACAAGGGGAATTTACAAGAGAGCTTTACAATGATGCTTTACAATGGCTAAGTGTGGATGGACTTGGATGTCTTGCCAAATGAGAGCCATGGCCTATTTATAGGCGTGGCCTCCCTCAAAACCCAAGAACATTCTAGACTAGATACTCCCTAGACCAATCTAGGACAATCCCAAGGTGGAGCGCCCATGCCATTCGCTCCTAGACCAATCGCGCCCACGCTAGAAGCTTCCAGTGCGTTCTGGTGGGGCGCACACAGGCGCGCCTGTGTGGTGCCTGTCTCCAGAAGGGGCACGCCTCTTTTGGAACCTTCCAGAAGGGGCGCGCCTGGCCCAATGCCCTTCCCTTTGGGCGCGCCGATGCTATCACTCTCCGGATGGGGTGCGCCTCTTCTAGAACTCTCTAGAAGGGGTGTGCGTTGGCATGTAGCCCTTCCCATGTGCTCTCCTATGCCTTGGTTTCCCGAACGCCCCGGTGGAGTCTCGATCCCTCCGGAATCTTCTAGGATCAGTGTGCCTTTGTTGCCTCCACGCTCCGGATCTCTCCCGATGCCTCCGGAATTGTCCCCGATGCCTCTAGGCCTATCCGGAATATCCTTGGCTTGATCATGGCACATGAATCCGGGCGTCTTTTGGATCACGGATCCGCGGTCCGTAACACCTGTACGATCCTACTTGTTACAATTCAATAGGTACGATCCGAGTCGTTTTGTAAAATCCGGATCGTAGGATCGTACGAGTAACGAGTGGGATTGCGATTTTGATAACAAGGGAATAGAGGATTACCTCTGCCCACCAACCCGCTTTGCGATTTTTTTTTTTTTTTTTGGAGTTGGACCGATAAGTATTGTTCAAACTTCAAAACTAGCCCTTAGAAATGGGCTAAGCACTCTGGCCCAATAAAATCTCATATTATATCGCTACGCGTACCAAAAAAGAATTTAGAAAATGTCTGACTAAAATTCCCCGTGTTAGTGGACTTCACGACGTTCACGTAAATCTCTGAGACTTGGGGGCCCACACAATTAAGAGAGGTGAACGTGTCAGCCAACAGCCAATCCATTCGTATGACGCCACGTTGCAGAGTGACGTGGTTATGGAACCCTGTCAAGACGACGAACATTTATGCCGATCTATAATTAAAAGGGAGAAAAAAAGAGAGAAAGGGCAGGGTGAAAAGAGAGAACCGCGCTTGGCTTCCTCTCCTACCGGAAGGTTCTTCCCTGTTATATTCATCACATCGGCTGTTCAGATCTCTCCACCAAAAATGGTACTTGTCTCTATTCTTGTTCATTTCCTTAATTGTGCTTCAGAAATTCGCGTGTACGCGTTAATTTGATTAGCGGTTCATATGAAATCGTCTAATATTGATTGCTAGTGGCTTATCTGATCGGGCTGCAAACGGAAAATTCCGTTAGAAATAAAAATGTCATGAGATTAATCTGATAGAACACTTGTTTTTGTATGAATTGGATTCCAAGCAAGGATACGTAGAACTGTTCTGTTTGGTCTTCGGCAGACCAAGTTGATTGAATTATACAATGAGCTTTATGAGTTGAACGGTCTTACTTTCGACAAAAACCAACCGCTATCAACATTTTTGTATTTGGTTATTCACACTTTGATGCTTGATTGCGTCATTCATAATACCCAATTTTGTCAGTCTCTCTTTTTTACTTGCAATTGATCCTTTCTGGATTCTGTAGACAACATCAAGACGCGTTGCTGACAGGAAGATTCATAAATTTGACAAGAACATCGTCAAGAGGGGTGCTGTTCCCGAAACTACCATCAAGAAGGCAAATGACTATCCAGTCGGCCCTCTACTCCTGGGTTTTTTCATATTTGTTGTGATTGGATCTTGTAAGTTTTGATCCTGCCACTCCCTTGTTTTACTCTTTATCATAATGTCAAACCATGACTGATTCTTCTACTTGCGTTAATATGCATGCTTCATGCTTGTGCAGAAATCAATTCTTCTAGTTGAATTTGTTTTTTGCTCTTATAATTTCAAACTCAATGTAAAATGATTACAAGTCCCTAATATCCTACTTATTTATGCTCCTATTGTTGGCTCTGGTAGCTTTGTTCCAGATCATCAGGACAGCAACCAGTGGAGGAATGGCTTAACTGCGACCCAATAGGTGATTGCAAATCAAGCAAACTTATGTGAAGACCTTATGTTGCACCTTTTGTCTCTTTTCAGTGTCCTTACTTATTGTTTCAGGGTCTCGAATAGGGAAAGCTTATGGCATGCCTTCAAGGCCTCTCATGCTCTATCTTAGACAATTTTTTAAAAATGAAGGATGTAGATTTTGTGCTTGAAAATCATGTTACATATTAATTTTATTTCACCAGTCACAGTATCATCATGAATATGTTTACTTGAGCTTCAGATTCTTGTTGTGGCAGACTTTGTTCTGCTACAACTATACAATCTTCCGCCTAAGAAATCAGAATCAAGTAACCCTCTACAACATATGGCATAGAGGCATTTTATATCACGAACGAGCAAGATAAAAGCAGATGCACAAATTGCGCTAACCCTCTACTTTGTGAGTCTGTGACGAGCAGTGCAAGCACCAATTTTAGATTCGGAAAGATTGCAGCTAGCAATATCACCAGGTGGGTTTTTAGTAAGTTGGTCAGCCAATACCCAGTGATACAAAGACGAGAGAGATGAAGAAATTAAAACAAGCCAAATATATAAGATGAAATCTCAATCTCAAAATACAAATTTAAACAGATCCAGGGCTAATTGAAAGTGGCGAATTTGATCCAGCATAGGGGCTCTACCTAAATAAGTAGTAAGTAGATAATTAAGATGGATAGAGTAGAGTAGAGTAGTAGCATATCGAGGCATATATCCGTTGATCAATTTGAGAAGCGTAGGCCGTCCGGGAAGGGGAAGAGGAAAGCCATCATTGCGAGTAAGACGAGAGCTTGGACGGGAAGCGTCTTGTCTCCGGCACCAGCACTCCCAGTAGTAGTGGTAGTGTTCAAATTGTTGGCGCTTGGAGAAGAGCTTGGGGCGAGTTCTGCAATATTTTTTTACATAAACATAAACATTAAAAATTAAACAGAGACGATGGGTGGGGATGGACGGATGTAAGATAAAAGATATTATTGAATGGCAACATGCATGCAGCTAGCTAGCTAAGACAGTAGTACGTAGTAAGAAAGAAAGGAATACGCGCTTACTGGGACAATTGCTGGCGCTGACATTCTTGAGGTTGCAAGCGGAGGGAAGTTGGGTGAGCTTCGCCTCCTGGACGCCGAGGGAGGAGATCTCGGGGCTGCCTTGGTGGACCAGAGCTATGAACTTACACAGGCAATCCTTGTTGTGCTGCACCGTGGTGTTCATCACCCTGCAACAATCTGCCGTCGGATCCTCCGCTTTCCCCGTGGCGTACGGCAGGCACCCCGTCATCGCCGTTATGGTGCTCTTGCATTCTTCTACCGTTGATTGCGCCGACCCCAGCTCCATCATCACCATCGCCACCGCCACCGCTACCACAAGGACCAGCCCTCCTGCTGCTGAATAATCTGATTTCAACCTCATCCTGCGCAGCTACCTTGAGTGAGAGGAGGGCCGCACATCCTCTCAAGCTATATATCTCAACACAACAGCACAGCATTTAATCGGTCTCTCAACAGCCCAAGGTGGTGGTTGGATACTGTAAATTGGTATCACAACTCATTACTCCACCTCTCTCTACCTTGGTGGCTGTGGACCCTCAATTTACTACCTGTATTAATTCAAAAATCATTTTTGAATTATGCAATTATCGTAATTGATCTTCAAGTGACACGTAATAGTTCAGGCACCAATATCTTGTTTTTCCGTGATATGTCATACTGTATGTCACGGCATAAATTGCCCCAAGTTCCTTCACATTTAAGGATTACATTAATTCTATCTTATACTAAAAATGGAAATTATAGAACATATGCAGATATTTTAAGAATTCAAAATCATTATCATCTTATTAATTTTTTTTTTCTTATCTATGACTTGAGGAGTATAAAATCAATCATGTCGTAAATTATTGTTTTTCAATGCACAATAAACCAAGAGGCAAGAGGCTTCATAGATAAAAACGTGCTGCATTTTTTTCCATACACAATAAATAATCTATGCCTTGAGGGCAAGAGTTGCTTTTTTCGGCATTTTTTTACTCTTCTTCTATTACAAAAATAAAGTTGTAGTTCGGGCAACAATATAAATTGAGAACTTGGTCGGATCCAAAAAAAAATAGAGCTTGGAAAAATAAAATAGGGTGAATTGTATAAAACCACTCGCAAAATAGTAGCTTTTGTACAAAACCACCCATATAATTTATAATTGCGTCAAACCACTCTTAAAATAAATTTGTTAACGGGTAACTACCCAACAAGTTCAATCCGTTAAACTTCCAGCAAACTTGCAAAAATACCATTTCATCTACATATTTTCCTTTTTAATAAATTTATCTACATAATTTTTAATTTAACCTCAAGCACCCAAATAAATTAAAAAGCAAAAACCCCAAACAGATCTGGCTCCTTCAAAGCGCTTTCCATGGCGGACAAATCTACCTCCTCCAACAAGGCCTCCTCCTTCAAGCTCCTCCAACCTCTATGAGCGCCCCAACGGCCGTACCCTGCCACTGTGTCGTTCCGCCTCCGCCAATGGCTTCCTCAAGCCATCTTCTCCCTCATATCCATTGTCGCCTCCTTGAAAACTTCATCGACAACTTATAATGGCTCGCATGCGTCTCCGGCGTCAGACTCCGTTGATTGTGTTGACTCGATCTCTCCCCCAATCGCTGCCAACAAGCACATCGTCGTCCATCGGAACCCTAGAGCAGCTTTGTCGCCGCCTCCCGCGACAAGTACGACCATAGTGGAAGGATTGGGGGGTTTGGGCTACACATAGAAGAAGAATGGGGCTTGGGGTTAGGATTCAGTAATCGATTTGTGTTGTAGATTGAATTGGAAATAGGTAAATAAATGATTTTTTTAATTTATCTAATTTTAAGCGAAAGTTTAACGGATTGAGTATGAACTATGAAGGGTGGTCATATGTTAACATATTAATTTTATGGGTAGTTTAACGTAATTTTGAAATTTACGGGTGATTTTGTGCACAGAATACTATTTTGCGGGTGATTTTTTGAAATTTACCCAATAAAATAATACAGCACTAGGATTTTGACGGGCGGGCAGAGGAGGAGGAATTAATATTTGGGTGGGAGGAGGTTAGTTGGGGATAAGAAGGATGTTCATTTATGATAGGTGTACAGTACTACCCTAATTCAATGCATCCACTTGCTTCCTTTGACAAGTCAATCACTCAATTACGTCTGCTATGCCCTTTGAAGTTTGAATGCTACGAACTAGGTTGTCCAAACCCGGTCGGTTAACCGAAGTTCGGTTAACTATGATTTCGATTAGTTAAAATTATGAACCCAAATCGAACCGTGAATCCAGGTTAACCGTAGTTCGGTTAACCAATTTTTCGGTTCGGTTTTTTCGGTTAACCGATAACCGTTTATGTAATTTTACCTTAAATAATTCAGACTAAAACAATAAAATTTGAATAAAAAAAGCGATCAAGGAATACTTTTATTTTAAATATGTACTTATATCATATTGTTTTGGTTGTTGTAAACAAATATCGAGAGTATATACTATATTGCGTGCAATCAAATATTGTGTATATTAATTTTTATCCCATCAAATTTAATAAGCGACTCTTATATCAATGTAACGTGGAAAAAAAGTGTAAATTAGGGATGCTCATGGGTCGGGTCGGGTCGACCCGCAAAAAATTTTAGTTTTGTCCCGCGATCCGACCCGCAACCCGATTTGCGGGTCGACCCGCGACCGGTATTTTTATAAAAAATACCGGATCGGGTCGGGTCATTGCGGCCGGGTCGGGTTGCGGGTCGAACCGGTATTTTTATAAAAAAAATAGTTTATATATTAATAAAATTATAAAAATATACATATTTTTTAAAATATTGCGGGTAGACCCACCCGCGCGGGTGACCCGGCCCGTTGAACACCCCTAGTGTAAATTGTTAAAATTGAAGAAGGAAAAACTCAAACTGCATTAACACCTTGAAGATCATAGAGTTTAACCACTAAATAAATCAAATATAACTAATATTTAAATAAAATATTAATATTTTTCGGTTTTTCGGTTAACTGTTATACGTAAAGTCGTAAACCGAAACCGAACCGATAAACCGAAAATATTTTTGGTTCGGTTAACCAAACCGAAATTTAAAAAAAGTCGGTTTGGTTAACCTAAAAAATAATCGTTTTTTTAGTTCGGTTTTTCGGTTTCGGTTTTTTATGGACACCCCTACTACAAACGACACTCTACATTGGGCCATGGATGTGATATCGCAGTGAGGCCCATTCACTCGTAACCTACTCGTAAGTTTTTACTGTTTTTTTATTTCTATAAAATCTCTTTTTGTACTACAACTGCAACAGATAGAGCGTCGACAGCTTCATACTTAACTAGTTGATGATCCGGGCCTTGTCCGGGGGCTTGTTAAAAAAATTATAATATATTGATTTACATATGATATACGTTTATAATTTATATAGTGAAAAAATAATAATTCAAACAATGAAACTAATAATTGCATATATATAATTTATTTTAATTACTCTAATATATTTAATTTTAAAAATACATTAAATAATATTTTCATTAAAATATTATTTACTTGTAATATCATTTTCATAATCATACAAAATTATTTTTTACACCGTCGTCAACCCCCTCCAATTCAATTGATTTTTGTGTCATATATATGGATAGAAATTAATGTTAAAAAATATATAATCATAAAAATGTTGACATAAATATAAAAACTTAATGACAAAGGTAGAGATAAAAATTTATACAATCTAATATTAAATTGATAAAAAAAAATTATTGGATAAGATGAGTGGATAAAATAGTAAATTGATTCGCGGTATATAATTATCATGTGCAAGACTTGTAATATATAAAACTAATAAAAAAATTATTATTAAAAATATAAGGAAGATAGAGAAATAACATAATATATAAGATAATTACATATTATAATGTAATGAATATGAACAAAGATAAAAAATAATGGGTAGAGATATAGTAAATTGATTAAAAGATTATTAAATAAAATTAGTGGATAAAATTGGAAATTTTATAAGGTGATTAAATTACATAATATATAATTAATTAAAAATCATTATTAAAAATAGGGTGACTATAATATAAATTCTTAATCTCAAATCTTCTCAAAAGTGCTTCAGGTTATATATTGATTTCAAAATAGAGGTTAAGATATATGAGAACTTTTAAAAATATAAAGAAGGTATAGTATATGATAATAAATATATGTTAATTAATTAAAAACATTAAAATTTTGATAATAATATCCATATTATCAAATATGGTCAACTCTTATGGAAACGTACATGATAATAAAGTACCATAGTTATAAGTAAAAACGTACATGATATTAATTAATTAAAAACATTAAATTCATCTATATAGAAGATATTTTTTTTTGTAGCTACAATATGATTATCACAAAAAAAATTAATATTTTTTATCAGAGATAATAAATCAACTTAATATTATCTTAACAATCAAATATTATATTACAACTTGCACACGAAGCATAAACACTTATGGATATCTATCTTATATCTAGATATTGAAATTGATAATTATACCATAATTAAATATTAGAATATAATGTAATAATGAGTAAAGATAAAAGTTTATCCAATCACATATAAAATTGATTAAAAATTATTAAATAAAGTGAGTGGATAAAATTGAAAATTTCAAAAGGTAATTGAATTACATAATATATAATTAATTTAAAAAATTATTATTAAAAATAGGTTGACTGTAATATAAATTCGTAATGACAAATCTGCCCAAAAGTGTTTCAGATTTAGAAGATACTAGTTGAACCCGTCGTGCCATGCACGACTACGACTCATCAATTTTTAGATATATTATAAATATGATATTAATAAGTAAATATATAAAAATAAATAAATTTAATTTAGGCAAGTAATTATATAGATATTTGAAATTTTTACCTTTTTATCAAAATTTGATTTAAGATAAATATTTTTTATAAGTATATGAAAAGATAAAGATAAAATAATTTTTGTTATTTTTAACTAAAATTCAAATTAATGCGGTGGCTAGAAAAATTACAACTTTAATATAATACTTTTTTTAATTGGAAAAAATAATATAATACTTTTTTTAATATAAGGTGGGTCCAAAATTAATGCGGTGGCTAGAAAAGTTAAAACTTTAATATATAGTTATAGATAGATATGATTGTTTTTATTTCAAAAGATATATATGATCACGTGTACATATTTTTTCTTATCTTCTTTTTAATCTATCTCTTACAAATATAATAAATATAATGTACTTTTTATCTATTTTGATCAAAACTAATAATATTATTTTATCTTTATGTTTATTTATGGATAAATTTTTACAAATATTATTTTGTCTTTGTGTTTAGTTGGAGATAACTTTTTTTACATAATTAACTATTTAAAATTATTATTTTAATAAATAAGTGATGTGGCGCAACGTGGTGGCAGAAATTGCTCCGACTTTAGTTATTAGTAATAGATATATTGATGATTGATTGTTTGACGCAAAAAAAAAAAAAAAAAAAAAAAAGATAGCGCGGGCAGCTCAAAGAGACCGAGTGGCTTTCAACCAAAAAAAAAAAAGACCGAGTGGCTAATGCAAACATACATACCACTCCTCACGAACTCCTAATTTAGGGAACTAGCCTAGACGACTTGCCCAACCAAATGTACCAAGAGCTAGTGGGATCTGACGATGATTCACACACCCAAAACCAAAGAATGTAGTGCTACTGTGATGATTAGAACTCAAAAATCAATAACTACTTCCAATCGAGAGCGAATACACCGAGCAATTTCCTCTTGGTATCAATACCGGATATGAAACAAGTACCAAAATCCAGATCCTGATCATAGTATTAGTGAGTTTTCCTTAGATATATATATTCTCAAGACTCATATTCATATCTTCCCATAATATAATAATCCATAATGAATACCGCAAGAGTTTTGTAAATCATTCATAATGAATCAAAGGACTCCTAATAATAGTATTTAGTGAGAATTTCTCCTTCTTCTGATCAAGCTTAAAATCATCAACTCTGTGTTCATAGAGAAACAATGAGATGCCAAAAATATGTGAAACACACTCGATCATGCTGACCTTAAAATTGGTTGAATAAATTAAGAGAGTACATAGTTATAGAGTTATAATACAGCTTCTTTACACTACATGCAACTTTCACCCACAAGAAAGCGCCAAGCTAAATATAATCAAGGGAAAAAGGCAAGGGAGCTTACAAGAAATATTTCATCCTGTCATCTCTTCTCATGGCATTGTACACAGCTTGTACCTGCAACAACATCCAAAAGTTATGGTCTTAGCCAATATGCAATTCACATGGAGACTAGCAACTATAACACTCTCTTGACTTGCCTAATAGAGAAAGATATGCCAGGTAAATGTAACTACCTGTTCGCTAGAACTCACTTGCACTGGTCCAATGTTGACCGATACATATTTTCCTCTTGATGATAGCTTCTGCTTGACACGACCCTATATCAGATATGGAAAGCATCTCATATATCAACCTTTGAAAATGGACATAGAAACTTACTTATTGTTATTTGAAGTACTTTGATCAAAAATTCAGGAAGCAGAAACTTACCTCTGGGATTGGTTGCTGAAGAACAGATTCAACGGCCACAATCATAGATTGCACAAAATCATCACCACCAGTTCCTATAGCTGTAAATCCTCTAACAGTTGGGTATGTATGCACCTGCAAATTAAATCGTTTCTGAAGTGGTCAGAGAAAATTGTCAGCACATTACAAATTAACTCAAAAGCTCCTCATGTGCAACACTCATATATGACATCTATCATGCTCCTAGCCTCTTATTTAGTTTGGCCTAACAGGTTGAATTTTTTTTTGGATAAAAAGGAAATCTGACATTTTACCACTTGAAATTATCTATTTCTCGATATAATTTCTCTTGAGGAGCACAACTGCACAAGTAGGAGAATTCTAATTCTAGCATACCTTTTGATCCAGTGTAAGCCACTCATCTGTGGAATCATCTGTTACTGTCCCACCAATGACAACATTTGTGGTCTGTCCAACTCTTCCTTCTGTTTTTGAGACTTCTGAAACCAGCAGAAGGTCACAATCATGGACATTGTCACATTGTACTTTGACATAAAACCAATTATTTTACAAGATGCTTGTTTGTCATAGTCATACCATACTTACTACATCTCTTAAATCTTAATGTCCAGTTTATATATTTATAACAACAAGTATCACGAGTAAATATAGATAGGGGATGTTCTGTAAGAGTGTGCCACTGTCTGCACACTCATATTAGCTGAAAAGATCTAAAGTAAATGATATAATGGAATATTATCCAACGGAACATACTAATTTAGTGTTGATACTCATGATATGGTGACAGTGAATGATTGACATGTACTGGGTGAACAATTTTTGAGTTTAATCCTCATGATATTGTTAGTTGGATGATTCCAGGAAATAAGTGTTGTATTAATTAGGAGACAAGATCCCATTCACAATTAGGATCAGACAGATGATCAGTTCGTTTTGATCTCTTTGACGACTCACAGTCACAGCATGTGAAGCTAAGGCTAGGATTGCTTGTATCTACTCAAGAAAGTACACCCACTTGCATTATGAACCTGACAGGAAGAGCAAACATAGTAGCATAGTTATCTTAAATAGTCACCACTAACCCATAGTAGTGTCAGTCCTGCGCAAGACGTGACTTAGTTTGGGCGCAAACTACTTATGCATTAGGGGATGTATTGCGGCAGTACAATGCTGGATGCAATCACAATGGTATTCACTGGTTCACTCAAATGTCTCCCTTGGAACAAAGCCCATATAAACATATAATGCTCACTTTGTTTCACTAACTAAACCAGAATAATGCATTAAGAAGAACTTCCATTTCATGAAATACCAAAACCATGCAATTTCCCATAAGCCCTAAGGATCGCAATTCTCAGTTTATTTTCACCCCCTCCAAATTCCACAACACAATACGATAATGATCTAAAGCAGAGATAGAAAATTAACCTGAAATTGCTTTAAGAACAGCTTCTTGTGGAGGCTCCTGATCGTCACTAAACGAAGAAGATGTCGGCGACTGATTGTCGTCGTGCGAGCGATTGACCAGAAACCGACGGTGGTAGCTCGGAACCCTAACTGTTCGATAACCGTACCTCAAAGTATCGACCTTTATAGAAGCACCCGCACCACATCTTCTGAATGCATTTGGAGCAGAAGATATGCAAACGGAGAGAGGTCTGCTGGTGTTGACGGTGGCGAGTTTGCAACGAAATGGTCCCAATGGCTCCGCTAAACACACCGATCTAAACGCCGTTCTGGACGCCATTTTCTGTTGATATTTGTTACGCTCGTCTTTATTGGACTGAACCGCAAACTGCTCTTTCTTCCTATTCCAGGTATTTTATCAATGAAAATTGATTCATACGAGATTTGACTTTCGCCTGAACTGAAGCAACGGGGAGAAAAATATCCTGCAAGGTCTGCACTCTGCAGCCGTTCTCACTTCTCCGTGGCCAATATTTCCAAATTATCCATAGGTGGCGCATTTTAGCGGAATTTGGCAAATGTGTGGATGGGCCGTGGACAGAAATAATGAGCCTATATAAGCTCTACTATTGGGCCTAAACTAAGCAACAATCACACCCACCTAGTTGCAGTTGGGCAACCGGACTCTAAAAATTGAAATGACCCAAAACCCTACTCACCGACGGTTGACATTCCTACTCGCCGCCGTTTTCTCCCGCCGAAAACACTAACCATCGCATCGTTGGATCAAATGTACAGAAACGACGGCGGCGCCTCGAACGAAGCCGAGAGAACAGCATTCCGGCGGGCAGAGAAGAAGTACAAGCTCTACTACGATCAAAACTCCAAAAAGTAATGGCTCTATTCTATCCGTGCCGCTTGCGATTTTTTGCGGTTGACGTTTTGAGTGTTTTGTTGGTTCATTGCACAGGAAGAAACAAGCTAGGGCAGTGGAACTTTCGGACGTGATCGATTTCAGATCGATTTTGGAGTCATTCGATCAAACAGGCGAAACTCCTCCTGGGATCTACAAATTCCATAGAGATGGATTCGATCACCCCGTTTTCTGTCTCGGAAATCGGCCTGGTATCGAAATTCCGAACTTCTCGTCCGCCTAACATAGTTTATTTACGAAAATTATTTGACCCTTTGTTTTTAACAAATCTGCATCGATCGTCAATAATAACCTGTTACTACCTTTTGGAATATTAATCCTTGATGTGGAAACCAACTCTTAGCAAGAAGTTAGGGTATGTCATAGTTTGATTCATACGTCCATGTGATTTGTAGAATTTATATTGCTGTTTTGTGCATCAGATCAGGCTTACAAATGTGAAGGTGTATTGTGCCTTACACCAGTATATAATTTGACGTAGGGTTCTATTTCATTCCTGGTGCATTGAACGTTGATGAACAATGCTGGTGGATAAGGGAGAGTTTGACCAGCTTCCCACAACCTCCCAACAGGACCAATCACAACCTGTTCTATGGCCCCGTACCGGATGTATTCACTGCAGCTAACAAGAGAAAAGTTCTTGTGGAAGAGGAAGCTTCACCCAAAGAATCAAGTGATATTCAAGGTGTGGTTGAGAGGTGGAAATTCTACGATGAAGCTGATATGCCTGCCAGGGAAACTTTCCAAAAAAAAATTTTGGCTACAGTGTTGCTAAGGAAGCTAAGATGGAGTACGCTCGGCCTACAATTTGATTGGTCCAAGGTGGTTTTAATCCCAAACCTAATTTAAACATGACTTTCTTGTTGTTGCATCACACCCTTCAGTCCAATGCAGTTGGCATGAATTGAATGAATACTTTTTGGCCAAAGCTAATATGAAAGCTTTCCGTAACTGACCTTATACATTTATAAATGTTTTGATGCAGCGCAACTATGATGTATCTCTTCCACATAAGAAGATTCCCGAGAGGCTATCTGCTCTGGCAAAAAGCTTGGCTACCCCTGTTATGCCACCATTGGAGGAGTTCAAGCCTGAAGCTGCAATTGTGAACTACTTTGCATCAGGTACTTGCAAGTATATCCGATATATATGATTCTGCTTTAAGCCATTGGTACCCTGCATGTCGTCATCATCATCATTGATCCAGTGAGGTTCCGCTACAGCAGAATTTAGGGGGTCAGGATGGGGGTACCCCTGCCCAAGGGAAAGGGGATACGCCCGATAGACCCAAGAAAAACTGAAATTCAGCTATGTGAGAATAATAACTGAATTTAGTTGGAATGCACCAAAATTGATATAGGGACTAAATCCATCTCAAAGGCCTTGCATGTATAAATTTTTATTAAAGGTCATAAAATCTGGAAGCCTTCCATTTTCTGATTCCAGGTGACACTCTTGGAGGACACTTGGATGACATGGAAGCTGATTGGAGTAAGCCTATAGTAAGCTTAAGGTGCTTATTTCACATAATGGTTATTTCATTCCAATTTTTTGAACTATGACAACTTAAAAGCATTAGCAAATAGCTTAGTGAATCTAAAGCTTGTGGGTGGAACCCTTTTTCAGCTTGGGATGCAAAGCTATTTTTCTCCTTGGAGGAAAATCTAGAGATGATGAGCCCATAGCTATGTTCCTTAGAAGTGGTGACGCAGTACTAATGGCTGGGGAGGCAAGGGAATGTTTTCATGGTAAGTGATACGGAGTTACCCTCCTTGATTTTTTGCCATGATTCTTTTTAAAGTGCAAGTGACTCCAGGGTTTTAGATATTGGTTGTTGCGTTGATTAAAAGATGTTTTCGGTTCGTGTATGTTTGGAATTGCAGGAGTGCCACGGATTTTCACTGACGAAACACATGCTGAAATAACCTCTCTTGAGACACACTTTTCGATTGAGGAGGACTGGTGCTTCTTGGAGTACATCAGGACATCAAGGATCAATATTAACATTAGACAAGTGTTTTGAATCTGATATGATGCATCTACATCTAAATTGCTTTGAGGCGGGAGACCCGCTTTGCTGTCTTGAATTTTGCAAACCACCCAACTGATACCTTCTACAATGGATGAACCTCTTGAAAGCAAAATCCCAAATAGCTGTTGAATTCTCAAGGCAACTTTACATGATTATAATTTGGAACAGACGATGCGTGTAAGGGGTGAGGGAAGAACACACACATGCATCTTAGTGTCTATGAATAGATTAAAGAGGGATTGTGTGGCTACCTCGTCAAAATTTATGTTTAGATGAATTTGTAAGATCGTGGATTTGGATTCGCTTCGTTTTGTAATTTATAAAGCTGGATCTTGCGTCAGTGTATTAGTGACTGTGACGGAGGTGGATTGATCAAGATGCTTTGTGCGTGAGTTTAAAGACCAACTTTCTTTTCGCTTGATTTTAAAGACCAACTTTCTTTTCGCTTTCCTTATAAAAAAAAAAAAAATTAAAGACCAACTTTCATTTTAGCCCCTATTTTGCATCTTCTGTTGCAAAGTGCGGTGACCTTTTGACCGCAAACGCTCCGTTAAGGTAAACTTGAAGGAGAGCGTGAAATGATTGACTAGTCATTCATTAGCTGGAGGATTAATGACCGAGTGATCTGCTTCTTCACCAAACATTTTGAGAGAACTGAGAAGACAGAAGAAGAAAAGCTGTTGATACCATGAAAGTTATGTAAATCCCTCTTGGGTTGTATTGATTGTATTACAAAGTACTCGGTATAAAATAGTACAAAATGAGAGATTTGATGAGATAGACTAAATCAGATAATAACCGGAATACAAACAATAATTGCATTTAATATTTATTCTAGCAACAATTTATAAGGTTAATTGAGAACTGGGGGGATTGTAATATTGGTTGAATTAAAAATGCAGGGGATTGAATGAATGACACTGTTTCTGTTTGACAGTGATTGAAAGTTTGAAACCGAATCAACGAAGGAGCGGGAAAAAAGCAGCGCCAGATATTGCGTTTGGTGCGATGTGTATAAGAAGAGCGGGAAATTGTTTCCCTACAGCTAAATAGTGAATTTCCTCGAAAAAACTACAACCCCGGAAATTCAGATCTCCAACTCCACAATCTCCTCCAGTCGTATAAACCCTAACCATCAATGGCAGAAGAAGAGATGGAGAAGAGCCTTCAACCTTCGTTCCCAACCGGCCGTGTGAAGAGAATCGTGAAGCTGGACAAGGAGATCAACAAACTCACCTCCGAAGCTCTGCTTCTTATCTCAGCCTCTGCCGAGCTCTTCATCCAATTCCTCGCCGAGCAATCGGCGGAGGTGGCAGGGGAGAAAAAGCGAAAGACGGTGAAACTAGAACACCTCCGAGTCGCCGTGAAAAGGCACCACCCGACCAGTGACTTTTTGCTGGATTCTCTCCCTCAACCGGAGCCGGAGCCAGACCAGGATCGCCCTGCCAGAGCTCAGGCTCGATCTCGCGCTAGCAGCGACAAGCCCACCCCCCCAAGTGTTCGCCGAATTGACAGCTTCTTCCGTAAATCACAAGTCGCCGATATTGACAAGGAGAATCAAGGATCCGAGTGAGCCGCGGGAGAAATTGATGAATGTAATTGCATGTATGTTTTATCCGTACTTGGACTTATTAGTAGGTTTTGGTTTCGCAACAACTGGTTCATGTGCTTCCTATGTTGAATGGTTGTGGAATATGGAACGCGTGTGTATGTATACAAAGTCTCGAGTACATCAGGTGTGAGATCGATCTCACAGAAATGTTTGCTCTACATGTATTTCCAGCTGTTTTTAGGTGCTTGTGGGCATCCCGAACTTGACAAGAAGACCCTCTTGTTTTTGTTTGTAAGAATAAACTCATCTTCAACTTATCCAAATATCTCACAATCACGGGAACAATGCCAAACTACCCACACAACAATCCCTCTTTATCAAGAGCTATTGCAATTCAATATGAGCTATACAATATCATGTAACAAAAATTGAAGGGGAAAACATCATATTATAGGAACAAAGCAAGGCAATACAAGCTATCTCCTACTATCCCACCAATCTGGTATTCTTAACCTTCGGCTTCTATGTACGTCAAGTTTCACAGCTGGGAGTTTATGCCTAACATGCCTCCATAGCATATTAACAGCATCTTCCTTCTTTGGAGGATACTGGAACTCATAGTGGTGTGAGACTGCTTTAAGCTGCTTCCACATCCGAAGCCACTTCTCTTTTGCTACTTGCCTGAGCTGGTCTACAATGTAACCTGGTTTGAGTGCATCTTTATCAGAGAAGAAGACTGCAAATTGTGGATAGTCAAGTTCGTGTTCGTATGGAAGCTCAATTTTGTCACTGATGATAACAGGAACACAATGGCTCACTATAGCATCGAATAAGCGACACGATGAAGGGGTGTCTCCTGCCAGGTGCAAGCAGAACTTTGATGACCGCATTCCATCTGTTGACTGGTCAACATAGAAGACGATGATGATATGCACTAAGCTCAGTCAAAAGGTAACCACTAACCACTTGCAAAACAATTTCAGTAGAGGAGGTAATTTTACTTGCAAAAAAAAAAAATGAAGTCGTATTAACCAACCAATTGTGAGTTCAGTGACTATAAAGAGTAGAAGAGCATAATACAAGGGCAAACATGTGAATGACAGCTAGCATGTTCAGAAAATCCACATGGTAATCATAGAAATGTTTCGAGGAGCATTAGCATACAAAACAGGAACCGGTGCAAACATCATTCTTAGCAAAGGAGTAGCAGTATAATCTGATCATGACTCTTGCAAGACAAATATAAAATCAAATGAGCATACCAGCTTTATGCCTTCCTCAGATGCAATACTGCTCTCGTAACGAACATCATTATACCCAGATAAGATTTTTGCCAATTTAGCACGAATGAAACCCTCCTGCATCATGATGATAACTATTTTGAGTTCCTATCCTATCACGAGGTCCACAAATTAAGGGCAATGGCAAGAGAAATTGATGGCATAAAAGGCTTACATCTTTCCTGACTGTCCTTCCGCGGAAAAATACAAGTGTTGGGCGAGATTCGAAGGGATCTTCAGGTTCGTCATCCGTATATGAATCCACTACATGCACGTATGGGGCAACTACATCCTTCCTCAAGTTGGACATGCTTTTGGAATAACGGGCAAAATCAGCTACGATAAGAATTGATGCATTCACCTCTTGTCGCAGGAACCTAAAAGCATTAGGGTGGTGCATGGGAATAATGTGATCTCTTCCCCCTGATGTCTGCCAGTGCTTGGATCTCCTCAAAAAATCGACTAAATCTACCTAAATTAGAGAGCAAAGTCTTAGCAAGCGGAATGCTATAAGATGCAAATAAGTTTTCCAACCTATTTTGTTGGATCTGGTTGAGAACTTATAAAGTGGAAAAAAGAACTCAAGCATTTAATTTGCGCACACAGCTATTGGTAAAAAAGATTGATCGATGGAATATGAAAATTATAAAATTTTGACAGCATCACAACTCACAAGCTAGCTGAACATGGTCCAACTCACCTGCAATTGCTTGTCCACCTCTGTCGCCGGATCCGTCATATTGTGGCCGTGCGAATTGAAGCTCAGCGACGAAAAAAAGGGGACGAAGAACACATCAGCGGTTTCCGGATCCAAAACCCTAACAGCCTCTCTCTGCTCCTCATCAGCACCACTACCCTTGTACAACAGCGAAGCCATCATCCAGTACTCCACACTGTGCTGGCTCCTGAGCCCCGATCTCTTTGGCCACGGAGGCAAAGTCTCCACAGTCACCGGCCTCTCGTCGGTGTCGGAGCTCCGTTGACTCAACATCCCGACGTTAAACCGGCGAGGGAGGTCATACATGTACACCTTTAGCGGCGAAAAGCTCTGGCACGACGGTTGAGAGCTCCACACCGGCGGCGACGGCCGCTGCTCGAGGAACTGGAAAACGTGTTCCCGGAAATCGATTGAGCCGACGAACAAGGACAAGGTGACGAGGAATCCTACTAGGAAGGAAAGAGTAATAACCGATTTCCCAATCATAGTGTTGGGTGGGGAGAATATGAGAATGGAGCAGCACTGACAAGTGATAATGGCCGGGGATGATGATGTGTATTGGAAGATAAAGAGCTATTGAGATTTGAGGGGGACTGAGGGAGGTTGCGTGTTTTGAACTTCGGATCTCATCAAAGTACAGTCTAGGCTGGCTTTAGATTTTCTTTTCTTACCCCTCTCTCGTATATCTTTACCCTTCTACATATTTCCTTTTTGACATTAATGTTGCAGTTTTTGTCGTCTCGGATGGGTGGGGAAATTGTGTTTAATAACCTTTAATTTTTGGACTTCTTAATTGAAATTCTAATAAAATTTATTATAAAAGTTCGACATGTATTCTTATTTGTGAATTTTTATTACATTATAAATACATTATTTTCTTATTAAAAAATATTTTTATCTCTTATTAAGTTAATACCCAATTCTAATTTAGAAATAATTAAAATAATTCTAAAAATCTATAAAATATTAAAATAAATATATAATATAAATTTAAATTTTCCAAGTGGATGGAATAAGGTACTATGTATTGTCAACAAGCGTTCTTCCTTCACAAGGTTCGAGCGAGGACAAAGAAAATTAAAGTTAAGCGCGCAAAAGCGAGAATAATACTGGGATAAGTGACCACCTTATGAGCATTTGGGTTAGCATGGGATAGCACATCTAAGATCTCAAATCTGAGTTATGAGTTGGCTTGGCTCGGAGGGTGATCATTTGACATAGAGGGTGGTCATTGGGTCTTGACGAGAACATCAAGTGTATAAGTGATGTGATCTAAGGGGGTCGAGTCACGATTTTCCTGAATATGGTCTCGTAGACAAGTCGCAAGTCCGTAGAGATGTGAGGGTCGGCGGAATCCTTGAGCAAGACACACCAAGGTAGGGATGCGACCTCATGGACAATGCATGAGACAACAGTCGTGGCCTAGGTGTGGGATGATGTGACGGGATAGAGACTTGATACGAGTCAAATAGGGCTCGACGAATCAAGCGGTGTCGTTGTGTCGACGAGAGGAAGGGGGTGCGAAGATACACTTAGTGGTGCCGATACAAATTGGGGTGGAGATTTTCTCGACTCAAACACTCTTTCTTGAATTAAATTCGGCGTGAATGTGAAAGATTTACAGGAGAGTTTAAATAAGAACAAACAAGAAACAAACTAACCTACTGGGCCATATTCTAGCTTGAGGCTCAGATTTGACGTCAACTCGTAATTAATTAAAAGCACGAGGTCCTGACTCTCCGTTCAAAGTGCGTGCCCAATCCACCCCTAGATTCCCGCTCGAGATTGGAAACAATCAGGTTGAAAGAGCGCCATCATTTGAGAGTGTTCCCGAATGATCGACACAATCAATCCTTCCCAAACTTCCCGCTTTGGGAAGGAAACGATCTAGTTGAAAGAGCGTGATTGTTTGGGAGTGGTCCTAGATGATCAACAAAATTGATCCTTATCAAGCTTTCCGCTTGGGATTGGAAACAATATAATTGAAAGAGCGTGATCGTTCGGGAGTGGTCCCAAATGATCGACACAATCGATCCTTTCCAAGCTACCCGCTTGGGGTTAGAAACAATCCAGTTGAAAGAGCGTGATCATTTGGGGAGTGGTCCTGAATGATCGCACAATCAGTCCTTCATAGGCTTCCAACTTGGGGTTGGAAACAATCTAGTTGAAAGAGCGCAATCATTTGTGAGTGGTCCCGAATGATCGACACAACCGATCATTCCCAAGCTTCCCGCTTGGGATCGGAAACAATCTGATTGAAAGAGTGTGATCGTTTGGGAGTGGTCCCGAATAATCGACATAATCGATCCTTCCTAGGATTCTTGCTTGGAGTTGGAAACAATTTATTCAAAAGGATGAGGTCCTAACTTTCTAAATGAAGTGCATGCAACGCAAGCGAGGATCGGAGTTGATGCTAACTCTCAATTAAGAGAACGAGGTCCTAACTTTCTAATGAGTGTGCACAACTCGAGCAACGCTCGGGGTTGACGTCAACTCTCGATTAAGAGGGCTAAGTCCTAACTCTCTAATAAAGTGTGCAACCCGAGCGAGGCTCGGGGTTGACGACGATTCTCGATTAAGGGGACAAGGTCCAAACTCTCTTAATAAAGTGCACGCAACCCGAGCGAGGCTCGGGGTAGACACCAACTCTTGATTAAGAGGACGAGGTCTTGACCCTTTAAAATGCGCGGATTCTACCCGATCCTGAGTTTGTATCACGTTGCATAATAGATAAATGCAGACATTTGCTACAAGATTTACGCACCTGATTATTTCCTCGTTACCCTCGTGAAACGAGAACACCGAGCCAAGAGATTATGATAGTGCGCGAAATAATTGAGGAAAAATTAGTAAATTTAAATAAGAAAAGAGATAAGACGTCGAGTTATGTGTACGCTTCTAAACAAATCATGTATGTTATTATTGTCAATGAATGCATGATTGGTCCAATGGGCTAGGTTTGGCCCATCTATCTATCTATATCTATATCTATATCTATATCTATATTTATATATATATTATAAAATATAAAATTTTGGGTAATTAATGACCAAACATGTAATGTAATAATGAGTGAGTAAAAAAAGAGGAAATGGTAAAATAAAAGTTGGGCCTCTAAGCCCATACAGAACTCAATGACGTTAAATAATATCAAAGTTGAAACGTTTTTAAATTGAAAATTTGAGTATTTAATGACTGAACATGTAATCTATAACATGTAATATAATAATGAGTGAGTACAACAAAGAAGATGGTAAATGAAAAGTTGGGCCTCTAAGCCCATAAAGAATCCAATGATGTAAAATAGTATCAAAGTTGAAATGTTTTTAAATTGAATGACACACAATTAACCATAATCATCCCATTAAAAATAATCACATAATAATGAGTGAGTAAAAAAAGGAAATGGTAAAAGAAAAGTTGGGACTCTAAGCCGATAAAGAATCTAATGACGTTAAATAGTATTAATGTTGAAACAGAATTAACCATAACCATCCCATTAAAAATAATCTCATTTATTACATTGAATGCAAAGAATATGAAGGTATGGTAAAAGAAAAGTTGGGACTCTAAGCTCATAAAGAAACCAATGACGTCAAATAGGGAGTATCAATGTTGAAACATTTTTAAATTGAATGACACACAATTAACCATAATCATCCCATTAAAAATAATCCCATTTATTAGATTGAATGCAGAGAATATGAAGGTTCAAGCGTTTCTAACCTAATTAAATACAATAATTTATAACGTATGACTTTTCAATTCCTAATTAAATTATTATAAATGTATCATTTATAAAAATATTACTAACCTAATTAAATACAATAATTTGTAACGTATGACCAAAATATATATATGTTCTTTATGTGAGTAGAGGGAGAAGAAGATATTATTGTGTTTGTTTCCCGTACATGCAGGTTAGCCATCATGATTCAGTAAATTGAGGTTAGTCATGATATATATTAAGTAGTTTTATTATAATTTTTATTTTGCATAGGATTAGTAATTGGTTTTGAAGGTTGAACCATGCAAGTTAATATCATCATTTCTTCTACTATAGATTGATTAGAGCATGTGAATAATTCTTTTGATATTACAAAGAAAAAACAAAGAAGGTCATTTTGTGACTTTGAAGCAAATATTTTGACATGTTTAAGGAGATTAGCATCATGTGCAACATTGATTGAAATAATTTAGTCAAATCATTAAAAATAAGATCTAAACTTTATATTATTAATATACAAATTTGTTTGTGTACATATATCTATTCTATTATCAGTTTTATTGACTTAAAATATTTAATCTTACACATTAGAATTTTAACATTTAGATTGTGTTGTTTATTGAATTAAAGGTAAAATCAGGTTAATTTTTCTTAAAAAAACAAGGATGTTAGAAACCAATAAAAGGCAAGGTAAAAATAATCATTCAGATCATTAACATAGTAACTAAAATACAATATTATGATTGTGTTTTCAAAACTAACAAATCTTTTTTATACTTAAACTCCTAATTTCATATAAGATTAATATGGAGGAAAATAAAGAGACCATAAAAACACATTAGCATAATATAAAAAGGGGAATACACCTACAAAACACCCATTTATCTCTTTAATCAATTGTATTTGTATATAAAACATTATATTTTATTTAAAACGAGAATTTATAAGAAAAATATCACTTATTTTCTCACTTAATGTCAATTTAAGTTTACACTAATCAATACATTCTCTTATATTTAAATGAGGTGTAACTGAAATATCAACATATATCCTAATTTATGTGCACATTTATTGATAGTAATTATAATGTTAATAATAATAACAAATTTTTTTTGGGAAATTTATTAATAATATATTGTGAAGATGAGAGATAATATTTCAACCTTATAATGTAAATTATATAACCTCAATTTCACTAACATTGTGTTATAACTTATAAGTCATTGCCATATTTATCGTATTAATTATCATGTTAATAATATTTTTTGGTGGAAGTTTAACAATTCTTTTTAAATCAAAATGTAATGAGACCATGAAAAATGGTAGCTCATTCTTACAAATAATTGATTGATATTAATATCATAAATTCAAGTTGATAATGAAATACATATAATCCAAATAGAAGTAATAATTATTGGTCTTTAAAACTTATATATACAAGTAATTTGTATTTATATTTCCCCCTTGAATAGTATATTTGTGAAGAAACTATTTTAAGAATTATAGTTAACTTAACTTAAAATAGTTAAGTCAAATAATACTAAGTTGTTATTATTAAAAAAAAGATGTCCAAAGCGAAATGTTAAGTTGTTGGTTTAAAATAAAAAATATTATTAATTTCTTAATTTTAATATCTTAAAGAAAAGGAAAAATATAAATATATTACACTAAAATTTATATAAAAATTTGACCCGTTTGTAGCGCGGGTATAATCACTAGTTTAACATAAAATTGGTAAATTATGTCTAGTAACCTTGAATTTTTTGCCTTAATTGGTATTCTAATAAAATTTATTTTAGATGTTATTCATGAATTTTATAAAATTTCGACATGTATTCTTATTTCTGAATTTTTATTATATTATAAAAAAATATTTTTATATTTTATCAAGGTAAAACCAATTCTAATTTAGAAATAATTAAAATAATTCGAAAAAGACTCTATCAAATATTAAAATAAATATGTAATATAATTTAAATTTAACAAGTATATTTATAAGGGAATAATGTACTACGTACCCATCTCTACAAGTGTTCTTCCTTTACAAGATTCGAGTGAAAACAAAGAAATTGAAGTTAAGCGTGCAAGAGCGAGAATAATACTAGGATAAGTAACCACCTTAAAAGTACTTGGGTTGACATTGGATAGCACATTTAAGGTCTTAGATTTGAGTTATGAGCTGGTTTGGCTTAGAGGGTGATCATTTGACCTAAAGGGCAGTCTTTGGGTCTTGATGAGGATATCAAGTGTTTAAGTGATATGATTCGGGGGTCGGGTCACGATTTGCCCGAATCTAGTCTCATAGACAAGTTGCAAGGCACTAGAGGTGTAAGGGTTGGTGGAATTCTTGAGCAAGACACGCCATGGTAAGGACGCGGCCTCAGGGATTGTGCACGACACAACAACGGTCGCGGCCCAGTGCGGGATGATGTGATGTCATCTAGTTTTACATGGTTTTGCATGAACATTTAGGATTTGATTTCCTCCTTTTCTAGCTTAGAGTTTGCATTTTGTGTTGATTTCGCGTATTATTCGTAGTATAGATATCTACACAGGCTGATGTGACTACGCCTCGCAAGCCACATCATGGTTCTGACGCCTTCGGTACCGAGCCGTCCAACGTCGATACCGAGCAATCCAACCCCGGTACCGAGCCTCCTGACCTCGGTGCCGAGGTATCCACTCATGGGACAGAGCCACCAAATCCCTGTAACGAACCTCCTAACCTCGGTGCCGAGCTGCCTACCGAGCTGCGTATCGAGCCACCGGGGCGCGCCGGCCGCGCCAACGACACTCCTTGGCCTTATTTAGGGAGGATCACAAGAGCTCGAGCTCGTGTCTTGCAAGAAGAGCTTCAAAATGGTCTCTTGATTTATGGAGCGCCGATCAAATATGAAGACGACATGGAATGCACATTGCTTGTCACCGGGCGCACCGAGGCCTGGCTGGGCGCCTAGTTTGTGCCGAGTTGGCGCCTCTTTCTTGCCAAGTCAAGACACATTAAATGATGGTTTTCCAAGGGTTTTTCATCTTCAATTTTGGTTTAATGGCTGGTTATTGAAGAGGCTAGGTTGAAGACTGAATTTTCTTTAAAAGGAGGCGTCTTTCTCCTTGTTAGACACACTTGAATTTGCTTGAAACTCTTATCTCGTTTTAGTCATGTTTTCAACTATGATTTGGGGCGTTTTGCCTTGAATAAAATTTCTTGTTGTTTTTTGTTTTAATCTTTGATTCGTGAGTAATATCGGATCACCCTTGAGACCCAAGAGCAAGGTGCGTCACATCCTTGCCCTTGAATCTCGTAGTTTGAGTTTTGAGTGTGGTGAGTCATATCCACGCCCTAAACTCATTCATATCCAACTACCCTCCATTTTCCATCATCCATCTCTGGTTTCACAACCCCTCACACGTCCATCAATCCATCTCCGAGGCACATCCATCCAATTCCCCGCCAAGAAGAGAGCATTCGAAGTGGCCTTGCACCGACTCCACCGATTCGATCCTTATCACAGGCTTTGTGTGTGTTTTCAGGCTTTTGGAGGTGTTTTTGGATCTTAAAGATGGTTAAGGAGCTTAATGGTGTCAGAGTAGTCAAAGAGAGGTGAAACAAGCTTTTGAGGATGCTTACGGGACGGAATATGAGGTTAAAGAGATGTAGAGACGAGGCAACATGCTAGTCGTGATCATAAAAGAGGAGAAATTTGGCTAAATGCTGGTCTTGTTCGAGACCATGTGCCGTCTCGATCGAGATGGAGGTTCGACAACCTGCCTCGATCGAGACCAGACTCGTCTCGGTTGAGAGAGTGGTAGTCAGCCGCGAGGGCTATCATTTATGATGTATTTTTGGATATTTGTTAGCCTTTAAATATAAATACTTTTTAGAAAACTCTTTTAGAGGATTATTATGCATTATTTTTCTAATTCTAGTGGAAGGAAGGAGAAGAGATTTCTAGGGTTTAGTTCTATGCTCTTTCACTTTGGAGATTTTGTTTGCACTTTAGATCCATCACAACCTTCTATTCAATTGAATTTCTAGTAAGTTTGCTCTCTCAATTATTGATCTTATTTCTATTTCATGTTAGATTTTATTGCTTTGATCATGAATTTAATTGTTCTAGGCTAAATTCTATAGTTCTAGTATTGGGTTGATCCCAACGATGTGAATCAAAATAAATCCCTTTTGCTTGAATTGAGTTGGAAACTAATATGATTTGATTCTAGGAGCTTAATCTAATAGGTTTAAACTTGTTAAAGTCTTGCTTAGGTTGTGCATCGAGAGGTGCTAGTCTATGTGAGTAAACAAAATAGAGAGAACACATCGAGAGGTGGTTCTATCTATTTGGAAAAACTAGAATAGAACTTGAGATTAGTTTGTGGTTAATTGTCATAGAACTTCTAGATGTTTGAGTTAAGTTTGATGCATCACGAGAGTGAGGCAAATTTGGGTTACCATCTAGATATCTAAATGCTTAAAGTCTTTTATCGTTTTTGCTTCACCATGAGATTATGTTCTTAATTGATAGTAGTGCATTAAGTTAGGCTTTGAGAAAAGTTAATTTATGACATTAGACAATAATCTTCATAATGAAATATCCAACTCAGTTTAGGTAGAAGTGAGATTCAAATTCCATGAATTTGGGGATTCCTTGCCTTTGAACTTTGCTTTCTCAAATACTTTTCATTCTCACATAATTTACTTTGACTTATAGAATTACATCACAAATCATTATATTTAGACTTATGGTTTTATAATTTACTAAAACATAAATAATCTCTGTGATTGGATTCTGATCTAATATTATGATAGATCTCGTATTCTTGCGAGTGTGTTGGAAATTATCACATCATGATGCGACAAGATAGAGACACAAGACGAGTCAAATAGGGATCGACGGATCAAGCGGTGTTGTTGCGTCGACACGGGGAAGGCGATGCGAAGATAGACTTGGTGACATCGATACAAAATGGGGGAGATTCCCTCGACTCAAACACTCTTTCTTGAATTAAATTTGGCGTGAATGTAAAAGAGTTGGTACTATCGAAAACTGCATGGTACTATCGTAGTAATATAAAAGATATTGAATCCAAGGGAGCACTCGTTGATCACAAATCTCACACAAACTAGTAATCTTGATCACAAACAATTGATTGGAGTTTGGGATTTTTATAATTAAAACAAACACAAAAACAAGATATGAAATCCCAAACACTCCCACCCCTCTCTAAAAAACTCTAGTGTGAGAAACACATTAAATCTCACACCTTCAATGACTTCAAAACCAGAACAGAACCCTTCCTCCCTTCTTAACCCTCAATCTCTTGTTCTTTTATGAAGAACCTTGTTAATGAGTAAAGAAACTTTGGGTAATCCCCAAACTTGACAAACTGTTCTTTTATGAAGAACCATCTCTTTCAATAAAGGATTTTTTTAGTAATCCCCAACTTAAACAAGTCTTGAGGAAACATGGAGGTTTACCCTCCAAACTTCAACAAATTAGGAGGAAACCCCTTCTAAATTGAACAAATCAGGAGGAAACCCCTCCAATCTTGAACAAATCGGAGCTCCAACCACCATGGGAGAAATTCCAACTTTTGTTCATATGATTTAGCAAGATTGATATGAGCCTTGGCACTTGAAATTTTGACTCGAAAATCAAATTAGATCTGTATTACTCAAACGCCTCCAAATTCCCTTTTGTTCTGATCTGTTCTCAGATCGAACAGGAATGGCGCCTCTCTTGAATTTCAGATCTGAAACCTCATCGGTTTGATCTCACAGAACCGGATCTGAATTCTCACCCCTAGTCTTCATATCGCACGAACCGAGCATCGGCCTGCTTGAATCGTGCCAAAATTGTTGATTCTGGTTAATCAACGCTTGTGTTGGCAATGGATTGAAATTTAACCCATTCTTTAACAAAAGACAATACGTGCATTTTTCTTCACAAAAAAAAGAAAGAAAAGAAAAAAAGCTAAATATATCCCTTGCCTAGCACGATTTGAATTGAATAGTCAACCTCTCTTTGTTTGGTTGGCAGACCACAAACAAAAGAAAAAATAGGAAAAGAAAAATAAATATGAAATTTAAGGAGGTATTTCTTATTTGCGTTTTGGTTGGCTGCAAGTTTGAAGGAAAAAAAATTAATTAAATTTCTTTTTTCTTTCTTGCACCGCAAGCTTGGTTTTTTCTTGCGGGTAAGATTTGTTTTTACTTGCGGGGCAAATTAGCGTTACTTGCATTGCAAATATGGCTTATTTGTCTTACAAGTTTGTTCTACTTGTACTATAAGTATTATTTGCGGTGCAAGGTTGAAATTTCTGGTGCAGATGGCTGGTACTTAATTTATGTACTATTTTTCGAAGAGATGGAGCGGGGGTCGGCATGTTTCGGATCGAGTTGTACTAGGCTATGTCACTTGGTGCTCTGAGGCTTCTGAAGATCCTTCATCTCGGTGGAGGGAACGTCAGCTGTCCATTTCGCACACCCATGGATGGGTTGACATGTTGCCTGCGGCGCTTTTTGTAGTGCTTTACTCACCCCGATTTCGATCTTTTTTGCTCTTCTTTTCGAGGATTTGTACTATCTTTAGTCGTTTCTGCTCGCTTGGGTTTCTTCTTTATTGACCCTCTTAGCCGTTCACGGCTGCCTTTTTTAACGGCCTCTCGGACTACCATTCTTGTTTGGTACTCCGAATTCTTACTTGTATCAAAAAAAAAAACAAGATATAAAACTAGGAAAGCTAGAAAAGGGTTTTGGTTTTTGAATGATGAGAGGCTAGAATTGGGTTCACCACAATGGAACTACACAATGTCAAGCAAAAATATCTAAAGTATAAAATAAAAAAAATATTCATAAAAAAATAGCGGCTATTACATCGATTTTATTGGTCACAACGTTAAAAATCCTGCTCACATGATTAATTCGGATAGTCTCAAACCACAAAAAAGAGACCGAAATATCTTAAATAACAATATCGACATCCCATGGGCATTGGTCCGTTTTTTGAACAACATTTAGGATTGTCGGGTTGTCTCCATCTATTTCTATATTTCTGATCCCCATGTTTTTAGCTCGGATTATTCTTCTCCTAGTGCCAACACTTCAAGTTTAGCAACCGAAACTCGACCTTATTTCGACTTTGCCATATCAATGATCTCTACATTTGGTCCTTTGATTACAATTTCAAATGTCGATGATCCATTCGAAAGTTTAGGGACATTAAAATATAATTTACAAAATTCGATTGATGGTTTCCTCCACCTTGTGTGTTTCTGCTATCTTACTACCTTGTTTTTATTTATATTCAATGTTTTGGGTTCATCTTCACTCTATTGTTTTGTTCTTTCCCAAGCTAGTATCTGTATCGTGATGTATTGAGCTAAATATGGTATAAAATCATTTGGTGCTTTTTGAAATACAAGTTTATTTCGTTGATGCCAAATCCTCCACCAGATTACAGCTAATTCGGTGAAACTATTTGTTGTTTAGTTCATTAAGAATTAACATTGGTATCTTGTTTCTTATATCGAATTATTGCAGAATTTGTTTAATATTGGAATTTATCTTGTTACAGATTCTATGTTTTTGAATACATTTGATAAAGAGGTGACCGATGTCTTCACAAGTGCAATGCCCCATGAAACACCCCGAGATCAGAATATGATTAGTCCAAATTCTTGATTTTGATGGTAGACCATTGTTATCAAGAATGATAACCATTAACGAGAGATATGGAGAGAAAATGTTATACATACGGAGGAGATATTTTAGAAATTAGATTTAACTATATATATATTCAGCTCCGAACCATCCTCATTTCTTCCCCGTATCTTTTTAATGAATTGTTTCTCCAAAGTGGCAAAGCCTAATCTACTATATATATATAAAAGCAATAAGGTTTGGAGCCTCCACGTTGCGCCACCTCATCTTTTTCCACGTGTCGTTTCGAGAATACGCCATCTTGGATTTTGCCACATGTCACTTTTTCCTTAAGCCATGTCATTATATTTTTTACACGTCACATACCACGTCATATTATATTCTGTCCCATCATTAACATGTCATATTTAACTATAATTAATAAATAATAAATAATTCAAATAAAAACTCACAATGATTACGTATGGCAATTTATCTTCAAATCAAGAAGAATTTTAGGCAATTTATGTACAACCACTATATCAAGCAATATCAATATATATACTTTCCAACTTTTCAATTAATGACGAATTGGATATTATAAAAGAGTAATATTTATTTGATTGAATACATAATTTTTATAATAAAAATTATTTGATTTTACATGATCTTTTTACTATTTTTCTCAAATTTACGTACAAAACAAAAATTTACATAATAACTTTTAATATAAGAGATTGGACTATTCAGTGATTGGAAAAATTTACAAAAATTTGAACTTTTATTAGGAAAATTTTGAACTTTGGCCCAATTTTATTTTTCAAATATGAACTTTTATTAATATTACTTTGTCCTTTTCAAATGTTTTTCTCTCTATTTATATATAAAAATTGGAAAATTCAAAATTTATTTGATTCTAAAAATAAAAAAATTATCGTATGTGAGTATAATTTTTTTATCTTTTATGTATCATTATATTAAAATAAATATGTTCATACTTAATCGAGTCGTAGTCGTGCATGGGTATAACTAGTTCATTAACTAATTTCTTACAATTTGGAACAAGCTCTAGAGCGAAAAGTAAATGTGAAGGGAGAGAGTATACAAAAACCAAAACGGGCTTAGTGCCTGACGATGGGAGTGCAAGGCAAAAGCAAATGGGCTAATTTTACCAAAAAAAAAAAAAAAGCAAATGGGCTAAGATACAGATCCAAAGACCAAACGGGATGCCTTGTTACTATTATTATTTATTAATAACACCGCTATTACTGCTTTCTACTGTTGCTAGCTTGAGCGCAGATGGCTGGTAGTACGAGGAGAAACACTCGAAATAGACCTAAATCGTCCAGCAATGGTGACGAGGATGATAAAGACAGCAGAGGGAAGCGGAATCATAAACCGCGACAAAATAAAGTCGAAGCTCTCGGTTCTACGCGCGTCAAAGCTCTGTTCGGATTTGTCCTTTTCGTTTTCGCGATTTCATCGGTGTTTGCGTATAAGTATTTGAGGAAACCAATCGATCGCGTCCGGAAAGATCGGGTCGTGACTCCGTTTCCGGCACCGAAGCTAATGGACCTTCCTCAGGTTGCTATTTAAAATTTTATAATTCTGATTGGAATTTGAATAGATCTTATCACCCTTGTTTCTATCTCCTTCTTCGCCTAATCTTGTGCGTGTTCGATGAAATGGACCGTATTTTTGCTTGTTCTAGTTTCAAGGTGAGCATAAGGAGAGCTTGTATTGGGGTACATACAGGCCTCACGTATATCTCGGAATTCGCGCGAGGTTCGTATTATCTTCGGATCATGTATAATTTGATGATTTAAGTTCCCTAATTACTTGTCCAAATACGATATTTTTTCATAGGTGAATGATGAAATTATGCTCTCTTTTATCTTCTTTTAAGTATGATTTCGTTTGGTAGCAACTGAATGTTACTTCGCGACCAAAAAAATCTGAATGGTACTTTACCACGTTGACTTGCTCCCTTTTTTTTTTTTAATTCTCTCTCTGGAGACTTCATCCCATAATCAATGCTCTACTAAGAGGCGAATTTATCGTTTAAGCAATAAGCAATCTACTGCAAATTTGATAGTCATAAATACGATATATGGGAGAACTAAAGAGTTTAAAAGAAGCACTATTATTTATGATTTTGGCATTGGCCGCTGTTTGATTTTATTTGGTAAAGGATTTTTGATGATATTTTACAAGATTGTTGAACAGTAAAATGATTTGCTAACATGAATGTATTAAATAGTTTGAAATGCTCATAAAAAGATAGAAGGAAGGACATACTACTCAAAATACAGAGAAGGAAGCACAAGAGGTTCTTCTATATACTGTGATTACGTGGTTCAAGCATTAATCAGTTAATAGTGCATTAAAATGGAAAAAGGAAAGTTTCAAGTTGACTCAAGTTCATCTAGGGAATATCTAATTGTAATTTCAGCTTGGAGAAGTTTATTGTTTTCTTTAAAACATTAATTGGTTTTGTGGGATGGAAGTTTGATTTCTTTTGTTTATCCAATGATTTTCTCATTGGGGAACCAGGTTTGGTCTCCCTTATATCTTAATTGAGCAAATGATGGCCATGGAATGTAAATTTGGTTGCAGACTGCTGTACAGAATAGATGATTCATATTGTTTCCCTCCTTTTCATCTTGTTGTAGAATCTTTTATGCTATGGTTGCTTATAAATTGCTATTGGCAGGACTCCACGATCTCTAATTGCTGGGCTGATGTGGATTGCTGTTAAGGATGGACAATTTTTAATTCGACATGTCTGTCAAGATAGTGATGGGATTAGGACATACGGTTGGACTCATCATAATGGAAGGGATTATGGTCGCCAGTGGATCGAAGACAATGATTTGACGTTGGAGACTAGTTTTATAAAATCTAAGGACTGGGACAGTGGATATGGAGGAGATTGGGCTGTACGACTTGATGTACAAAGCAAGGAGTAAATACCATAACTGTTACTGTATGCTTTTTAGTTTCATGGCATTTGTTATCTGTAACATTTGCTTCCATATAATTCCCGTGCACATATCCAGTGCATGCCAAATTTCCTCAACTGATTATAGCTGTATGGATATTTCAATATTTATTAGTATTTATCCTTTTTGCTTTTTCCCTTCCTGTGTTTTATACGAACTAAAATCAATTGCTTAGTAAAAGATTCTGGGTAACTAAATTTATGCTGTATTAATTTTCACCCTGATGGTTTCACAGCTTAAGTGATAATATTGGAATATGGGGGAATGCACACCTTTTTTTTTATGTGGGTGATGAAGAAGGAAATCTCATCCACTCAAGTGCGGACAATATAGACATTCACGAGAATTCTCTGCTAGCGTTTGGATCACGAATTGATGTCAGAGACTGGCAGTTGCATTTAGAGTCACTGGTATGTTAACAAATGGATATGTGATAGAACTTTAAATCATTAGAAATGGTTTCCGTCCATTGATGCTTTTTCTACTATTTGTGGGTAGTTGTATCTTCTTATGGCTATCTGGGCATATAACACAGGATCATCATATAGTTTTGCAACAATTTCACATTTTAACTTTTCTTATTACATATTTTGTCGGTTCCAAGTTATTATTATTTAGTTTATATAATGAGTTTCATTCTTTTGTGTTGGGTCCTTGCTATGTGTGTTATAAGATACAGGTGAAATATCTCTTATTTGCAAGCAACTATGTGTCACATTACAATCCTTTAATTATCTCGTGTGTTTGTATTCACTCATCTAATTGTAATTTCTTAATAACATTTTTGCAATTTGCGCAGGACAATCTCGAAGTTCACTATGTGGGCTTCAGGACACCACATTTTCACAATATATCTGATCTACTCCAGGCAACGTTAGCTGATCAAGTATGTTTTCATTTGCTCATTTAAATTTTATTGTTTATTATAGTTTTGCGAAAAAGATGAATATTGAGGCTCGATGTCTTGGATTTAATATATCTTAAGTATAATAAAAGACATGTTTCTTATTTGAATGGTGAAGGAAAAACCTTTTTTCCAGGATTTTAACCTTTTCATTTACTAATAGTCCTCGTATAATCCTTCCACTTTTCAAACCTATCACAAACTGGATGAGGTTTTCAACAAACTGGATGTTTCGATATGGATGAGAATTTCCTTGTTTTCACTATAATATAAGGATCGTGTTCGAATATGGTTCGTCGTTGAAGTGCAAGATACATTAGGTTGTGATCTTGTATGGGGAAATTGTTGATCAGGATATAGAGGTTACAGTATGTTACAAATTTGTTTGTTATATTAAACTAAAGATTACAGTTGGTATATACTCATATGAGCAGTCTTCTTCACGTTCTGATCTCTTGAAGCACTTTACTTCTGATGTGTTATGTATAAAACCAATAGGTGGAGCACATATTTCCTACATTATCTTGTTCTTAAAATCTGCATAGTTTTGTGGAAGATATAGGTTTTGAAGGTTAAAAAAAACACTTCTGTTTTTAGCATTGCTATGTTAGTAACGTTCGAAAATTATTAATCTGTTTTCATATGACATCATGCTCATTTTTTCAAATTTAACTTCATGTTGTTGGGCGTATCTGTTCATATTTTTCCAGGCAAGAAGGCTTAATCATCTACGGCTACCTGACAGTTCTACTAAATCTCCAAATCTCTTAGTTTTTCAGGTATTTAATCATGGATAATGTTACAGGTTTGGAATTGAGTTGTCTTTTGGGCTTGTTTCTCTTGGTGTAGAAAATGGCTTTTAGGTGAAAAGTGTTTTTTAGTGTCTTGAAAAACGTAAAACGTAGAGAGAGTTACACGGATTTCAAGAGTACTAAAAGTAGTTTTTGGGTAGAAAGGGCTTTTGTTGGGAAAGTGAAACAAGGCCTCTATCTATCTTTGGGATTGGTATCAATTATCTCATACATTGTTTCCTCACCACCGATAGTCATCTTTTTTCCAGATTACAGGGAAGATTCCTCTAAAGGCGGATTTGGCTTTTTTGTCAGGAATTAATTTGAAGAGCTCAGAAGTCAGAGATCGCATTAGGAGACTCACAGGTTTTCTCTTCTGCTATGAAAGTACTGATATATCTCTGTGCATGATACAGGAACTTACAGTCTCTAATTTTGTATGACTGACTGTTCTCTTAGTGAGTGAATCTATGTTATGGAAAAGGTGAAAGTAGAACCATGTGTATAAAAGAATTTTTAGTGCAATATATATATCGTGAATTCATTGACTGCTTAATTAAGATTGTTTTTTCCTTGGTGGATTGCACTTTTGTGATGGAGCTATGTATCCTTACAATGTTATAAATTGCATGTTTTTTGGTTGACTTTGCAAGCTTTAACAATGATGTACTGTATTAATTGTTCAGGTCAATCTCTCACTGATCGACTTGTAGAGAAGCAGAATGAATTTGATGACAAATTTGAAGGATGTTTCAATCTGACTGGCAAGGTAATCAGTCTTAAGGAAATATTACACTTTGCCAGCTCAATTTAAAGATTTTTTTTTGTTGATGCTTCTTTTACTTACACATTCATCTTGTCCATATTGTTTGGTTTCCTAATTGTGCTGTCATGGTTTAATTTCTTCTAGACTTGTCATCAGTTGTTCATCCTCACAATCAAATAGCCATTGGTTCTTTTCTAGTGTCTTCTATCTTTAAAGTGCTTTCCAGTACTGTGTAAATGCTCTTTGTAGCCTTCTGATATCTGAATCAGGATAAATATATATCTATATATATGGTCTAAACTATAAGTTTTAACTTATGATTATTAGATTCTTTTTTCTATCCCAGGTTGACTCTGAGGCCATGCTTGTTGGTAAGGCTGCATTTGGGAATTTGCTAGGTGGTATTGGCTACTTTTATGGTCAGTCAAAGATTTCTCTTCCGAGATCTAATGTAAGTTTACCATTCATTTTTTTATGATAATCAGAAGTTTAATTACTAATTGTTTTTGTCTTGTTAATAAAATTTTTGATATGCCAGCAATTATACCCAGTGACCAATATGCCATGTTTATCCAGCCTGCTACTAGAGAAACCAGAGCTGATTGTATGAATGACAAAGCTGGCATGTGTCAAACCATGTATCCTTATGGATATAGTGTTTACCTAACCCAAATTTTATTTGTATTTGCCCTTATAAAATGACGCTAAATTAAGACCGAAGAAACATAACACGAGATGCATGACTCTGAAAAAATAATTTTGAAAATTTCTTTGCATTATATGAGGCTTCTAAAGATAAAAAAAAAAAGTAAAGATGGAATTTAACAGAAGTGTGTTTTGGGACTTTCAAACATGAGTCTGGAAAAGGTTGGAGTGGAAACAGGTGTGCGGACTTTAGCAAAACTAGATTATAATTCCTTTCTCTGCCTTTTGTCATCGGTACTTCCTTTCATAAGGACTGGTCTTGCTTGCAGTTAAAAAGTCATGATTATAATTTCTACTGGCCTGCTGAGCTATACACAGCAGTTCCTAGCCGATCCTATTTCCCAAGAGGCTTTTTGTGGGATGAAGGCTTTCATCAGCTTCTCATTTGGTTAGTTTCAACCCACCTTTTTTTTCCGACTTTAATTTTCTATTATGTGCTCCTAAAAATTAGAGAGGTGGTCTTTTATAGCAATCATACTGACATGATTTTTATTGGGGAAAAAGGCGTTGGGACATTCATATATGTTTGGACATCCTTGGACACTGGTTGGATCTGATGAACATTGATGGGTGGATTCCCCGTGAGCAAATTTTGGGTGCTGAAGCCTTGAGGTTATTTTTTATTTTGTTTTCTTACTTTTTTGTTTTATCCCATATCGAGTTCTACTTACTTGAGATATGTTGATGTCCAGTAAAGTCCCTGAGGAGTTTGTTATCCAACATCCAACTAATGGAAACCCACCTACTCTATTTCTTGTTTTACATGGTAACGGTTTTCTTTTTTAAGTCCTTTTTTTTCTGTTTAAATAGGTAAACATTGCAAGTACATATTCCTGTCATAATAAAGTGAATTTTGTTATAGCCATTTTGTTCTTTCATGGTTGTTCCTGTATCAAAATAAAATCCTTCCAATTTTCTCTTGTTTTATTGATATTATCCACACTTTTCTTATCATATTTATATCTAGAAAAGCAGAGACTTGGAAAAAATCATTTACTCATGATATGAGGATTTTTTAATTAGTAGCATAATCTAAAGATAATGCAATTATCCTGATCAAATTTCGTCATTCAGATATACTGTCTGGCCTCAAGAGTGACAAGTTCACGGCCAACGAGAACACTGAGATTGCTGCCTTCCTACAACGTGCCTCCGTTCGTCTTGATGCATGGTTCAAATGGTTTAATACTTCACAATCAGGTTTAGGACCTCTTCTAATTCTTTTTTTGGAAAAAATAGGTATAGAGGAAATTTCTGTAAGGGCAATGTTAAATAAAATCTCAATAACATTCCTGGTACTCTGTCTGAACTGCAAATGTGATGCTTTTTAACTTCCTAAGTAATGCTAGGGTGTGTAATTATGATCCCATATATGCTTAGATCTTCAAGTTATGTTGCATTCTTAAGCACATATTAGGTTTTGTTTATGAGTAAAAACAAGTCTAGCATTTGCATTGTTGAAGATCTAAGCTCTGATCACCTAATTAACCTTTATATCTTACTCCCTCCGATTCATATTAAGTGACGTTTTAGAGTTTTTCACACTTATTAAGAAAATTATTAATAACCCAAAAAACTCTCCTTTAACCCACAAAAAACCAAGCAATTAATTAAGTAATAATTTTACTTTTCTCAATTTGTTGAGATAAACATGCATCAATTGGTTATTCAACTAAGATATCCTAAGGTGGAACAAGTTTCAAAGGAAGATAATTAAGTTTTATCCCAATAAGTATGAAAAAATAATTAGTATTAATGCCAACGACACTTAATTTGAATCAAGAAAAAATGCTAGAAAGTCACTTAATAAGGATCGGAGGGAGTAATATTTTGTAGCTCATCATGAGTTCAATCTGTTGACTTTTGTAACAGTTATCCCTATTAAATTACTTCTTTTTATTACTAAAGAATATAAAAGACATCCACAATGCAATTTTTTTGCCCAAACATCCTGTTGTTATGCATCTCAATCAATTTAAAGTTTAATTTGCATTAAACAGTTTCATACTTAACGTTCACGAGTTTATTTTTGTTTCCCATTTTATGTTATTGGATATCAATTTGAAAAGACACATAGCAAAATCTGGTCTTGATTGATCTAAGAGAGAATTAAAATTGCTGAAATGCATCTACTTGGTCCTGTGCCGTCACATTGATGTTTAAATTGCTCACTAGAAATATTGTTTTGATTGTTCTTTATCCACCTTGGTTTACAGGAAAAGATCCTGGCAGCTACTATTGGCACGGGAGAGATAACAAAACAGTTCGTGAGCTAAATCCAAAGGTTGAACATCTAAGACAGCTATGATTGACATCAACTTTCTCTTCTATAATTCTACTTCAATATAACCTAATACTATATATACACACACACACACACACACTCCACTAAAGAGCTTCAAATTGGGACTCTGTGGCCTGTAGGAAACAAATATGTAGACTGTGTTTATGTTTTCCAAGCTACTAAGAAGCGTTATTGCATTACTATCTGGAAATTTACATAAGTGCTTTCGTGTAATAATCAGAGCCTTGGTTCTTTGGATTCCTTACAAGCTTGGGCAATAACAGTGTAAAACAGATAATCTTTTAAAATCATAGTTGGTGAGTTAAATTCTTAGTGGATAGATCAATGTAAAATGAAACCATTTAGAGGAGAAATTGTGGTTAGAAAGTAGCATGATGAAGAATGTTTTGGTGATATAACCTAGGGAGGTTATAAGAAAATTTTCTGGTTGGAGGACAGATTTTTGACTTTTGATTGTCCTATCAGATCATGATTCAGGAATTATCTAGGCTACCAAGCTCTGATAGCTTGATACTATATAGGTCAATTTGAGCGATTTGCATACTATTCCATTGTGCTTTGGTGGCCATTATGAAATGCCATTTAGCTGTTTTATTTATCTCTTTTCTGGTCTCTCTAGACACTCTCCTCTGGATTGGACGACTATCCACGTGCCTCACACCCTAATGACGATGAGCGTCACTTGGACCTAAGATGCTGGATGCTTCTTGCAGCAGACTCCATGCATAGACTAGGGGAGGTTTTGCCTGACAATAAAGAACTAGTGAAGGTGAAATAAGGTGCAAAGTAAGGAATTCATATATCATGAGTCAATATGTTGATTGATGAATCATGGTGTATGTATCATGCAGGAATATGCTTTTACTGTCAAACTGCTAGCTGATTTTGAAATTCTGAACAAGGTTCGTCTTCTTTCATTCTTTAAGTGGCCCGACCTTTCTTGCTTGCTTTACTCCCTCTCCCTCTTTGCATTGTTCACCTTGATAAAAAAAACAGTACTGCATTTGTGGTATTTTCCTTGTTTGTATCCGTGGTGTATTCTAAATATCCTGGTTTCTCCTAGATGCATTTTGATGAAGAACATGGAGCATACTTTGATTTTGGGAATCACACAGAGAAGGTACACCTCTTATGGACTCGTGTAGAAAGTTGAGGATTTATTGTTTTCCTTTTACTTTGGAAATTGTTGAAAGGATGCGTTACATTCACTTGCAGGTTCGCATGCAGTGGAGTGTGAAGATGAATGAAAACTATGCCACTGAGTTTGTACGCAAAGTTCAAGAGAAACCCAAGCTGCAGCTAGTTCCTCAAGTTGGTTATGTTGGCCTTTTCCCATTTATGGGAAGAATCATTCCTCCTGTAAGTCATGCATGGGCTAGATGACTATTTATTTTCTGTTTAACTTAGTCCAATGTTCGACATCTTAAATCTAATTATTTTCATGCTCAAAAGGCAAGAGGAAATGAATACAAGATGTTGGCATTGATTCATTTTGTGCTTATGAACTGATTATTGCAGGATTCATGGATCCTGGAAAAACAGCTTGACCTTATTTCAAATAAGAGCATCCTATGGACAAATTATGGGATTCGCTCTCTTGCCAAAATAAGGTGAGTCTTGTTTGTATAATGTGCTTATAGCATTTTCTGCAGAAGTACCGTGTTCAGATACACATATGTAACTCCAATGCTTACACCTGTAATGTTGTTATCACTATTGGAAATTGGAATGTACTATACAGTCTTGTTTTGACAAGTAATACTCATTAATTTATATCTCATTAGTCCTCACTACAAATATAAACTTGATTCTAATGACGTGACTTTATTCTTATTCTGACTTTTCAACATGTTAGAAAGCCTCTGCTTTGACATTGCATTTCTGGTATGTTATAGTTCATTATACATGAAACGCAACACAGAGCATGATCCGCCATACTGGAGAGGCCCCATATGGATTAACATGAATTATATGATCCTTTCTGCACTTCATCATTACTCTAGAGGTACATCCATCTTCCATCTAAATAAAAAACGTGCATGTAGTTTTTACCACCATATACTCTTGAACTAAAACATCTGCATTTGCCCTTTTGGCATTCTGCAGTTGACGGTCCGCATAAACAGAGAGCTGGAGTCATTTATGATGAGCTGAGAAGCAACCTTATAAGGTACTAGTCAGTATTATTTTCAGCAATTTTATCACATTTATACAACTTGGCACAGTCAATCTTAAGCACGCCAGTTTGTCACAGAAACATTGTTGGGAACTATAAGAACACCGGGTATATGTGGGAACTGTTTGATCAGAAGACGGGCAAAGGCAAGGGAACACGGCCATTTACAGGTTGGACATCGCTTGTGGTATTAATTATGGCTGAAGATTTTAGCAACACTTGGGGTTGAGAGAAACAGACATTTCCTATATGTACTGTTCAAAATTTGTAGAATTTTATGTTATAAAGCAAACAGGACAGCTTTTTTAGATCGGTATTTCATACAGCGTCGTAGTGTGCAAACATGAATCAATGATCGACCTCCAGACTTGAGAATGGGAGGTAGAGTTACATTTGTCATAATATAGAGCTCAAATTAACTTTGAATCTGTATTACAAAAAAAAGGGTTCAACAATTCGTTCATATTCAAGTTAAAAGGAGCTTCTCTACGAAAAAATTCCAAGAACACTAGTGAGCCTCACTGTCTCCGAGCAAACTGTTCCTTATTCCACAATATCATCAACCATTTCGGTGTCCTCAGCCATTATGATCTCCATATCTCTAATATCTCGTTTTAACACATTCCCAAGCTTTGCAATGGCCTCTGTTTGATGCTGCAATACCTGCCAGACAGAATGAGAGAGGCAAAAAAAAATGTAAGATGCAGGAGGGAAGCACCACGGCAATCTAGAACAAAAAATCTACAGTTTCCAAACTGCAGCCCCTACCTCCTGCATGTCTGTGAGACTTCGCTCATGAATTTTAGTTGAGCCCGGGAGACAAAATGACAAGTTAAAGCCATTATCATTCGACTGCATACGAGAAATAGCAAGTAGGTTTTGAACTCTCCTAGTAAGTTCCGCTCCAGATCCTTTCAGCTGGCAGATGCATCAATTTGTTAAGAGTTAATAAATGCATATTCCAAAGCATCAATGCTTTCATATAACTAGAAGCGAAATGGAGCCAGACAAGCTATTGCATAAACCTGTTGAGTTACTGCAGCCAGCTTCTCGGCCAACTCAACCTCGCCCTTTGTTAGGGGCAACCTGCAACCTTTTCCTTCCAGTACCTCCACTATTCTCATAACCTATTTTGTTTTCCATAACCATTATATACACATAAATCAAACTATGTATCAATGAGTCAAAACCTGACGAGTACAAATAAATCAGTTATCAACGCAGAAATAGCAAATAGAGCTTGAAGTAACACCTCAAGAAGCATAAAAAAGAAGCCTGCAGACACTAATTTAGTATCATACCCTTAACAAGCGCCTTTGCAGACCCTGCTCCTTTTGCCTTAATCTTTCAATACGAGGTAAAGTGTCAGCCTGAAAGTGGCTTTGAAGCTGGCGGCAAAGAAAGATGATTTATTAAACCAAAAGTGATTACATATGCCACACAAGGCAAGACATCCTAATCCAAAGCCTGGAAGCAGAACCAAATAGGGTGAGGGGGAATTGATACCATCTTCACATTACTTTGAGTCATCCTTAGTCTCTCACTATCAGAAACAATTACTTCATCTTGAAGCTGCATTATATAAATGAAAGAAGAATCAGATTTTACATTACAAGAGGTCATTAATAGACAAGAGCTGCAATAGATTGCATAGAAAAACAGATAACACAAAGTTTGGCATCATTTTGCCTTCCTCTAAGGCCAACAATATCTTTCTACAGCAGCCTATGAGAACTGGAGGGCTTAAGAAGACTAGGAAACCAACTGCTATGTACTAGAACTCCAACTGCTAAATGCTTCTCCTTGGTCGACTGCAGCTCTAAGTAATCAGGCACTTAAGCAGGAATCTCTAACAGAGCAACAGGTTTGGTACAAAACTAAACGGTCGGTATTGTAGATTTAAAAATAACGTTTTAACAAAGTAAGAGGGAGGGAATATCTTGTTACGTTGTACACAGCAGATCTGATGTATGAGGGTGTCATGGGATATGGGAAACAAAGTTTTTCAGATATTGAAAAGCAGTTTAGCACTTAAAAAACAGTTAAAGCCTAAACTGCTAATAGCATATAAGATTAAGGTGCAGGGCTGCGTAAAATTATATCGGTCTGGTTGCATAGCTAAGGAAGAAAAAGAAAGAAAAGCTCCTAAAAAGATAGAAAAATCTTGAAATGAGAGAAGTCCATATTTAGAGGCATTTTACAACGACAATAAAAACACTCAGGGCATGTTTGTTTCTATACCAAAGGTATAGGGAATGGGGTTAGAAATGACTCAAACATATTTTTGTGTTTGGTTAGAATTTTTTTCAGGAATGAGTGATACCCTGGAATGACCAATGCCCCACTTTTACACATAACTTCATACCCATCTCTACATCAAGGTATGACTCATAACTAAAATCACTCAACCCCATTCCATATACCAACCCGATTCCCGGCATGGAACCAAACGGGCCCTCAGAGAACTGAGCAAATGAGCCCTTTGCTTAGATCTCCAGCAACGTTGCAAACTTTGCTATGACCATTAGCCACATTCACTTGTGAGCTTTGCATGAGCATGTTCTGATGCACCACTGTTAGGTCATCCTCAAAGATACAAGGCCCTTGCAACCAACATTCTTCTGAATAATGAAAATGTTATCACATTTTTCAGATAAAAACAACAGGATAATGCAGCACAGTTTGTGGTAAAAGCAAGTACCTTCAGTCGTTGTGAAAGATCCTTGAATCCCTGGACAAGCTGTGGCCATAGCCTCTCCCGATTGGAACTGTCCATTCCCTCAAGCTTACCTAAAGCCTCTGCCCACATAATCTGCCGACCATGAACTATTAAAAAAGCTCAGCAGGAAATATGAATATATAAAGTCTTTGTGACAAATTACAACATAAATACAAGGTGACTGAACGATGAAAGTAACTCACATCTGCAACACCAGTGGGCTTTACTCGTAATTGTTGCTCTGTAACACTAAACAACAGATGCTGCAACAAAGAATAAACTTCAGATATAATGCCACTATGAAATGGATGCACAATAGCAGGCACATTGATCTTCCCTATCTATGTTTTGATAACATCCATATGTACAGAAATACCAGCACTGACATATAGTTAACATCATTCCAAATTTCCAAGGCAGCTCAAAATTAATGAATATTCATTCTAGCATAACAAAACCAGAACAATCTATAAGCAAAATGTCATTCTACATGAGTTTCTAAGCACCAAATATAGTTTTAAAGTAATTTCAGGGCAGTTGAGGAAACTACCTTGAACGCATACTTAGGGTTTCCAGGCTCCTCCTTGTACGCATCAACAATTGCCTGTCAACATTCAAACAAATGCAATGGAGAAAGTTGATAAATCATACATAAAAGGAAAAACAAATTAGGGTTGAAATAAACGTGCACCTGAATATCGCGTTCGGCGAGAGAAAAAGGCAAAGGAGCCACCGGTGCCATCTGAGTGGTCAGCTGAGCATTCGGAAACGAAGTGGTTTGCTGCTGTGGAGTTAAGAACGATAACGCCCCAGGAGTCTGGAATCCGAAGCCACCGGTGTTCGGCTGTTGAGACATCGATGTTTGTTGCTGCGCTTGAGAGAATGGAGTCGAAAAAAGAGAAGATCCGGAAGAAAATGCCGGCGTCGAAGGAGTTCCAAAAGCTGGAGTAGAAGCCGTCCCCGGAGTTCCGAACGCAGGAGTAGTCGAAGGTGTGCCGAACAAAGAAGTAGACGAAGGTGCTGCCCCGAAGGCCGACAAATTGGACGGCGTCGCTCCGAAGGCCGGGGTAGAGGACGGTGTACCGAAGGCTGGGTTAGAAGCCGGAGTGCCGAAAGCGGGCGTCGCTGACGGCGTTCCAAAAGGCGATGCAGCTCCGAACATGCTCGCCGGCTTATGAATGACCGTGGAGACTATAATATCGGAGAAAGAACGCCTGGGTCTGGGGAGGTGAGGAGGGAGGTTTTCTTTTCGCCCGATAGTTTGATTGCCTTCAACACAGCCTCTTTCAATTGCTATTGGGCCGAACCTTAGAGGGGTGCATGTAGTCATGTAGATAAATTTTTTTTTGGGAAATTCCGGTTAGTACCCCTGAGTTTTAGGATTTTCCGGTTGGTACCCACAAAATATTCTTTTTCCGGATGATGCCCCTGAGCTTTTGCTTAAGTTCGTTCCGTGCCCCCAATCTTCCAAAAATAAACTTTCCGTCAACTTTGACTATAATCAGAACAAAAATAAAATAAAATAAAAAAACTAAAATCAACCATCGACCATTTTTATACCCATTGTCCTCATCAACCACGAGCCCTAATCGCCTCGCCATAATCGACCTAAGATCTAATAGCAAATCGTGCTCATCTTACCACAATCCCTCAGCCTGAATCACCTCGCCATAGTCGACCTGAAATCTGATAACGAATTGTCCACAATCTCACAGATCTACTCTCGTTAATTGTTTCGCGTGAACGTTTGAGCCTCCAAGCACCATTGTTAATGTAAATCAACGTTTTGGGTAAAAAAGGCGTTCAATTTTGTGCTTAATGAGATTTGTCATAAAAAAAAATGAGTTTAGTACTTTTTGTTCGATTTGTCAATCATCTTCTTGCCGGGCATAAACGAATTGTGAACCAACTAGGAAATCAATATTAAATTAATTCGACTTCATTACAGTACTGATAATTAGGGTATTAAGGTTTAATTAGGGGAATGATTTATGGAAAAAACTTAGCACCAGTACAATTGAGAAGGATTGAACGAGGTGGGTCGTATGCCTTATTGAGAAATCGATAATTTCGAACTCCAATTGGAGACATGAATTTTGAACATCAAGAACAAGATTCACCATCCAAGATTTGGTGAGAGGTGAATTTGAACAATTGAAACTTTATTCCTTTCTTTGTTTGATAGAAGAAAAATGGGGTAGAAGCAGATGAAGATTACAACTATGTCAATCAAATTAGAAAAGGAAATTGGTTGACATATATGGCGTTTGGAATCCATGCTCTTCTTCATTCAAAAGGATTAATATTTTTTTTAATTCCAATTGACAGAATGTTAATAAAATTAACAGGTTAAGTGATTTTGGGTACGAAGCAAACTAAATCAAAAGCTCAGGGGCATTAGCCGGAAAAAGAATATTTTGTGGACACCAACCGGAAAAACTAAAAACTCGGGGATACCAGTCGAAATTTCCCTTTTTCCAATAAATGGGTAACATATTATTAAAAAAACAAACTAGTTATTTCTAGAAGGGATTACATACTCGGAAATAATCAAGTCCGTAATAGAACTAGGCAAAGAAGAAAAAACAAAGGTGCTGAAATTCTCGTTAAGAGTAATAACAAGATTTGCAAGGCTATTCGCCAAGATGATGCGAATATTAACAACCCAAGTTTGTATCAGAGAACGGCATTGTTGCGTGTAGATAAATTTTGTAATCTTGTCAACAAACAACATGGTTAGCGTTTCGTCTTAGTTCCGCACGGAGTTTTATAGAATTATAAAATTATTTATTCATATATTTTAAATTTTGATTAAATTGATATCGGTAAAGATATTTTTAAAAAACTATACATATTTAAAAAAATATGAGCATAATATTTAAACCTAGTATATGCATTCTATCTAAAAATAAAATAAACATCCTAATATTTGTATAATATATACCAAAAAAATATCTTAATAATCTTCCTACTTTTTATATCAAAAAAATAAAAGATTATTTTTTAAAAGTAATGGTTATTTTGTCAACGATTAGTTTAAAAAAATGGTGGTGTGGTCCAATCTAAAAGTGACATATATCGTTTAATAATTTTTTTAACTTTCGCTTTAGGTTATAATTATGATAGATGTGAGAGATGGTTGTATATTCTAAGAAGAGCACATCATCAAGAAATTTGTTACTAACATTTCAATTTTACAATAACAAGTTCTCTTACGATGTAAAGCTTTGGTTATCGCTTTCTATTTCAAAATTTCAAGCGCCTAATTTGATTGCTTGTTGGAGGTCTAATATAAGGTTAATGTTTCAGCTTGAAGGATCGTCGTTCTCGCCTTTTTTCATAAACGTGAATGTTGGATACATTATAAACGCTTGATTTGACTTAAATATCCTCAATCTTTATGATTAAGTTTGAAGGATCTTCAATAATGTATATCTCTCTTCTTTGTTTAATATAACATATTTGAGTATATTTATTTTTTCTTTCATGATTGGACATAAAAAATTATTTCTAAATGAATGAAAAACACAAATTCTCATTTTCATATTCTATCAATCATTTTCTCATAATATTTTCTATTTAAGATTTTTCTAATAGTTAGAAGAGAAAAGAGGATAATATTAATCGTAAAAATTGTATTGAATATTAATTAAAAGTTCAAATATTAAATTATTAGTTTAAATAATGAAAAATTAAATATTAAATTTGATGGTTAAATGTAATTCTTGTAAATATTTTTAAAGCTTAAAATATTAAATTATTTGTTTAAAATATATTTTACTAACTGAGATCTTGTCAACACCCCATAACTAACGAGGATACTTTGTTTCTCGCAGGGATTATATGAGGACGGGTCGGAAATAAAGGACATAATTAGAAGTCAAAGACGGGCGGACGATTGCATTTCATGCCCAACCCCTATGTGTAACTAGGGCTGCAAGTGAACCGAGTCGAGTCGAGTTTTGAGTTGCTTATACTCGGCTCAGTTAAAAATAGACGAGCTCGAACTTGAACGTGAGTTTGGTTAGAACTTAAAACTTGTTTGAGCTTGGTTCATTTTAATGTTCGACGAGCTCGAGCTTGCTCGCGAACCTCTCGTTTAGTTTCTTCAAGAGACAAATCCGTGAACAACTCATTTACTTGATTAGTTATACAAGCAAATGAAACTAAAATTTAAACTACGTGGTTTGAGAATCACCACCAAAACTATGTAATTAAACATAAACTATATATTGTATATAACATATGTATAGTATAACTTATTTATGAACGTATAATCGAGCTCGCTCATGATCATATAATCGAGTTTGCTCTTGAACAAATGAGCTGATTTATCTTGCGCTCAAGCTCAGTTCATTTATCTTTCAAGTCTTAAAATTGTGCTCAAGTTCAGTTCATTTACAAACCGAGTTGAACATGAATAAAATTTAACCAAGTCGAACACCGAATTTCTCATGAACGGCTTAGTTTATTTATAACCCTACGTGTAACCCTATAAGATAAAGGTCATAAATTAGTTTTTTATTTTATTTTCATTTCATTAAAAAAATACTTCATATAAAATAAACGAAAATCACAAAAACCCAATAGCTGTTCTGACCACCCCCACCCAGGTTCCCACATCGTATCCTCCCTCAGCCCTCGCCGTATTCCGCTCTCTACCTATTTCTTCTTTATCTTTCTTTTCGAGTTCCCTGTAACAGTCATCGAAACCCTAAACAATCCCAGAGCTCTCCTCCGCTCCCTGTTTTGATAATCTCCTTTCCGTTCCGATCCGAACCTCTCACGTCCTTCCATCTCTTTCTCCCTTTGTCTTCACATCTTTACCAATCAGATCTCCAATCTCTAAATTCGAATCCCCAATTCGCCAATTGTTTCTCCTTTCTTCCGGTCAGAATCTTGACGTTGCCAACATCGAATCGCGAACATGGCGAGTGGAAAATTTGATCTGCCTGACGATCTGCTATCATCTACTCCCCAGGGTACTAAACTCTCGATCTGATTGACATATATTTATTAATTTTTTTCTTTTCAAATTATTAATTTCACCATATTTGTGGTTTATTTAATGGATATATTTGATATTATTCTGCTGGTAGAATTATAATTGTAATTTTAATGTTCACGCGGCTAGGGTTTGTATAGATCTGGCGAACAAGATCCCGCTTTCGACTTATTGAATTGATTAACGAACTTCTAGGTTTCCAATTTATGGGGATTCTACTGTTCCTGCAGCTAGCATTGGATCTAATATGCATTGTGGATTCAGATTGACTGATGTATACGGTTATATTATTTATTTCTCGAATTCTCTATTTAACAAGTTTTCTCCTAGCTTGGACGAAATGTAATTGCATGCTGTTCTGACACTATCTACTAATCTAGCTGTGGGATATAGAATAGTCTTTCTTGTGCATGAGAAGTTCAATTTTTTTTTTTAGTAAATTCTTGTTATTACTAATTTCTAACTTTTGTTTTGTGCTGGAATAAGCAGTTTATGACAAGGAAAAGTCAGCTATGGGATTACTAGATGATATGAAAGGTAGGGCATAATTGTGAATGCATATTTTCACAAGGTTACTATTTTTGTTTGAATCACTAACTGCCATTATCTTCCTCTGCCTCTCAAAATCAACAGACCAAGCTCCATCAGACAGCAGCATACCTTTGTCTCCGCAATGGCTTTATGCTAAAGCAAACGAAGCTAAGCCTGTACGTGCTTGTATATTAGCGGAACAGAGCTTCTTTATCTTCTTCTTTTTGCAATTCTCCATCCATATTTTCATATCTGTTAGTGAGACTTGTTGACATATCCTTTTATACAACAGGATTTACGGCCCCCTAGCTCTCTTTCTATTGGAAATTCGCATGATTCAAGTCAGAAGGAGGGTGACAAGAAGGATTGGAGAAAAGTGGCTACTGAGAATGAGAGTGCACGTCGTTGGCGTGAAGAGGAAAGGGAAACTGGCGTACTTGGTAGAAGAGAGAAAAGAAAAACTGATCGCCGTATTGAAAATATGTCAACCAAGGAGACCGTGGATGCCAGGAATCTTTCTTCTGCTGATCGATGGAATGATGTGAACCGCAATTCTGCGCTTGAAACACGGCGTGATGGCAAGTGGTCTTCTAGATGGGGTCCTGAAGAGAAAGACAAGGAAGGCCGGACTGAGAAAAAGGCTGATTCGCAGAAGGAAGATGCTAGTTGTGACAATCAGTCTCTCACTGGTGGAAATCGTGCTGTGGAGCGTGATCTGGAGACCCGTGACAAATGGAGGCCTCGCCATCGGATGGAAGCCAGTTCTGCTGCACCTACTTCTTATCGGGCTGCTCCTGGTTTTGGACCTGAAAAAGGACGGTCCGAGGGTTCAAATATGGGGTTTACTGTGGGAAGAGGGAGGGCTAGTGGTGTACCTTTGAGCAGGCTCCCATTAGGATGCTCATTTGGCAATATACAATTTGATAGGAACAAAGATGCTCCTGGTAAACCAAGTTTTTCAGCTGATGCTTTTCGCTACCCAAGGGGTAAGCTTTTGGATATTTACCGCTCGCAGAAGCTTGATTTAGCTTTTGGCAAAGCACTAGATCCAATAGAGCAAGTGTCTTCTTTGACTCAAGTAGAGGCTCTTAAACCACTTGCTTTTCTTCTTCCAGATGCTGAAGAGGAGGTAAGAATTGTGATGCAATAGATTTGATATAGTTTGGTCATGTTTGGTAAAATATTTGTGATTTTATTTGTTTATCAGGCCATTCTTAATGACATATGGCAAGGAAATGCCTGCGGTAGCGGGGTCTCTTACAACACATTGAAAAAGGGCAAAGTGCTGGAGAACCCTACAGGTATTACAACTTTCATTAAATAAAAAATTGTAACGACTACGTAATTTTTTTTTATAAAAACATACTAGATGGTTTCTTTATTGTTAGGCATAATGGATGCAGATTTCATTGAGGACAAGGTCGATGCCTCTCTGATGGATACAAGCCATGATACTGGTGGTAGCTTCCCAAGCTCCACAAATGATGATGTTTATAATCAAATTGAAGGTAATATTAATAAGACATTGTCGGCAATTGCATCAGTTGCTATCCACACTGTGCCTTAACTTTTGGATTCACCTCTTTTACTTTGTGACAATCAAATAATTTGTTCTTTCCTTTATTGACTTGAAATTTCAATTCTCCTTTTCAGAAAGAAGTGCTAAGCCTGAAGAGAAGCCTACTTCCTGGGTTGATTTTGACAACTTCTTGTCAAGAAGTGCTAAATGTGAAACTGAAGCTGATGGTGTGAACAAGAATTTCAAACACTTTGATTCTGATAAATGGGATTCCATCAATTCTGCTATAAACAAAGATTCTGCGTATGACAATGCCAACTATGGCATTAACATGAAGCTTCCTGATGAGTCAAATTCTGTATATGTCGAGGAAAGTCAGAGTGGCAACTCACAGTTTTCATGGAGCAAGAATGCGAGCCAAATTAGGAATGGTATACCTCCTGAGGAGTTCACTTTATACTATTGTGATCCTCAGGGAGAAATCCAGGGACCTTTTCTTGGGGTGGACCTGATTTCATGGTTTGAACAGGGATTTTTTGGTACAGACTTACCTGTACGTCTGGCAGATGCTGCAGAAGGAACAGCCTTTATGGAACTGGGTGATGTGATGCCACATTTGAAAGCTAGACAAGGCTATGGCAGCGGCTCAGACTTACCCGTGAAGCTGGATCAGTCTGCTGGACAAGGGGAAAAGTTGCGGAGAAGTCTGCCTATTTCTAAGATTGGTGATTTGGCATCACTAAGTAATGAAAGCTGGGGAGTTGCAGATTATGATAATCCCTCATCTCAGAAGTTCCACTCTGATCACAGTCTAATGTCCACACTTCCATATGTCGAAGGCAAAGGCCCTCAGGATTCTGCCACTCAAGATGAAGGTATTGTTTCTGCAGAAACAATTGGTTGGCTGATCTATGCTTTGATTTTCCATAGTTTTTTTTTGTCTTATGCATTTCTGTTTTCTTTCCTTTTCTCAGAAATTGTGTTTCCTGGACGGCCTGGAAGTGGGCATAATGTTATGGACAAGGCTTTTAGAGTGAATGACGTTGATTTTTCCATTCCAGTTAATTACACTTCTCGTGTGAATGAAGCAAATGAACAACACAGTGCTTCACAAAGTGATGATAAGTTACATCCATTTGGATTATTGTGGTCAGAGCTTGAAAATGAACGTCCTGGACATGCGCAGTCCTACAGTGCACCTGTAAATGTTAGTATGTCGGGTGACCTTGCGGCTCATATTGGTGAGAGATTTGCCTCAGTAAGGGGGGCTCCTGGTGTTTCTGAGTCTTGTGCCGATGAATCATGGTCTAATTCATATAGAAATAGACCACTTTCTGATGCAAAGTTATATGGTTCTAATATGGATGCTCAGCACTATATGCACATGGAGCAAGATGCTCATCATCCAAAGTATCCTGAACAGTTGATATCACAGCGCCTTGAACATCCTCAACAAAGGAATCTTATGTCTCAAGCTCCTCACTACAATGACTCAGTTTTGGAACAGGTGGCTAGTATGAATGATCTTCACCAACAGTTCGCTAAACAGTCAATGCCGGATCTAGAACAATTTTTGGCTCTTCAGCAGCAACAGCAACAGCAGATTGAGCTTCAGCAACATCTACAACACCAGCAAATTATCATGCAGGAGCAGCAGTCGCAGGCTAGGCAGTTGCTCTTTCAACAGTTGCTTCAGTGCCAAGGCCATGAACCTGGCTTTGCCCAGTCACATGTTGATCCAAGTGGGTCCAACAATGTTTCGGGTCAAGAATTGATGAAGCATCATCTTATACGTGAACTGCAGCAGCGTTCGCAGCATCCAATGAGTCACGCTGATCCTCGCCGGGAACAGCTTATTCAAGCAAAGTTTGATCAAGTAGTGCATCAAGATCATCAAACTGATCTATTTGACCTTGTTGATAATACAAGGCGTGATCAGCTGCATCCACTGGAGCAGGAAAATCTACGACAGGAGCAGCTGCGAGCAAGACACTTGGCACTGGGATTAAGGCAGCGAGTTGACATGGAAGAAGGAAGACCTGTTGGTGCAGTTTGGCCTATGGATGAATCAGAGCAGTTCATCCAAAATCAAGCTGGTGTTCATAGAGCACATCCTATTAGTCCCTTAGAGGTCTTCCAGCAGCTACAGAGGTCGTCTCATGAGGAACAATTAAACCAGTTTGAGCGCAATATTCATCGGCATGAGCGACTTCAAAGGGGCGTTTATGATCCAAACACATTTCCATTTGAACAAACAATGTCTTTGAGCACTGGTCGGCTCGGGATGAACACCGATGCTCTTAATGCCATGGCTCATGCTCAGGGTTTGCATTACCAGGATTCAAACACAGGCATCCATTCTGCTGGCCAAATGGATGCACGCCATTCGCACTTCCCATTTACTCCAAATGAATATCCTGGCTCACATTTTGAAGCAATTGATGGTCGCTGGGTTGATGGTGATGGTCATAGGTCAAGTGATTGGTTGGAGTCTCAGATCCAGCAACTGCATTTAAGTGCTGTTCAGCAGAAGAGGGAGATTCAAGACAAAATAAATTTGGAAGATCAAAGGTCATGGATTCAACCAGGGTTCGATGAAGAGAAGTCAAAGCGGTTATTGATGGATTTACTACATCAGAAATCTAGTTTACATTCTACTCAGTCACCAGATGTGATTGGCAGGGTATCCTTAGAAAGAAAACCGTCTAGCTTTCATGTTGAATCAAGCCCTACAGACCATTTGAACAGGCTTGGCCAAGATCGAGAATTTTCTGCTAGACCTTATACTCCTCTTTCTGGTGAACAAGTGCAGGTTAATGTATTGAATGAGCAGAATAGTGGCTTTGAAAGGGGTGGAACATTGCCCCCGAGATCTAGCTCTGCAAGACATATGGAGGAGCTGGTCTTTCCTGTAACAGATAGAACTACTCAGGCGATGGATGCCATCTCCAGCATGGTTGGCAGTTCATATAAGGATTCGAAGCTTTCGGAGGTGGAATTAAAGAAGCGTCCCGTCAAAATTAAAACAATGACAAGAGAGTCAGAGGCTGAGATGCCTAATAGTAGTTCTAAACAAGTTGGAATTCCTCGTTTAGGCAGTGGAGAGATTTTAACTAGGTCCACTACCAGACAAAACTCAAGTGGAATTGCAGGTAATTGCTATAGTTGCTCCTGATAGTTCTTTTCATAGTCCTGTTCCAGGGTAATAATGTCTGAAATGGGTGCAGATGAACTGGGAGGCTTCTATAGTGACAAAATTGGACGATCTAATTCTTCTGCAGAAGGGGTTGCTAATGACAGGTATCTAGTTCTAGAAGTTGGAATGCTGATAAATTGTGTAGCAGAGAGATGTTGATGATGCCCTCTGATGATTTGGGTGTTTGGTTTGCTCATGTTTGAACATTTTACCCGCTCAACTACCAGTTATATATGCATATATCATGTGTGAACATCTGATGTACAAAATTGGAACTAACGTTATATAAGAAATATGGAATCGTATATGTTGAAACTATTTGTTCCTTGGAATTTGTTATTGCTGTGGTAATATTGTCAAGATGTGATCCATTTTGACATTACATTAAAATTTGTTTCTTGCGAGTTTTTACTGGATTGATGATAACACTAGTTGCATATTATCAATCAAATAAATCAGCAGTAATAAGTGTAGGACAGGTTTTCAACTTGTTTTAGTGTTTTGGAGATTACTGAGTTTTAATAATATCTTCATATTTGCAGGCTGCCGACAGTGCTTTCCCGAGGATTAGACACTGTTTTACTAAAGCACACTCCTGTTCCCTGTGCCCTGTCATCTCAGGAGGGCTTGTCTGAGATAGCTTCTGATTCTGTCCCTAGAGGAGCTACTCCTTCAGTTGTCACTTCTGATGGTATGTTGTTCCTTCAACTGAAATTATGCTTCCCATTATTGCTTAGTGAGTATTACTGGAATATGGCTGGTATAGTGGACCAACTCAATATGAATCATCTTTATACATCTTGCACACATAAATAACTATAACATGACGCCTGTTTAGATGGAACTTCCATTCTGGTCCTTTATGTGCTTGCATATAATAGATACAAACTTCAAATATGATTAAATTGGCAGCCCAAATCTGGGTTATGTTTATTGGCTGTTTTGTTCTGTTCGATTTTCTATTGATTACCCTCAAATGGAACATGAACTTCAACACTTCGGCCTTTTTTGACGCTGTTGTAAATGTTCCATTCTTGTAAATTTCAGCTGGGAGACGGGATGTTCGAGGAGGAAACTCAGTTAATCAAGATCCACATATCAGTTTAACTGTAAAGAAGGACATGCATTTCAGGCGGACATCATCCTGTAGCGATGCGGATGTTTCAGAGACCTCCTTTATAGACATGTTGAAAAGCAACGCTAAGAAGCCACCGCAACCTGAGGTCCAGGCTGCTTCTTCAGAATCAGCAGATGGGTCCCAGGGAGGTCGTAGTGGGAAGAAGAAGGGGAAGAAAGGAAGGCAGATTGATCCTGCTCTCCTGGGTTTTAAGGTCACCAGTAACCGTATTATGATGGGGGAAATCCAAAGGGTGGAAGATTAACAACGTGTTTATACTTATGTTCACTGTTTGCGTGTATTTTTCCTTGTTAGAGAGATGTACATATTTACATGGTGTAAAGCAATTGGCGGACAATTTTGTTTTTAATCATTTTCCTCTGTTGCTCACTTGCTCAGACATGGTATACCGCCCCTAAAAATTTGGGGGCGAAATTAGATGCCTAGTTTGCATTTGGCAATCAAATGTAGAGCTTTGTTGATACAAAATATGTTGTATGAATATAAAATGAAAGAAGCATGATTTTGTACTATTTGCATGGCTGCCGTAGCACAATCAAGATGTTAGTTTCTTTTGTAAATTAAGCAAGTGCCATGAGAGCATTTAACACCCAAATGTAGAGCTTTGTGGAATTGTGGATACAGTTGGCGTTCAAATGTAGAGCTTTGTGCATACTGTTAGGTTTCTGATCCATTTTCCAATGTGTAGACTGTAGAATTATTGTTGCAGGAGGGGTAGAGAGCCGTGTACGAACCTGTGACAAGTCGCTACATGACATTGGAAGAACAAGTGTTGGTGATTCTCTTGAGATAATCCACACAAACAACAAAGATTATCTAAAGTTGCCCCATATTTGAAGTCTTTACTTCATTTAGAAGCTTTCTACTGAAGCGAACCATCAGAATAAATGTGTGCATAGATACGAGTCTATTCCAAGTCCAGCGGCTCCATATAACAGAAGAAAAGTTGCCAATAAGCCATCTTTCCGTCAATAGCCACTCTTGACGGAGAATTTCTGATTTGTCACAACTTCATGAATCATTTGGAACATTCCAACTTTATCTTCTCTTGCTTACAAGACGAATCATTTGGAACATCAAGGGAGCATCTACATCTCCGAAAACTATGACATGATCAGCACCCAAGTTGGAGGTGACTAGAAAAAGCAACAGGGATTAAACTTGGTAACAAAACGACTCTGTTAAGACCCTGAACCTGACACTTGGTAAACTTCATGAATCTCCTTACATTCATCCATATCGATCAACTAGGGTGGCATCGGATTCAGCCAGCAGCTGTTTGTTGTGAACTTCGGCATCTCCCAAAGCTCAATGAAATTCCAAGTCTACTGCCTTGTATGAACATTTGAATTTGCATACGGTTTCCATAGGAAAAATACAATTTAAGTTGCTTAGAACATCAGATCTGCATGTATGATTTTACTAAACATTCAGAATATTCCAAAACAAATGTCATATACACATTTTAAATTTCTTAAACACATGGATATAATCATATATGCTCTTCCTGATGAGACCCTAACTGTGTTGATCTTCATGTATGTAATGTGTAGCTAGAAAAACACAGCCAGATGAGATTCTATCTATTGTTTGTTAAAAACCTGCTAGTTGTAACATGAGATGTTAAACAATTATCCAAAAATTAGCAAATACAGGCATTTCAATTTGGCTCTAAACAGTGCTGTTTTGAGGGTTCCGTTTCCCATTCAACTTCACCGCATGCTGTGAGCACAGTTGTCAGTATGTAATCATCAACCTCAAAACCCTCTGATTGCATGCGGTACATCAGCCTCAAGGCTTCTCTGCAGTGCCCGTTTCGAGCATAACCCACAATCATGGCCCTCCAAGCTACCGGGTTTCTCTCTGGCATGCTACTAAAAACCTGGAAGGCCTCCGAGAGACACCCACACTTGGCGTACATATTAATCAAAGCACTTGCCACAAAGACATTCGAGGAGCCAGGGTTCTTGTTCACTGATGAATGTATAGACTTACCTTGTTGGATATTCTCCAGCTTAGCACAGACCTTGAGGATGGACGAATAGGTAAAAGGGTTAGGCTCCACACCTTCCACCAACATCTCTTTGAGGAATTCCAGGGCTTCAAGTTCATATCCTAAAGAGCACAACCAGAAATTATAGCCGTCCATGCCACAACGTCTCTAAGAGGCATTACCTGGAGTGCTCTACAAGCTCTAGTATATTCTCCACATTTGCAGTAAAGCCACACAAGGGTGCTTCCTATGTAGATATTATTCTGTAGCGAGTTCTTGATTATTTGCGCATGAACTTCCCTCCCTGAAGAAAGAGCTCTGACAGAGCCACAAGCCCTGAGGATGCTTACAATAGTCAAGTTATTCGCCATAAGCTTTCTTCTCTTCATGAGCCTGTACAGATCCAAAGCATCATACCCCAGCCCGTTTCTTGCATAGCCAGCAATGATTGAAGTCCATGTGACCATGTTTCGCTTTCTCATCCTGTCGAACACTTTCCTTGAATCAAGAATCTCCTCGCACTTGGCATACATACCCACCAGAGAAGTACCTATATACACATCATTCTTTATCAATTTCTTAAGCACAAGACCGTGCAATTGCCTGCCAAAATTCAGTTTCTTCTCCTCTTCACATGCCCTCAAGATGCTGCACACAGTGTGCTCATTGGGGAAATGACCGGCAGATAGCATTCTGGAGAACATGGATAAAGCTTGATCTCCATATCCTTGCTGTGACCATGTACTGATCATAGTCGTCCATGAAACCACATCTCTCTCTTTCATTCTATCAAAGGCCTCACAGGCACTCACCAAGTCACCGCATTGTGCATAAAAGTACACAATGGCACTATCTACAATCAAATTGTTCCAGCAACCCTTGACAATGCAAGCATGAATCTGCTTCCCAAGCTCATAATCAGTTCTCTTCCCACATAAATTCAACATAAAGACAAAAGTGGTTGCATTTGGTTCAACCCCGTCATCTACAAATTCACGTAGAAGCAACATGGCTTCATTGTACAGACCAGAATTCAAGTACCCATTCAGTACTGCAGTCCAAGAAACAACATTTCTATGAGGCAATCCATCGAACACCTTGTGAGCATCATCCAATCTCCCAAGACTTACGTAGGCACTGATAAGATTGTTACACAAAAATACAATAGAGTTCCCAGCGTAGCATTTAACAATCACAGCGTGCAATTTTCGAAGATCTTTCACTCTGCAACACGACCGAAGCCATAATGCCAATGTCTGGAGATCAGGCGACTCGCTCGTTGGTAGAGAGTTGACCAAGCCAACGTCAGGCTTTTGCCCAGAGATCGAAGCATATCTTAGGCTCAATAAACCACAAGTCTTGGGTGAATCTTGAAATGCAAAATTACAACTATGCACAAAGCCCTTTTGAGACAAATTGGGTGCTCTAGATGGGTTAATTACAAGTTTTGATGGTTGTGATGGCGGCGCAAGGAAGATAACAGGAGATCGCACTTGGGAGATATAAAACGGCATTGTGTAGGCAACCGGTGAGAAAAATAACATCGGTTTGTATCTGTCGATTTGCCCCGCCAATTCCAGTATTTAGTCGTTGGAAATTTGATATAGGGACGGCATGCTTGTTTAGTTGTTTCTACTTGAAAGAGCAATACGACGTCGTTCCCAATACCCTGTCCGTAGCTGGCAATAAGGGTAGAGGCTGTGGTTTCTCCCAAGTCTAGAGATTACAAAATCATGACAACCGTAGATTGCTGGCCAACTTGAAGATCTAGACGGTTTATTCCTCATCTTCAAGCCCCTTATCTCTGTCTCTCTCCGCAAAGAGGCACAGACACATAAACACCAGCCACGGCCTTTCCCTCTATCCTCATATTCTTCCTGCGAAGAATCTTTCAGAGTTTCTGTCTTGCAGATATGGCGGCTTTGCAGCAATCGCCGGTGGCATTCCAAATCCGATCGACGCCACCACCGGTGAGAGCGACCCGGACGAAGGTGCTTGCTTTGTCCACCTTCAAAACTTTGAGAGTCCCATCCCTAACCACCAGTCGACGTCGCCGAGGAGGTGGCGGTGCGCTTGGAGCGAGGATGGCAGACAATGCCTCCGAGAGCTATGCCACCGCACTCGCCGAAGTGGCCAGGGCAAATGGAACCCTAGAATCGACCTGCTCCGACATCGAGAAGATCGAAAAGGTGTTCGCCGACCCCCAGGTAACCCAGTTTTTCGTGAATCCGGTGATCGAGGACGAAAAGAAACGCGGTGTATTGGAGATGATCGTGAAGGAGTCCAGCCTCCTCCCCCACACGGCGAATTTCCTCAACATTTTGATCGACATGAACAGGATTGAGCTCGTGCCTGACATTGTTAAGGAGTTCGAGTTGGTGTATAACAAATTGACCAACACGGAGACAGCTGTGGTGACTTCGGTGGTAAAATTGGAGAATCAGCACCTCGCTCAGATCGCCAAGCAGGTCCAGAAGCTCACCGGCGCCAAGAATGTGAGAATTAAGACGGCGATCGACCCCTCTATCGTTGCTGGATTCATCGTAAGGTATGGCAGTGGGGGTTCTAAATTGATTGATATGAGTGTCAAGAAGCAGCTTGAGGAGATTGCTGCTGAGCTTGATTTGGGTGATATTCAACTCGTAGGGCAGTAAAACTGCCCGTGCAGCCCTTAGTTGTCTTCTTTTGGCATTCGCTTATTTATATTTGATCGATCAATCCGCAAACAACATTTATGGATACCAATTATATATATTACTCTTTAATTTAATTCAGAAGGTCATTCTCGTGGGATGGCCACATTGGTACTGATTAAGTACGTTTGTGGCCGGAATTGTGGTTTCCCTAGCAGCTTTGCAGTCGAAAGTTGCATAGTTGGAGTGTATGGATTTGGTGGTTATGAAGAACAATTGGATCTCGAATGATTGCACCTTAAGCTGAAAATTAGAAACCAAAAACAAAGGCGGATTTCAATTACCGACTATGGCCTGCAATTAATAGCCCTTCATCGGTCCTTGCTCTAGCAATTGAAAGCTAAGGTGTTGCAGGATTTCAATTCCCATGATCCCATCAACTAAACAAACACACATCAGAATTTGTAGCTTGATAGGGGCTCATTGCAAGTTCGAGATCTAGACTTCCAAGCTCCAGGGACCGATTGGGATGTAGAAAATCAATCCAAAAACAACTTGGAGAAGGATAATTTGGATTGAAGGTGGAAGAAGATAGATTGGAGAAGAAGTTTGATTTCATTCACGCCTTCAAACAGCACAGTATAAATATAATGGGAACTGAACCGAAAAATCAAGACTAGAACAATAAACCGGGTTCAACATAAAAGGATTAGTAAGACTCTAGGACCCCTCTTGCAAATCCAACTTATCACACTTGGTCGACCACGTACTCGACCTAATCCTAACGCCTGCTGCAAGCACTTGCTTAATTTTAAACTAGATAGTTAAAATAATGTTAAAAAATAATAGAAGTGGCTCAACTGAGAAATCAATTGAATTCATAAGAATTACTAATTTAAACTGGGAAAGCATGCAATAAATAACATTTGTAACACAATCGTACGTGAATACGTGATATGAATAACATATACCGACAATCTCAATCAGAAAGATAAATTAACATTTCGCACAATCATACATGCACATGGTACAACATATATATAGTATACATTTAGAGGAGATTAATTTGTAAGGGGTAGGGTACTTATGCTTGATGTGATTTATTAATCAATAATATTGAATAGTACGTCGATGAAATTTAGACGTCTCTGTCTCTTTTGCATTCTGGGGACATGTTGGGATAACGAACCCTGTCAGTGCAGTAGTTGTAGATAGTCCATTTGTCACGAACCCACCTGAGTCTTCTATACTGGACGGCATCAAGGTCTTGGAAATCCTTTTGGTCCCACCACCTCCTGCCCTGGGTGGCGCAGAACTTGGCCTCCACAGAGGCCTCGCAGCCGTCCACGTGAAAGCTTTTGTAGGAAGCCACAAACGGGGCCTTGGACCAGTCAGTTTTCTCAAGCCCGCCCCTTGTGGCCCAGTCGTCTGCATTCCACAGGCTCGAGTATATCTTCATGGGTTGGTTAAATGGGAACTTCACTCCCAAATCCTTGAGGTTCTTGAACACTCTGATGGGGATGTTGTCCACAAAGAAACTGCAATTCATCATATTAATATATACCATATTAATCCTTTTTTTTTTCAATTTCCAATAAAGCAGTGAGGGTTACATGCATACTCGCTCTATGTATGTGTACATGGCAAGATATACTTCCATGTATGTGTGTTTAAAGATTGCTCAACTAGAAGATTTTTGCCGCAAAATTTTGGGCCATGCTTCTTGAGCCAGGGTATTGTACGTTCCAATAATTAAGCTTTTAGTGTGCGAGGAATCGGACTTACACTATCTGGTATAGGTTCCATAGAACAGAGTAAGAGTGATACTCTTTGGTAGGATCAAACCAGAGATAAATCCTTTGTTCCCTGTCACCCTTGCCTCCTGTGAACACATTTGTCTGTAAAATGCAAGGCTGCCCGCTTCTATTTCCAAGGAACTCGAAGTCTATTTCATCATGTTCCGAGTTCTGAGATGACAGCTGAAACACAAATGACCCGCACACTTGTATATAGTAATTAATGCTGTAAAATTTTGAAATAAATGTACAAAATGAAGAAGGATCGGAGGGTACGTACGTAGAAAGCAGTGACAACTCCAGCAGAATCGCCAGCTGGAAGCTTCATTTGCATACTGAAGTGTCCAAACAGATAAGATCCTTTCGACTGAAAGCCAGTACCTGAAAAAGTGTAGAGGGATCAACCCACCGAGATTATATACAGTATATATAGCATTAGATTACATATCTGCATATACACTTCCTACACGTACGTACGTACGTACATACCTGTGTATTTGTCAAGGTTAAGCTGGACTTCGGCACCACCATTCAGGTACTTGATATGATCGAAAGCCCAGGTGGGAACGTAGTTGCGCCCAAAGGGTACATTGATAGGTGTCCTAGGAGTAGCGCCCCATGCTGAGTTCAAGGTTGAAAGGAGAACCACATGGCATATCAATATGAGAGGAGCCATTTTCGATCTATCTCTGCTCCTGCATAGTGCCCAAGTAATTAATGTACTAATTAGTTAGCTACTCCAATAGAGAAGATAACCATTCAGACTTCAAAGTCGGCGGATGAGTCAGTTAGAGTCGGGAACTTGGTGAAATGGGAAGCAGGGGAATAAATGGAATACATCGAAATCAATATTCAATATCAATGTTGGTTGGCTCCTACATTTTTTAAACACGTACACACAAAAGTCATCATATAGCTAGCTAGCTACTTCAATTACTTGCTATCATTTTGCATTGCATACCTTCTTGGTGGAGGAAGAAGCAAGGGGGAGTTCTCTGAGTGGAGATCGACGGGAGAGATGATCGAGCAAGTACTTACGAGGCTCAAGACATGTCCGATACCTCTATCGGGAATCTCTGCCCTCGGCCCCTTTTGTAGTGTTACATCTTTTCACCCAACCGGGATTTCCTTTTTTTTTTTTTGCCTCTTTGACCCTTTTTTTTTTTGGTCGAATGCCTTTTTGACCCTTTCTGAAAAGCACACCCTATTTTTATCACGCTAAGTAATTATGAGGTATCCTATTTTATTAAAATCTCATGATTAAGATCAAGAAGTAACATTTAATATATTAAATTTTTCGTCATCATTTTTTTTTTTAAATTTTCATGGTTTACTTTTTCGTTTTTATAAGAATTTTTCATGGTTTACCTTCATAGATGAATTACAATCACCTAAGTGAGAGTAGATAAGAATATTAAATTCCTCCAATTTTTTTTTGTAAAAATCTTTATTTTTTTTATATTTTAATTGCAAATTTTCTATTTTTCCATGTGCCAAAATCTAAAATTTAATAAATAAAAGTTATAATACTAATGGTAAATAAATTCAAATGAATTTTTACATTTAACCAAACAAAAGATAATAATCTTAATTACTAGAAATTTAATTAAACTAAAAATATTTTTTAAATTTACATGATTTATAATATTAGGAAAACCAATTCTCATAAATTAAGTTTCTATGAATTGTACTTTCTATATTTAACCAAACGAAGACTACTCTATAGTAGCATGACCGTAGTAGTAATTCCCCCGAATTAAGAACGCCTGTTGTTTTAGCATTTGAATTTTCATTAAATTTATGTGTCATTTTAAAAAAAATCAACTTAAAAAATGTAGTGAATTTTTTTAAAATGATAGATTGAGAATTGTTTTAAAAATTTGGGTAAAAAATCAACTTTTTTCAGAATTCAAGTTTAATTAATATTTTTAAAATTTTGAGTGTTAATTTTTTTTTTTAAATGTGGTGTATCGGAGGAGAACTATTAATTTATTTATTTTATTTTATTGACTAATCAAAGCGGTGGATAATTGAGCGCGTCCGTAAGTGTAAGACAACTGGTTAGACAAGCTAGGCAGCGACATAGCATGTGAGAGGTCTGAAGCTCTACGATCCGCTGCACATGCCCACTTTCCATCCAATAGTCCGGGAACAAAATGTCGGTCTCATTAATTGCCGATTAATCAATGTTATTTGTTTGTGCCATCTATCCAGTTTTAAACCACTAATCCTGATGTTACAAATCTTGGTAGCATATCTTTATTTTCGTATGATTTGATCAACTTTAAGTGTGACTTTAGTATAAAGGTTTTGATCGAATTTTTATTACGTTATAGATGTTTTGTGTGTTTTCTAAATCGTACCTATTACTTTCCCCACTTTTTCAATGTTTTAAATAAATATTGTTTTTTAATGAATGGGAAAATTAACAGTTTGCATGATATATACCATTATACTAGTCTTAGTTCTCTTGCCTTGCACGAGATTTTCTAGAATTATTGCATTATTTATTTATATTTGTTAAATTTTGATTAAACTAATTATATCCGTCGTACCATGCAAGACTACGACTCGTATTAAGTACGAACATATTTTTAAAATATAATGATATATAAAAGATAAAAATTTTATTCTCACATAAGATAATGTTTAGTTTTTAAAATCAAATAAATTTCGATTTCTTACAATTTTTATAAATAAATGAAGAGAAAATTTATTTGAAAAATAAAAAGTGATATAAATAAAAGTTGACATTTTAAAAATAAAGTTGGGGCAAAATCAATATAGTGGCTAAAATGGTAAAGTCGGATTTTGGCCAAAATTTGGCCTTGGGCCCGTGAAATTGACAATTTTAGACCCGATTTCGAAGATCTCGACTCAAACTACAATACAATTCCATGAAACAAATTGATAGCACGAGACAGGAGAAGCCAAAGTACAGGAGAAGGTCAAGACCAAGGCTTTAGGGTTTAGGGTTTATTATCAAAAAGTAATATCAAAAAGATATGATTCTGGATTATTATACAAGATTGTTGGGATTCCATGGATATATATCCAATTTCAATATTTTGATGGATATATTTCCCATTAGATAAGTTTCAAAGGACATATACCCAATTTTCCCTAAATTAAATGGAAAATGCTATAAAAAGAAAACCCACTTAGGATTCGAACCCGGAACCAAGCAGTCGAAGGTGTTGTCATCCCAACCTGGAGCTGTTGTGTAACGACGGTTGAGTTGATTTGAAACCGCAGAACTTTTGACTCGATAATCCGTTGGAGCAGTGTGAGTACTCGTTTCGAAGGTCTCGACCTAAGCTACAGTGCGGATGCGCTAACTTTTCGGAAGGGCCAAGGGACAGTGGCTGAATACGGGTCGCCGTCTTCCGGGTTCCGAGGTGTTTGGATAAAAACGGGCGTAACTTTGCGCTCGGATGTCGGATTGAGGCGTATGATATACGGACGGAAAGCTCTCGAAAAGACGGGGTTATTAGGGTTTAGGTTTTAGGGTTTAGAGTTTTAGGGTATTATGGTATTAGGGTATTAGGGTATTAGGGTTAGAAGTTTAGGGTTTAGGGTTTAGGGTTTAGGGGTTAGGGTTTACGGTTAAGGGTTTTAGGTTTTAGGGTTTTAGATTTTAGGGTTTAGGGTTTAGGGTTTAGGGTATAGGGTATAGGGTATAGGGTATAGGGCATAAGGTTTTAGGGTTTTAGGGTTTTAGGGTTTAGGGTTTTCAAGTTTATGGTTTTAGGGTTTTAGGGTTTTAGGGTTTGGCTCGCTAAACTGAGAGTTTGAGACCCGATTTCTGCGACGAAAGACGCGTGCCAGTGGTGGGATCAGCTCAAAATATCCTCATATGTTGATCCCCAAGGGCGCGGGCCGCTCAAGAGTGCACAGTAAGGAGAAAGTCGGGTTTCCGCCGAATTTGGGATTTGGTCGAGGAATACCGAAAATAAAATGCCCCATATCTCGAAACGTAGGCAATTTCTCGAGGCGGTCCAGGTCAAAGAAGTGCTTATTTTTCGATCCTCTACCCTTCCGTGATCTCAGAATTCGAAAACGGGAAAGTCGGATTCGAGGCGAAAAAGTGCCTTTGGCTCGCTAAATTGAGAGTTTGAAACCCGATTTCTGCGACGAAAGACGCGTGCCAGTGGTGGGGTCACCTCAAAATATCCTCATATGTTGATCCCCAAGGGCGTGGGCCGCGCAAGAGTGCACAATAAGGAGAAAATCTGGTTTCCGCCGAATTTGGGATTTGGTCGAGGAATACCGAAAATAAAATGCCCCATATCTCGAAACGTAGGCATTTTCTCGGGGCGGTCCGGTTCAAAGAAGTGCTTATTTTTTGATCCTCTACCGCTCCGTCATCTCAGAATTCGAAAACGGGAAAGTCGGATTCGAGGTGAAAAAGTGCCTTTGGCTAGCTAAATTAAGAGTTTGAGACCCAATTTCTGCGACGAAAGACGCGTGCCAGTGGTGGGGTCACCTCAAAATATCTTCATATGTTGATCCCCAAGGGCGCGGGCCGCACAAGAGTGCACAATAAGGAGAAAGTCGGGTTTCCGCCGAATTTGGGATTTAGCCGAGGAATACCGAAAATAAAATGCCCTATATCTCGAAACGTAGGCATTTTCTCGAGGCGGTCCAGTTCAAAGAAGTGCTTATTTTTCGATCCTCTACCGCTCCGTCATATTAGAATTCGAAAACGGGAAAGTCAGATTCGAGGCGAAAAAGTGCCTTTGGCTCGCTAAATTGAGAGTTTGAGACCCGATATCTGCGGCGAAAGACGCGTGCCAGTGGTGGGGTCACCTCCAAATATCCTCATATGTTGATCCCTAAGGGTGCGTGCCGTGCAGCAGTGCACAGTAAGGAGAAAGTTGGGTTTCCGACGAATTTGGGATTTGGTCGAGGAATACTTAAAATAAAATGCCCCATATCTCGAAACGTAGGCATTTTCTCGGGGCGGTTCAGGTCAAATAAGTGCTTATTTTTCGATCCTCTACCGCTTCGTCATCTCAGAATTCGAAAACGGGAAAGTCGGATTCGAGGCGAAAAAGTGCCTTTGGCTCGCTAAATTGAGAGTTTGAGACCCGATTTATGCGACGAAAGACGCGTGCCAGTAGTGGGGTCACCTCAAAATATCCTCATAGGTTGATCCCCTAGGGCGCGGGACGCGCAGGAGTGCACAGTAAGGAGAAAGTCGGGTTTCCGCCGAATTTGGGATTTTCTTCGAGGAATACCGAAAATAAAATGCCCCATATCTCGAAACGTAGGCATTTTCTCGGGGCGGTCCGGTTCAAAGAAGTGCTTATTTTTCGATCCTCTACCCCTCCGTCATCTCAGAATTCGAAAACGGGAAAGTCGGATTCGAGGTGAAAAAGTGCATTTGGCTCGCTAAATTGAGAGTTTGAGACCCGATTTCTGCGACGAAAGACGCGTGCCAGTGGTGGGGTCACCTCAAAATATCTTCATATGTTGATCCCCAAGGGCGTGGGCCACGCAAGAGTGCACAGTAAGGAGAAAGTCGGGTTTCGGCCGAATTTGGGATTTAGCCGAGGAATACCGAAAATAAAATGCCCCATATCTCGAAACGTAGGCATTTTCTCGGGGCGGTTCAGGACAAAGAAGTGCATATTTTTCGATCCTTTACCCCTCCGTCATCTCAGAATTCGAAAACGGGAAAGTCGGATTCGAGGCGAAAAAGTGCCTTTGGCTCGCTAAATTGAGAGTTTGAGACCCCATTTCTGCGACGAAAGACGCGTGCCAGTAGTGGGGTCACCTCAAAATATCCTCATAGGATGATCCCCTAGGGCGCGGGCCGCGCAAGAGTGCACAGTAAGGAGAAAGTCGGGTTTCCGCCGAATTTGGGATTTAGCCGAGGAATACCGAAAATAAAATGCCCCATATCTCGAAACGTAGGCATTTTCTCGGGGCGGTCCAGGTCAAAGAAAGGCTTATTTTTCGATCCTCTACCGCTCCGTCATCTCAGAATTCGAAAACGGGAAAGTCGGATTCGAGGCGAAAAAGTGCCTTTGGCTCGCTAAATTGAGAGTTTGAGACCCGATTTCTGCGACGATAGACGCGTGCCAGTAGTGGGGTCACCTCAAAATATCCTCATAGGTTGATCCCCTAGGGCGCGGGACGCGCAGGAGTGCACAGTAAGGAGAAAGTCGGGTTTCCGCTGAATTTGGGATTTGGTCGAGGAATACCGAAAATGAAATGCCCCATATCTCGAAACGTAGGCATTTTCTCGGGGCGGTCCGGTTCAAAGAAGTGCTTATTTTTCGATCCTCTACCGATCCGTCATATCAGAATTCGAAAACGGGAAAGTCGGATTCGAGGTGAAAAAGTGCCTTTGGCTCGCTAAATTAAGAGTTTGAGACCCGATTTCTGCGACGAAAGACGCGTGCCAGTGGTGGGGTCACCTCAAAATATCTTCATATGTTGATCCCCAAGGGCGCGGGCCGCGCAAGAGTGCACAATAAGGAGAAAGTCGGGTTTCCGCCGAATTTGGGATTTAGCCGAGGAATACCAAAAATAAAATGCCCTATATCTCGAAACGTAGGCATTTTCTCGAGGCGGTCCAGTTCAAAGAAGTGCTTATTTTTCGATCCTTACCCGCTCCGTCATCTTAGAATTCGAAAACGGGAAAGTCAGATTCAAGGCGAAAAAGTGTCTTTGGCTCGCTAAATTGAGAGTTTGAGACCCGATATCTGCGGCGAAAGACGCTTGCCAGTGGTGGGGTCACCTCAAAATATCCTCATATGTTGATCCCCAAGGGTGCGTGCCGTGCAGCAGTGCACAGTAAGGAGAAAGTTGGGTTTCCGACGAATTTGCCTACGTTTGACCTGGACCGCCTCGAGAAATTGCCTACGTTTCGAGATATGGGGCATTTTATTTTCGGTATTCCTTGACCAAATCCCAAATTCGGCGGAAACCCGACTTTCTCCTTACTGTGCACTCCTGCGCGGCCCGCGTCCTAGGGGATCATCCTATGAGGATATTTTGAGGTGACCCCACTACTGGCACGCGTCTTTCGTCGCAGAAATGGGGTCTCAAACTCTCAATTTAGCGAGCCAAAGGCACTTTTTCGCCTCGAATCCGACTTTCCCGTTTTCGAATTCTGAGATGACGGAGGGGTAGAGGATCGAAAAATATGCACTTATTTGTCCTTAACCGCCCCGAGAAAATGCCTACGTTTCGAGATATGGGGCATTTTATTTTCGGTATTCCTCGGCCAAATCCCAAATTCGGCGGAAACCCGACTTTCTCTTTACTGTGCACTCTTGAGCGGCCCGCGCCCTTGGGGATCAACATATGAGGATATTTTGAGGTGACCCCACCACTGGCACGCGTCTTTCGTCGCAGATATCGGGTCTCAAACTCTCAATTTAGCGAGACAAAGGCACTTTTTCGCCTCGAATCTGACTTTCCCGTTTTCGAATTCTAAGATGACGGAGGGGTAGAGGATCGAAAAATAAGCACTTCTTTGAACTGGACCGCCTCGAGAAAATGCCTACGTTTCGAGATATAGGGCATTTTATTTTCGGTATTCCTCGGCTAAATCCCAAATTCGGCGGAAACCCGACTTTCTCCTTATTGTGCACTCCTGCGCGGCCGGCGCCCTTGGGGATCAACATATGAAGATATTTTGAGGTGAACCCACCACTGGCACGCGTCTTTCGTCGCCTAAATCGGGTCTCAAACTCTGAATTTAGCGAGCCAAAGGCACTTTTTCGCCTCGAATCCGACTTTCCCGTTTTCAAATTCTGAGATGACGGAGCGGTAGAGGATCTAAAAATAAGCCTTTCTTTGACCTGGACCGCCCCGAGAAAATGCCTACGTTTCGAGATATGGGGCATTTTATTTTCGGTATTCCTCGGCTAAATCCCAAATTCGGCCGAAACCCGACTTTCTCCTTACTGTGCACTCTTGCGCGGCCCACGCCCTTGGGGATCAACATATGAAGATATTTTGAGGTGACCCCACCACTGGCACGCGTCTTTCGTCGCAGAAATCGGGTCTCAAACTCTCAATTTAGCGAGCCAAATGCACTTTTTCACCTCGAATCCGACTTTCCCGTTTTCGAATTCTGAGATGACGGAGGGGTAGAGGATCGAAAAATAAGCACTTCTTTGAACCGGACCACCCCGAGAAAATGCCTACGTTTCGAGATATGGGGCATTTTATTTTCGGTATTCCTCGAAGAAAATCCCAAATTCGGCGGAAACCCGACTTTCTCCTTACTGTGCACTCCTGCGCGTCCCGCGCCCTAGGGGATCAACCTATGAGGATATTTTGAGGTGACCCCACTACTGGCACGCGTCTTTCGTCGCATAAATCGGGTCTCAAACTCTCAATTTAGCGAGCCAAAGGCACTTTTTCGCCTCGAATCCGACTTTCCCGTTTTCGAATTCTGAGATGACGGAGCGGTAGAGGATCTAAAAATAAGCCTTTCTTTGACCTGGACCGCCCCGAGAAAATGCCTACGTTTCGAGATATGGGGCATTTTATTTTCGGTATTCCTCGGCTAAATCCCAAATTCGGCCGAAACCCGACTTTCTCCTTACTGTGCACTCTTGAGCGGCCCGCGCCCTTGGGGATCAACATATGAAGATATTTTGAGGTGACCCCACCACTGGCACGCGTCTTTCGTCGCAGAAATCGGGTCTCAAACTCTCAATTTAGCGAGCCAAAGACACTTTTTCATCTCGAATCCGACTTTCCCGTTTTCGAATTCTGAGATGACAGAGGGGTAGAGGATCGAAAAATAAGCACTTCTTTGACCTGGATCGCCTCGAGAAATTGCCTACGTTTCGAGATATGGGGCATTTTATTTTCGGTATTCCTCGGCCAAATCCCAAATTCGGCGGAAACCCGACTTTCTCCTTACTGTGCACTCTTGCGCTGCCCGCGCCCTTGGGGATCAACATATGAGGATATTTTGAGGTGACCCCACCATTGGCACGCGTCTTTCGTCGCAGAAATCGGGTCTCAAACTCTCAATTTAGCGAGCCAAAGGCACTTTTTCGCCTCGAATCCGACTTTCCCGTTTTCGAATTCTGAGATGACGGAGGGGTAAAGGATCGAAAAATATGCACTTCTTTGTCCTGAACCGCCCCGAGAAAATGCCTACGTTTCGAGATATGGGGCATTTTATTTTAAGTATTCCTCGACCAAATCCCAAATTCGTCGGAAACCCAACTTTCTCCTTACTGTGCACTGCTGCACGGCACGCACCCTTAGGGATCAACATATGAGGATATTTTGAGGTGACCCCACCACTGGCAAGCGTCTTTCGCCGCAGATATCGGGTCTCAAACTCTCAATTTAGCGAGCCAAAGACACTTTTTCGCCTTGAATCTGACTTTCCCGTTTTCGAATTCTAAGATGACGGAGCGGGTAAGGATCGAAAAATAAGCACTTCTTTGAACTGGACCGCCTCGAGAAAATGCCTACGTTTCGAGATATAGGGCATTTTATTTTTGGTATTCCTCGGCTAAATCCCAAATTCGGCGGAAACCCGACTTTCTCCTTATTGTGCACTCTTGCGTGGCCCGCGCCCTTGGGGATCAACATATGAAGATATTTTGAGGTGAACCCACCACTCGCACGCGTCTTTCGTCGCAGAAATCGGGTCTCAAACTCTTAATTTAGCGAGCCAAAGGCACTTTTTCACCTCGAATCCGACTTTCCCGTTTTCGAATTCTGAGATGACGGATCGGTAGAGGATCGAAAAATAAGCACTTCTTTGAACCGGACCGCCCCGAGAAAATGCCTACGTTTCGAGATATGGGGCATTTCATTTTCGGTATTCCTCGACCAAATCCCAAATTCAGCGGAAACCCGACTTTCTCCTTACTGTGCACTCCTGCGCGTCCCGCGCCCTAGGGGATCAACCTATGAGGATATTTTGAGGTGACCCCACTACTGGCACGCGTCTATCGTCGCAGAAATCGGGTCTCAAACTCTCAATTTAGCGAGCCAAAGGCACTTTTTCGCCTCGAATCCGACTTTCCCGTTTTCGAATTCTGAGATGACGGAGCGGTAGAGGATCGAAAAATAAGCCTTTCTTTGACCTGGACCGCCCCGAGAAAATGCCTACGTTTCGAGATATGGGGCATTTTATTTTCGGTATTCCTCGGCTAAATCCCAAATTCGGCGGAAACCCGACTTTCTCCTTACTGTGCACTCTTGCGCGGCCAGCGCCCTAGGGGATCAACCTATGAGGATATTTTGAGGTGACCCGACCACTGGCACGCGTCTTTCGTCGTAGAAATCGGGTCTCAAACTCTCAATTTAGCGAGCCAAAGGCACTTTTTCGCCTTGAATCCGACTTTCTCGTTTTCGAATTCTGAGATGACGGAGGGGTAGAGGATCGAAAAATAAGCACTTCTTTGACTTGGACCGCCTCGAGAAATTGCCTACGTTTCGAGATATGTGGCATTTTATTTTCGGTATTCCTTGATCAAATCCCAAATTCGGTGGAAACCCGACTTTCTCCTTACTGTGCACTCCTGCGCGGCCCGCGCCCTAGGGGATCATCCTATGAGGATATTTTTAGGTGACCCCACTACTGGCACGCGTCTTTCGTCGCAGAAATGGGGTCTCAAACTCTCAATTTAGCGAGCCAAAGGCACTTTTTCGCCTCGAATCCGACTTTCCCGTTTTCGAATTCTGAGATGACGGAGGGGTAAAGGATCGAAAAATATGCACTTCTTTGTCCTGAACCGCCCCGAGAAAATGCTTAAGTTTCGAGATATGGGGCATTTTATTTTCGGTATTCCTCGGCCAAATCCCAAATTCGGCGGAAACCCGACTTTCTCTTTACTGTGCACTCTTGAGCGGCCCGCGCCCTTGGGGATCAACATATGAGGATATTTTGAGGTGACCCCACCACTAGCACGCGTCTTTCGTCGCAGATATCGGGTCTCAAACTCTCAATTTAGCGAGCCAAAGGCACTTTTTCGCCTCAAATCTGACTTTCCCGTTTTCGAATTCTAAGATGACGGAGCGGGTAAGGATCGAAAAATAAGCACTTCTTTGAACTGGACCGCCTCGAGAAAATGCCTACGTTTCGAGATATAGGGCATTTTATTTTTGGTATTCCTCGGCTAAATCCCAAATTCGGCGGAAACCCGACTTTCTCCTTATTGTGCACTCTTGCGCGGCCCGCGCCCTTGGGGATCAACATATGAAGATATTTTGAGGTGAACCCACCACTCGCACGCGTCTTTCGTCGCAGAAATCGGGTCTCAAACTCTTAATTTAGCGAGCCAAAGGCACTTTTTCACCTCGAATCCGACTTTCCCGTTTTCGAATTCTGAGATGACGGATCGGTAGAGGATCGAAAAATAAGCACTTCTTTGAACCGGACCGCCCCGAGAAAATGCCTACGTTTCGAGATATGGGGCATTTCATTTTCGGTATTCCTCGACCAAATCCCAAATTCAGCGGAAACCCGACTTTCTCCTTACTGTGCACTCCTGCGCGTCCCGCGCCCTAGGGGATCAACCTATGAGGATATTTTGAGGTGACCCCACTACTGGCACGCGTCTATCGTCGCAGAAATCGGGTCTCAAACTCTCAATTTAGCGAGCCAAAGGCACTTTTTCGCCTCGAATCCGACTTTCCCGTTTTCGAATTCTGAGATGACGGAGCGGTAGAGGATCGAAAAATAAGCCTTTCTTTGACCTGGACCGCCCCGAGAAAATGCCTACGTTTCGAGATATGGGGCATTTTATTTTCGGTATTCCTCGGCTAAATCCCAAATTCGGCCGAAACCCGACTTTCTCCTTACTGTGCACTCTTGCGCGGCCAGCGCCCTTGGGGATCAACATATGAGGATATTTTGAGGTGACCCGACCACTGGCACGCGTCTTTTGTGGTAGAAATCGGGTCTCAAACTCTCGATTTAGCGAGCCAAAGGCACTTTTTCGCCTCGAATCCGACTTTCTCGTTTTCGAATTCTGAGATGACGGAGGGGTAGAGGATCGAAAAATAAGCACTTCTTTGACCTGGACCGCCTCGAGAAATTGCCTACGTTTCGAGATATGGGGCATTTTATTTTCGGTATTCCTTGACCAAATCCCAAATTCGGCGGAAACCCGACTTTCTCCTTACTGTGCACTCCTGCGCGGCCCGCGTCCTAGGGGATCATCCTATGAGGATATTTTTAGGTGACCCCACTACTGGCACGCGTCTTTCGTCGCAGAAATGGGGTCTCAAACTCTCAATTTAGCGAGCCAAAGGCACTTTTTCGCCTCGAATCCGACTTTCCCGTTTTCGAATTCTGAGATGACGGAGGGGTAGAGGATCGAAAAATATGCACTTATTTGTCCTTAACCGCCCCGAGAAAATGCCTACGTTTCGAGATATGGGGCATTTTATTTTCGGTATTCCTCGGCCAAATCCCAAATTCGGCGGAAACCCGACTTTCTCTTTACTGTGCACTCTTGAGCGGCCCGCGCCCTTGGGGATCAACATATGAGGATATTTTGAGGTGACCCCACCACTGGCACGCGTCTTTCGTCGCAGATATCGGGTCTCAAACTCTCAATTTAGCGAGACAAAGGCACTTTTTCGCCTCGAATCTGACTTTCCCGTTTTCGAATTCTAAGATGACGGAGGGGTAGAGGATCGAAAAATAAGCACTTCTTTGAACTGGACCGCCTCGAGAAAATGCCTACGTTTCGAGATATAGGGCATTTTATTTTCGGTATTCCTCAACTAAATCCCAAATTCGGCGGAAACCCGACTTTCTCCTTATTGTGCACTCTTGCGCGGCCCACGCCCTTGGGGATCAACATATGAAGATATTTTGAGGTGACCCCACCACTGGCACGCGTCTTTCGTCGCAGAAATCGGGTCTCAAACTCTCAATTTAGCGAGCCAAAGGCACTTTTTCACCTCGAATCCGACTTTCCCGTTTTCGAATTCTGAGATGACGGAGGGGTAGAGGATCGAAAAATATGCACTTCTTTGAACCGGACCGCCCCGAGAAAATGCCTACATTTCGAGATATGGGGCATTTTATTTTCGGTATTCCTCGAAGAAAATCCCAAATTCGGCGGAAACCCGACTTTCTCCTTACTGTGCACTCCTGCGCGTCCCGCGCCCTAGGGGATCAACCTATGAGGATATTTTGAGGTGACCCCACTACTGGCACGCGTCTTTCGTCGCATAAATCGGGTCTCAAACTCTCAATTTAGCGAGCCAAAGGCACTTTTTCGCCTCGAATCCGACTTTCCCGTTTTCGAATTCTGAGATGACGGAGCGGTAGAGGATCTAAAAATAAGCCTTTCTTTGACCTGGACCGCCCCGAGAAAATGCCTACGTTTCGAGATATGGGGCATTTTATTTTCGGTATTCCTCGGCTAAATCCCAAATTCGGCCGAAACCCGACTTTCTCCTTACTGTGCACTCTTGAGCGGCCCGCGCCCTTGGGGATCAACATATGAAGATATTTTGAGGTGACCCCACCACTGGCACGCGTCTTTCGTCGCAGAAATCGGGTCTCAAACTCTCAATTTAGCGAGCCAAAGGCATTTTTTCATCTCGAATCCGACTTTCCCGTTTTCGAATTCTGAGATGACAGAGGGGTAGAGGATCAAAAAATACGCACTTCTTTGACCTGGATCGCCTCGAGAAATTGCCTACGTTTCGAGATATGGGGCATTTTATTTTCGGTATTCCTCGGCCAAATCCCAAATTCGGCGGAAACCCGACTTTCTCCTTACTGTGCACTGTAGCGCGGCCCGCGCCCTTGGGGATCGACATATGAGGATATTTTGAGGTGACCCCACCATTGGCACGCGTCTTTCGCCGCACAAATCGGGTCTAAAACTCTCAATTTAGCGAGCCAAAGGCACGCGTCGAATTCGACTTTTCCGTTTTCGAATTCTGAGATGACGGAGCGGTAGAGGATCGAAAAATAAGCACATCTTTGACCTGGACCGCCCCGAGAAAATGCCTACATTTCGAGATATGGGGCATTTTATTTCCGGTATTCCTCAACCAAATCCCAAATTCGGCGGAAACCCGACTTTCTCCTTACTGTGCACTCTTGCGCTGCCCGCGCCCTTGGGGATCAACATATGAGGATATTTTGAGGTGACCCCACCATTGGCACGCGTCTTTCGTCGCAGAAATCGGGTCTCAAACTCTCAATTTAGCGAGCCAAAGGCACTTTTTCACCTCGAATCCGACTTTCCCGTTTTCGAATTCTGAGATGACGGAGCGGTAGAGCATCGAAAAATAAGCACTTATTTGACCTGAACCGCCCCGAGAAAATGCCTACGTTTCGAGATATGGGGCATTTTATTTTAAGTATTCCTCGACCAAATCCCAAATTCGTCGGAAACCCAACTTTCTCCTTACTGTGCACTGCTGCACGGCACGCACCCTTGGGGATCAACATATGAGGATATTTTGAGGTGACCCCACCACTGGCAAGCGTCTTTCGCCGCAGATATCGGGTCTCAAACTCTCAATTTAGCGAGCCAAAGGCACTTTTTCGCCTCGAATCCGACTTTCCCGTTTTCGAATTCTGAGATGACGGAGCGGTAGAGGATCGAAAAATAAGCCTTTCTTTGACCTGGACCGCCCCGAGAAAATGCCTACGTTTCGAGATATGGGGCATTTTATTTTCGGTATTCCTCGGCTAAATCCCAAATTCGGCCGAAACCCGACTTTCTCCTTACTGTGCACTCTTGCGCGGCCAGCGCCCTTGGGGATCAACATATGAGGATATTTTGAGGTGACCCGACCACTGGCACGCGTCTTTTGTGGTAGAAATCGGGTCTCAAACTCTCGATTTAGCGAGCCAAAGGCACTTTTTCGCCTCGAATCCGACTTTCTCGTTTTCGAATTCTGAGATGACGGAGGGGTAGAGGATCGAAAAATAAGCACTTCTTTGACCTGGACCGCCTCGAGAAATTGCCTACGTTTCGAGATATGGGGCATTTTATTTTCGGTATTCCTTGACCAAATCCCAAATTCGGCGGAAACTCGACTTTCTCCTTACTGTGCACTCCTGCGCGGCCCGCGTCCTAGGGGATCATCCTATGAGGATATTTTTAGGTGACCCCACTACTGGCACGCGTCTTTCGTCGCAGAAATGGGGTCTCAAACTCTCAATTTAGCGAGCCAAAGGCACTTTTTCGCCTCGAATCCGACTTTCCCGTTTTCGAATTCTGAGATGACGGAGGGGTAGAGGATCGAAAAATATGCACTTATTTGTCCTTAACCGCCCCGAGAAAATGCCTACGTTTCGAGATATGGGGCATTTTATTTTCGGTATTCCTCGGCCAAATCCCAAATTCGGCGGAAACCCGACTTTCTCTTTACTGTGCACTCTTGAGCGGCCCGCGCCCTTGGGGATCAACATATGAGGATATTTTGAGCTGATCCCACCACTGGCACGCGTCTTTCGTCGCAGATATCGGGTCTCAAACTCTCAATTTAGCGAGACAAAGGCACTTTTTCGCCTCGAATCTGACTTTCCCGTTTTCGAATTCTAAGATGACGGAGGGGTAGAGGATCGAAAAATAAGCACTTCTTTGAACTGGACCGCCTCGAGAAAATGCCTACGTTTCGAGATATAGGGCATTTTATTTTTGGTATTCCTCTACTAAATCCCAAATTCGGCGGAAACCCGACTTTCTCCTTATTGTGCACTCTTGCGCGGCCCACGCCCTTGGGGATCAACATATGAAGATATTTTGAGGTGACCCCACCACTGGCACGCGTCTTTCGTCGCAGAAATCGGGTCTCAAACTCTCAATTTAGCGAGCCAAAGGCACTTTTTCACCTCGAATCCGACTTTCCCGTTTTCGAATTCTGAGATGACGGAGGGGTAGAGGATCGAAAAATAAGCACTTCTTTGAACCGGACCGCCCCGAGAAAATGCCTACATTTCGAGATATGGGGCATTTTATTTTCGGTATTCCTCGAAGAAAATCCCAAATTCGGCGGAAACCCGACTTTCTCCTTACTGTGCACTCCTGCGCGTCCCGCGCCCTAGGGGATCAACCTATGAGGATATTTTGAGGTGACCCCACTACTGGCACGCGTCTTTCGTCGCATAAATCGGGTCTCAAACTCTCAATTTAGCGAGCCAAAGGCACTTTTTCGCCTCGAATCCGACTTTCCCGTTTTCGAATTCTGAGATGACGGAGCGGTAGAGGATCTAAAAATAAGCCTTTCTTTGACCTGGACCGCCCCGAGAAAATGCCTACGTTTCGAGATATGGGGCATTTTATTTTCGGTATTCCTCGGCTAAATCCCAAATTCGGCCGAAACCCGACTTTCTCCTTACTGTGCACTCTTGAGCGGCCCGCGCCCTTGGGGATCAACATATGAAGATATTTTGAGGTGACCCCACCACTGGCACGCGTCTTTCGTCGCAGAAATCGGGTCTCAAACTCTCAATTTAGCGAGCCAAAGGCATTTTTTCATCTCGAATCCGACTTTCCCGTTTTCGAATTCTGAGATGACAGAGGGGTAGAGGATCAAAAAATACGCACTTCTTTGACCTGGATCGCCTCGAGAAATTGCCTACGTTTCGAGATATGGGGCATTTTATTTTCGGTATTCCTCGGCCAAATCCCAAATTCGGCGGAAACCCGACTTTCTCCTTACTGTGCACTGTAGCGCGGCCCGCGCCCTTGGGGACGACATATGAGGATATTTTGAGGTGACCCCACCATTGGCACGCGTCTTTCGCCGCACAAATCGGGTCTAAAACTCTCAATTTAGCGAGCCAAAGGCACGCGTCGAATTCGACTTTTCCGTTTTCGAATTCTGAGATGACGGAGCGGTAGAGGATCGAAAAATAAGCACATCTTTGACCTGGACCGCCCCGAGAAAATGCCTACATTTCGAGATATGGGGCATTTTATTTCCGGTATTCCTCAACCAAATCCCAAATTCGGCGGAAACCCGACTTTCTCCTTACTGTGCACTCTTGCGCTGCCCGCGCCCTTGGGGATCAACATATGAGGATATTTTGAGGTGACCCCACCATTGGCACGCGTCTTTCGTCGCAGAAATCGGGTCTCAAACTCTCAATTTAGCGAGCCAAAGGCACTTTTTCACCTCGAATCCGACTTTCCCGTTTTCGAATTCTGAGATGACGGAGCGGTAGAGCATCGAAAAATAAGCACTTATTTGACCTGAACCGCCCCGAGAAAATGCCTACGTTTCGAGATATGGGGCATTTTATTTTAAGTATTCCTCGACCAAATCCCAAATTCGTCGGAAACCCAACTTTCTCCTTACTGTGCACTGCTGCACGGCACGCACCCTTGGGGATCAACATATGAGGATATTTTGAGGTGACCCCACCACTGGCAAGCGTCTTTCGCCGCAGATATCGGGTCTCAAACTCTCAATTTAGCGAGCCAAAGACACTTTTTCGCCTCGAATCTGACTTTCCCGTTTTCGAATTCTAAGATGACGGAGCGGGTAAGGATCGAAAAATAAGCACTTCTTTGAACTGGACCGCCTCGAGAAAATGCCTACGTTTCGAGATATAGGGCATTTTATTTTCGGTATTCCTCGGCTAAATCCCAAATTCGGCGGAAACCCGACTTTCTCCTTATTGTGCACTCTTGCGCGGCCCGCGCCCTTGGGGATCAACATATGAAGATATTTTGAGGTGACCCCACCACTGGCACGCGTCTTTCGTCGCAGAAATCGGGTCTCAAACTCTTAATTTAGCGAGCCAAAGGCACTTTTTCACCTCGAATCCGACTTTCCCGTTTTCGAATTCTGAGATGACGGATCGGTAGAGGATCGAAAAATAAGCACTTCTTTGAACCGGACCGCCCCGAGAAAATGCCTACGTTTCGAGATATGGGGCATTTCATTTTCGGTATTCCTCGACCAAATCCCAAATTCAGCGGAAACCCGACTTTCTCCTTACTGTGCACTCCTGCGCGTCCCACGCCCTAGGGGATCAACCTATGAGGATATTTTGAGGTGACCCCACTACTGGCACGCGTCTATCGTCGCAGAAATCGGGTCTCAAACTCTCAATTTAGCGAGCCAAAGGCACTTTTTCGCCTCGAATCCGACTTTCCCGTTTTCGAATTCTGAGATGACGGAGCGGTAGAGGATCGAAAAATAAGCCTTTCTTTGACCTGGACCGCCCCGAGAAAATGCCTACGTTTCGAGATATGGGGCATTTTATTTTCGGTATTCCTCGGCTAAATCCCAAATTCGGCCGAAACCCGACTTTCTCCTTACTGTGCACTCTTGCGCGGCCAGCGCCCTTGGGGATCAACATATGAGGATATTTTGAGGTGACCCGACCACTGGCACGCGTCTTTTGTGGTAGAAATCGGGTCTCAAACTCTCGATTTAGCGAGCCAAAGGCACTTTTTCGCCTCGAATCCGACTTTCTCGTTTTCGAATTCTGAGATGACGGAGGGGTAGAGGATCGAAAAATAAGCACTTCTTTGACCTGGACCGCCTCGAGAAATTGCCTACGTTTCGAGATATGGGGCATTTTATTTTCGGTATTCCTTGACCAAATCCCAAATTCGGCGGAAACCCGACTTTCTCCTTACTGTGCACTCCTGCGCGGCCCGCGTCCTAGGGGATCATCCTATGAGGATATTTTTAGGTGACCCCACTACTGGCACGCGTCTTTCGTCGCAGAAATGGGGTCTCAAACTCTCAATTCAGCGAGCCAAAGGCACTTTTTCGCCTCGAATCCGACTTTCCCGTTTTCGAATTCTGAGATGACGGAGGGGTAGAGGATCGAAAAATATGCACTTATTTGTCCTTAACCGCCCCGAGAAAATGCCTACGTTTCGAGATATGGGGCATTTTATTTTCGGTATTCCTCGGCCAAATCCCAAATTCGGCGGAAACCCGACTTTCTCTTTACTGTGCACTCTTGAGCGGCCCGCGCCCTTGGGGATCAACATATGAGGATATTTTGAGGTGACCCCACCACTGGCACGCGTCTTTCGTCGCAGATATCGGGTCTCAAACTCTCAATTTAGCGAGACAAAGGCACTTTTTCGCCTCGAATCTGACTTTCCCGTTTTCGAATTCTAAGATGACGGAGGAGTAGAGGATCGAAAAATAAGCACTTCTTTGAACTGGACCGCCTCGAGAAAATGCCTACGTTTCGAGATATAGGGCATTTTATTTTCGGTATTCCTCGGCTAAATCCCAAATTCGGCGGAAACCCGACTTTCTCCTTATTGTGCACTCTTGCGCGGCCCGCGCCCTTGGGGATCAACATATGAAGATATTTTGAGGTGAACCCACCACTGGCACGCGTCTTTCGTCGCAGAAATCGGGTCTCAAACTCTCAATTTAGCGAGCCAAAGGCACTTTTTCACCTCGAATCCGACTTTCTCGTTTTCGAATTCTGAGATGACGGAGGGGTAGAGGATCGAAAAATAAGCACTTCTTTGAACCGGACTGCTCCGAGAAAATGCCTACGTTTCGAGATATGGGGCATTTTATTTTCGGTATTCCTCGAAGAAAATCCCAAATTCGGCGGAAACCCGACTTTCTCCTTACTGTGCACTCCTGCGCGTCCCGCGCCCTAGGGGATCAACCTATGAGGATATTTTGAGGTGACCCCACTACTGGCACGCGTCTTTCGTCGCATAAATCGGGTCTCAAACTCTCAATTTAGCGAGCCAAAGGCACTTTTTCGCCTCGAATCCGACTTTCCCGTTTTCGAATTCTGAGATGACGGAGCGGTAGAGGATCTAAAAATAAGCCTTTCTTTGACCTGGACCGCCCCGAGAAAATGCCTACGTTTCGAGATATGGGGCATTTTATTTTCGATATTCCTCGGCTAAATCCCAAATTCGGCCGAAACCCGACTTTCTCCTTACTGTGCACTCTTGAGCGGCCCGCGCCCTTGGGGATCAACATATGAAGATATTTTGAGGTGACCCCACCACTGGCACGCGTCTTTCGTCGCAGAAATCGGGTCTCAAACTCTCAATTTAGCGAGCCAAAGGCACTTTTTCATCTCGAATCCGACTTTCCCGTTTTCGAATTCTGAGATGACGGAGGGGTAGAGGATCGAAAAATACGCACTTCTTTGACCTGGATCGCCCCGAGAAAATGCCTACGTTTCGAGATATGGGGCATTTTATTTTCGGTATTCCTCGGCCAAATCCCAAATTCGGCGGAAACCCGACTTTCTCCTTACTGTGCACTGTTGCGCGGCCCGCGCCCTTGGGGATCGACATATGAGGATATTTTGAGGTGACCCCACCATTGGCACGCGTCTTTCGCCGCACAAATCGGGTCTAAAACTCTCAATTTAGCGAGCCAAAGGCACGCCTCGAATTCGACTTTCCCGTTTTCGAATTCTGAGATGACGGAGCGGTAGAGGATCGAAAAATAAGCACATCTTTGACCTGGACCGCCCCGAGAAAATGCCTACATTTCGAGATATGGGGCATTTTATTTCCGGTATTCCTCAACCAAATCCCAAATTCGGCGGAAACCCGACTTTCTCCTTACTGTGCACTCTTGCGCTGCCCGCGCCCTTGGGGATCAACATATGAGGATATTTTGAGGTGACCCCACCATTGGCACGCGTCTTTCGTCGCAGAAATCGGGTCTCAAACTCTCAATTTAGCGAGCCAAAGGCACTTTTTCACCTCGAATCCGACTTTCCCGTTTTCGAATTCTGAGATGACGGAGCGGTAGAGCATCGAAAAATAAGCACTTATTTGACCTGAACCGCCCCGAGAAAATGCCTACGTTTCGAGATATGGGGCATTTTATTTTAAGTATTCCTCGACCAAATCCCAAATTCGTCGGAAACCCAACTTTCTCCTTACTGTGCACTGCTGCACGGCACGCACCCTTGGGGATCAACATATGAGGATATTTTGAGGTGACCCCACCACTGGCAAGCGTCTTTCGCCGCAGATATCGGGTCTCAAACTCTCAATTTAGCGAGCCAAAGACACTTTTTCGCCTCGAATCTGACTTTCCCGTTTTCGAATTCTAAGATGACGGAGCGGGTAAGGATCGAAAAATAAGCACTTCTTTGAACTGGACCGCCTCGAGAAAATGCCTACGTTTCGAGATATAGGGCATTTTATTTTCGGTATTCCTCGGCTAAATCCCAAATTCGGCGGAAACCCGACTTTCTCCTTATTGTGCACTCTTGCGCGGCCCGCGCCCTTGGGGATCAACATATGAAGATATTTTGAGGTGACCCCACCACTGGCACGCGTCTTTCGTCGCAGAAATCGGGTCTCAAACTCTTAATTTAGCGAGCCAAAGGCACTTTTTCACCTCGAATCCGACTTTCCCGTTTTCGAATTCTGATATGACGGATCGGTAGAGGATCGAAAAATAAGCACTTCTTTGAACCAGACCGCCCCGAGAAAATGCCTACGTTTCGAGATATGGGGCATTTCATTTTCGGTATTCCTCGACCAAATCCCAAATTCAGCGGAAACCCGACTTTCTCCTTACTGTGCACTCCTGTGCGTCCCGCGCCCTAGGGGATCAACCTATGAGGATATTTTGAGGTGACCCCACTACTGGCACGCGTCTATCGTCGCAGAAATCGGGTCTCAAACTCTCAATTTAGCGAGCCAAAGGCACTTTTTCGCCTCGAATCCGACTTTCCCGTTTTCGAATTCTGAGATGACGGAGCGGTAGAGCATCGAAAAATAAGCACTTATTTGACCTGAACCGCCCCGAGAAAATGCCTACGTTTCGAGATATGGGGCATTTTATTTTAAGTATTCCTCGACCAAATCCCAAATTCGTCGGAAACCCAACTTTCTCCTTACTGTGCACTGCTGCACGGCACGCACCCTTGGGGATCAACATATGAGGATATTTTGAGGTGACCCCACCACTGGCAAGCGTCTTTCGCCGCAGATATCGGGTCTCAAACTCTCAATTTAGCGAGCCAAAGACACTTTTTCGCCTCGAATCTGACTTTCCCGTTTTCGAATTCTAAGATGACGGAGCGGGTAAGGATCGAAAAATAAGCACTTCTTTGAACTGGACCGCCTCGAGAAAATGCCTACGTTTCGAGATATAGGGCATTTTATTTTCGGTATTCCTCGGCTAAATCCCAAATTCGGCGGAAACCCGACTTTCTCCTTATTGTGCACTCTTGCGCGGCCCGCGCCCTTGGGGATCAACATATGAAGATATTTTGAGGTGACCCCACCACTGGCACGCGTCTTTCGTCGCAGATATCGGGTCTCAAACTCTCAATTTAGCGAGACAAAGGCACTTTTTCGCCTCGAATCTGACTTTCCCGTTTTCGAATTCTAAGATGACGGAGGAGTAGAGGATCGAAAAATAAGCACTTCTTTGAACTGGACCGCCTCGAGAAAATGCCTACGTTTCGAGATATAGGGCATTTTATTTTCGGTATTCCTCGGCTAAATCCCAAATTCGGCGGAAACCCGACTTTCTCCTTATTGTGCACTCTTGCGCGGCCCGCGCCCTTGGGGATCAACATATGAAGATATTTTGAGGTGAACCCACCACTGGCACGCGTCTTTCGTCGCAGAAATCGGGTCTCAAACTCTCAATTTAGCGAGCCAAAGGCACTTTTTCACCTCGAATCCGACTTTCTCGTTTTCGAATTCTGAGATGACGGAGGGGTAGAGGATCGAAAAATAAGCACTTCTTTGAACCGGACTGCTCCGAGAAAATGCCTACGTTTCGAGATATGGGGCATTTTATTTTCGGTATTCCTCGAAGAAAATCCCAAATTCGGCGGAAACCCGACTTTCTCCTTACTGTGCACTCCTGCGCGTCCCGCGCCCTAGGGGATCAACCTATGAGGATATTTTGAGGTGACCCCACTACTGGCACGCGTCTTTCGTCGCATAAATCGGGTCTCAAACTCTCAATTTAGCGAGCCAAAGGCACTTTTTCGCCTCGAATCCGACTTTCCCGTTTTCGAATTCTGAGATGACGGAGCGGTAGAGGATCTAAAAATAAGCCTTTCTTTGACCTGGACCGCCCCGAGAAAATGCCTACGTTTCGAGATATGGGGCATTTTATTTTCGATATTCCTCGGCTAAATCCCAAATTCGGCCGAAACCCGACTTTCTCCTTACTGTGCACTCTTGAGCGGCCCGCGCCCTTGGGGATCAACATATGAAGATATTTTGAGGTGACCCCACCACTGGCACGCGTCTTTCGTCGCAGAAATCGGGTCTCAAACTCTCAATTTAGCGAGCCAAAGGCACTTTTTCATCTCGAATCCGACTTTCCCGTTTTCGAATTCTGAGATGACGGAGGGGTAGAGGATCGAAAAATACGCACTTCTTTGACCTGGATCGCCCCGAGAAAATGCCTACGTTTCGAGATATGGGGCATTTTATTTTCGGTATTCCTCGGCCAAATCCCAAATTCGGCGGAAACCCGACTTTCTCCTTACTGTGCACTGTTGCGCGGCCCGCGCCCTTGGGGATCGACATATGAGGATATTTTGAGGTGACCCCACCATTGGCACGCGTCTTTCGCCGCACAAATCGGGTCTAAAACTCTCAATTTAGCGAGCCAAAGGCACGCCTCGAATTCGACTTTCCCGTTTTCGAATTCTGAGATGACGGAGCGGTAGAGGATCGAAAAATAAGCACATCTTTGACCTGGACCGCCCCGAGAAAATGCCTACATTTCGAGATATGGGGCATTTTATTTCCGGTATTCCTCAACCAAATCCCAAATTCGGCGGAAACCCGACTTTCTCCTTACTGTGCACTCTTGCGCTGCCCGCGCCCTTGGGGATCAACATATGAGGATATTTTGAGGTGACCCCACCATTGGCACGCGTCTTTCGTCGCAGAAATCGGGTCTCAAACTCTCAATTTAGCGAGCCAAAGGCACTTTTTCACCTCGAATCCGACTTTCCCGTTTTCGAATTCTGAGATGACGGAGCGGTAGAGCATCGAAAAATAAGCACTTATTTGACCTGAACCGCCCCGAGAAAATGCCTACGTTTCGAGATATGGGGCATTTTATTTTAAGTATTCCTCGACCAAATCCCAAATTCGTCGGAAACCCAACTTTCTCCTTACTGTGCACTGCTGCACGGCACGCACCCTTGGGGATCAACATATGAGGATATTTTGAGGTGACCCCACCACTGGCAAGCGTCTTTCGCCGCAGATATCGGGTCTCAAACTCTCAATTTAGCGAGCCAAAGACACTTTTTCGCCTCGAATCTGACTTTCCCGTTTTCGAATTCTAAGATGACGGAGCGGGTAAGGATCGAAAAATAAGCACTTCTTTGAACTGGACCGCCTCGAGAAAATGCCTACGTTTCGAGATATAGGGCATTTTATTTTCGGTATTCCTCGGCTAAATCCCAAATTCGGCGGAAACCCGACTTTCTCCTTATTGTGCACTCTTGCGCGGCCCGCGCCCTTGGGGATCAACATATGAAGATATTTTGAGGTGACCCCACCACTGGCACGCGTCTTTCGTCGCAGAAATCGGGTCTCAAACTCTTAATTTAGCGAGCCAAAGGCACTTTTTCACCTCGAATCCGACTTTCCCGTTTTCGAATTCTGATATGACGGATCGGTAGAGGATCGAAAAATAAGCACTTCTTTGAACCAGACCGCCCCGAGAAAATGCCTACGTTTCGAGATATGGGGCATTTCATTTTCGGTATTCCTCGACCAAATCCCAAATTCAGCGGAAACCCGACTTTCTCCTTACTGTGCACTCCTGTGCGTCCCGCGCCCTAGGGGATCAACCTATGAGGATATTTTGAGGTGACCCCACTACTGGCACGCGTCTATCGTCGCAGAAATCGGGTCTCAAACTCTCAATTTAGCGAGCCAAAGGCACTTTTTCGCCTCGAATCCGACTTTCCCGTTTTCGAATTCTGAGATGACGGAGCGGTAGAGGATCGAAAAATAAGCCTTTCTTTGACCTGGACCGCCCCGAGAAAATGCCTACGTTTCGAGATATGGGGCATTTTATTTTCGGTATTCCTCGGCTAAATCCCAAATTCGGCGGAAACCCGACTTTCTCCTTACTGTGCACTCTTGCGCGGCCGGCGCCCTAGGGGATCAACCTATGAGGATATTTTGAGGTGACCCGACCACTGGCACGCGTCTTTCGTCGTAGAAATCGGGTCTCAAACTCTCAATTTAGCGAGCCAAAGGCACTTTTTCGCCTTGAATCCGACTTTCTCGTTTTCGAATTCTGAGATGACGGAGGGGTAGAGGATCGAAAAATAAGCACTTCTTTGACTTGGACCGCCTCGAGAAATTGCCTACGTTTCGAGATATGTGGCATTTTATTTTCGGTATTCCTTGATCAAATCCCAAATTCGGTGGAAACCCGACTTTCTCCTTACTGTGCACTCCTGCGCGGCCCGCGCCCTAGGGGATCATCCTATGAGGATATTTTGAGGTGACCCCACTACTGGCACGCGTCTTTCGTCGCAGAAATGGGGTCTCAAACTCTCAATTTAGCGAGCCAAAGGCACTTTTTCGCCTCGAATCCGACTTTCCCGTTTTCGAATTCTGAGATGACGGAGGGGTAAAGGATCGAAAAATATGCACTTCTTTGTCCTGAACCGCCCCGAGAAAATGCCTACGTTTCGAGATATGGGGCATTTTATTTTCGGTATTCCTCGGCCAAATCCCAAATTCGGCGGAAACCCGACTTTCTCTTTACTGTGCACTCTTGAGCGGCCCGCGCCCTTGGGGATCAACATATGAGGATATTTTGAGGTGACCCCACCACTAGCACGCGTCTTTCGTCGCAGATATCGGGTCTCAAACTCTCAATTTAGCGAGCCAAAGGCACTTTTTCGCCTCAAATCTGACTTTCCCGTTTTCGAATTCTAAGATGACGGAGTGGTAGAGGATCGAAAAATAAGCACTTCTTTGAACTGGACCGCCTCGAGAAAATGCCTACGTTTCGAGATATAGGGCATTTTATTTTCGGTATTCCTCGGCTAAATCCCAAATTCGGCGGAAACCCGACTTTCTCCTTATTGTGCACTCTTGCGCGGCCCGCGCCCTTGGGGATCAACATATGAAGATATTTTGAGGTGAACCCACCACTGGCACGCGTCTTTCGTCGCAGAAATCGGGTCTCAAACTCTTAATTTAGCGAGCCAAAGGCACTTTTTCACCTCGAATCCGACTTTCCCGTTTTCGAATTCTGAGATGACGGAGCGGTAGAGGATCGAAAAATAAGCACTTCTTTGAACCGGACCGCCCCGAGAAAATGCCTACGTTTCGAGATATGAGGCATTTTATTTTCGGTATTGCTCGAAGAAAATCCCAA